>JAEIFT010000082.1:507500-909631 GCA_018904225.1 Lordiphosa mommai
ATAACTAAATAACTAAATAACTAAATAACTAAATAACTAAATAACTAAATAACTAAATAACTAAATAACTAAATAACTAAATAACTAAATAACTAAATAACTAAATAACTAAATAACTAAATAACTAAATAACTAAATAACTAAATAACTAAATAACTAAATAACTAAATAACTAAATAACTAAATAACTAAATAACTAAATAACTAAATAACTAAATAACTAAATAACTAAATAACTAAATAACTAAATAACTAAATAACTAAATAACTAATAAATAACTAAATAACTAAATAACTAAATAACTAAATAACTAAATAACTAAATAACTAAATAACTAAATAACTAAATAACTAAATAACTAAATAACTAAATAACTAAATAACTAAATAACTAAATAACTAAATAACTAAATAACTAAATAACTAAATAACTAAATAACTAAATAACTAAATAACTAAATAACTAAATAACTAAATAACTAAATAACTAAATAACTATAAATAACTAAATAACTAAATAACTAAATAACTAAATAACTAAATAACTAAATAACTAAATAACTAAATAACTAAATAACTAAATAACTAAATAACTAAATAACTAAATAACTAAATAACTAAATAACTAAATAACTAAATAACTAAATAACTAAATAACTAAATAACTAAATAACTAAATAACTAAATAACTAAATAACTAAATAACTAAATAACTAAATAACTAAATAACTAAATAACTAAATAACTAAATAACTAAATAACTAAATAACTAAATAACTAAATAACTAAATAACTAAATAACTAAATAACTAAATAACTAAATAACTAAATAACTAAATAACTAAATAACTAAATAACTAAATAACTAAATAACTAAATAACTAAATAACTAAATAACTAAATAACTAAATAACTAAATAACTAAATAACTAAATAACTAAATAACTAAATAACTAAATAACTAAATAACTAAATAACTAAATAACTAAATAACTAAATAACTAAATAACTAAATAACTAAATAACTAAATAACTAAATAACTAAATAACTAAATAACTAAATAACTAAATAACTAAATAACTAAATAACTAAATAACTAAATAACTAAATAACATAAATAACTAAATAACTAAATAACTAAATAACTAAATAACTAAATAACTAAATAACTAAATAACTAAATAACTAAATAACTAAATAACTAAATAACTAAATAACTAAATAACTAAATAACTAAATAACTAAATAACTAAATAACTAAATAACTAAATAACTAAATAACTAAATAACTAAATAACTAAATAACTAAATAACTAAATAACTAAATAACTAAATAACTAAATAACTAAATAACTAAATAACTAAATAACTAAATAACTAAATAACTAAGGAAAATGTGAAGTTACAAGATTTCGGAAACGGGAACATTGACCTATTCCAATTTCGCGTAAATTGATCAAGAATGGGAAACCAACAAACTTGTTTTAAATATAATATAATCCATTCTCCGACCTTGGGGATGGATTTTCCCAAAAACCAAATAACTTTTTCGTTCATTTTTTCACCTTAGGGTGGAAATTTTTATTTGAATCGGGGAACCAGCTGTCTTGGCTTAGCAACAAAATTATTTTCAATAATTGAAAAAAAAACATTTGCCCAAACTATTTGCTGGTTTTAACTTTTGTTTTCACTAAGCCCTTCTAAGTAGACCATGGTAAAGCTCATCAGTAAGTGTGAAGAAATTAAGTTTGGCATTAAGAAAAGACACACTTGCTGAGTATAATTAAAAGCAACAACAACAATAACAACTTGCAAAATAGCACTGAGAGATAAACGAAAAAGTTTTCAGCCCTCGTCCAAAAGTTGTTTGTCAAAGCCATTGTAAAGCCTTAGAGCCCGAGTTCTCAACTCATTACAACACACAGAAACTTTCACTAATCTCAGTCAGTCAGTCAGTTAGTCAGTTAGTCACTCGATTTCTGGAAGGGTTTTCCCTTTTTTTTATATTTGTTTCGTGCTGATGACAAAAAAATATTCTTTTTGTCTGCAATTTAAATCAATAAATGTCCGCAGAAACACATTCACCAGCTCATTCGCACTCAATTTTGTAGGGGGGGAGACGCATTTTTTTGTTTTCTCTTTTTTTGTTGGGTTGTTGCTGACAGCTAAACTTGAAAAGGGACCCAAAGCCCCAAAAAAAAAAAAAAAAAAAAAAAATGAAATGTGTATGATGAAAATGTTTCATACGCTTCACTGGCAGGAGGAGCAGGATCAGAGTAGCTGTAGCAATTCGGAGGGTGTCAAATAACTAGACTCACAGTCATTTGTAGCGCCATCACGTGCCGGCAATCACGCAAAATCATTGCGCCATCATTTATTAAAAGAAACATCTTCAGTGCCAGTGAAAAAAAGATGAAGGAACACGAAGAAATACTGCCACTTGGAAGCTGGCCAAAGATATGGCTAAGCTATGACAAAATGTCAAATGGCATTTTTGAAAATGTTTTGTGTGGCTGAGTAAGATTATAACATTGAGAAACATTTTATTTAATTAACCTAGTTTTTTTTTTTTATACACTTGAAAAGTGTATATTAATTTTGCCCAGAAGTTTGTAACGCATAGAAATATTCATTTCCGACCCCATAAACTATATATATTGTAGTAATAATTAGCATGTAACACCCACTGTGCAATATAGCTTTAAGTAGATTTAAGTAACTGTAAATACATCGTCAAGTTCGTTCAAAGAACAAACTTAACGATACTCTCTATCAATCGCTCTTGCGAGCGATCAATAAAGTCGAACGAGAGTCATTCTTAGAGTGACGCGCAAGACAAGCAGACGTGTTTTACTGACTCTGGCCCTGTCCCTACAAATTCAGAAGTGGTTACCGAATTAACGCGTACAGTACAAGTACTTTAAGAATTAAGCAAAAAACTATATAAAAAAACAATTTTTCCAACTATAATGGACGTGAATGTGAATTTATCCGATCTAAAATTGCCCGAGATCAAAATGTGGTGCGAAAAACTTGGTCTGCCGACACAAGGCACAAAATCAGCTTTAATTGCTCAACTGGAAGCTGCATTACCATCCCCAAGAGCTCCAAACCTACATTTTGATATCTTGGACGCCAGCGAAGGCAATTCTGATCGTGCGGAAAAACGCAGCTACAACAACAATGGCGCCGCCAATGAGGTACATGGTGAAATTCCTCAAGCTGCAGACAACAACAACGATGACAAGGCTCCCGCCGAAAACGAAGCATTTGGTGTTGGCAATGCTGAGCATATCACCATAGATGGCAACGCCGAGCACAATGATGACGTCATTAATCGCGTCGAACTTGGCAACTCCGATGGTGGCAACGCTGAGGATGGCAACGCTGATGGTGGCAACGCTGAGGGTGGCAACGCTGAAGGAGGCAGCGCTCAATCGAGTAATACGCCAAACATGGAGTCTGGTCACACCATTAACAACAACTTTAAAAACAAAACAATTCAACTGGAATTAATGGAGCAAATGATGCACAATTTGCGTTGTGAAAACATTGATTTACGCACCAAAACTTCTGGAGTCAATTTCAACATGGCTAAAGACTTTCTACCAGACTTTAACGACGAAAGTGACATTAATGAGTGGTTGCTGCTAGCCAAAAACATCCGAGATGTGTTTGAAGTGAGCGATGACGTCATGCGCCCCCTAATCTGTGCACGCATAAAGGGCAAGGCAAAGGTTTGGCTTTTGTCACGTCCATCACTTCTTTCCGGAAGCATTGATGCCATCTTGATGCAGCTAAAGATCATTTTTGGCAAAAAGGAAAACATTTTGGAAGTGCGTCGCAGATTTGAGAACCGCAAGTGGACACAAGAGGAGAAGTTTGCCGTATATTATTTTGACAAAATAACTTTGGCAAACGACTTAAATATGAGTGACGACGAACTGGTCCAGTACATCATAGATGGCTTACCTGGTACGCAGCTGAAGAACCAGGCAAAATTGCAACGTTTTTCTGCACCTGCCGAAATTTTGGATGCCTTTCAAGACATTGAACGACCTAAGGCTCCTGTCGGCACCCCACAATCACAGAAGGTGGTGACCATGAAAGCGTCGGCCCCGGACCAGAGGGCCAAAAAATGCTTTAATTGCCATAGTATGGGTCACCTGGCGGCTGAGTGTCGCAAATCTAAACGGGCTGATGGGACTTGCTACGTCTGTGGCAAGCTTGGGCACCTGGCTAGAGAGTGCTCGCTTTACAAAAAGGACAAGGCGACTAATGATTATGTAAGATTGTTTTATATTTCCTTTCCTAGTATGAAAAACGATACTAATAATACTTTTCCCATAGAGTGCCTCATAGATTCGGGAAGTCCCGTAACTTTTCTTAGAAAATCTTCTGTTCCAGAAGGAACACAGATAAACTACAATGAAAATTCAAGTCAAAATTATTTTGGTATTAATGAAAGCAAATTAAATGTAATTGGAAAAACAGTTTGCGTTATTAAAAGTTTCAATAAAAATGTTAAAATTGAATCTCTTATTGTCAATGACGAATCTACAAGGCACCCAATGGTATTAGGTAGAGATTTTCTTAGTTTAAGCAACTTGAAATTAATCGCAATCGAACAACTACAAAAAGAAAACATCGTTGAGCCAAAGGTAAATCAACTAATCCACAGCTTAGAAGATGCTGAGAACTATGAGCAGGATAATGTAGAGAACAACGAAGAGGACAATGTAGAGAACAACGAAGGGGACAATGTAGAGAACAACGAAGAGGACAACGTAGAGGACAACGAAGAGTACTATGTAGAGAACAATGAAGAGGACAACGGAGAAGACACTATAGAGAATGAGTTTCAGGACGATGTTGAGAAATATGTAAAGGACAATGTAGAGGACTATGTTCAAGATAAAGCAAAGAACAAAGTAATAAAAAGTATAAAGCAAAGGGAAGAGATCGATGACTCAGAAAGTTTCGAAAAACAGATGTTGGCGATAAATGTAGTATGCGAAGGCAAAGCATCTTACAAAATTGGAAACGACATAAGCGGGAATGTGGCGAAAAGGTTTGAAAATTTGTTTGAAAAAGATTATGTAGAGCCTGAAAGACCTAATGAACCCATGATAAAAGGTACTATGAAGATCACAATCGAAAATGATAAACCTTTTCGGTGCTCTCCACGAAGATTGTCTTACGCCGAAAAGATGGAACTACAGAAAATGTTAGATGAAAATTTAGCTAAGGGGTATATCCGACCAAGCGAATCAGAATATGTGTCTCAAGTTTTGCTGGTGAAGAAAAAGAGAGGGGAACTAAGATCTTGTGTTGATTATCGTCGTATTAACACAGCAACTTTAAAAGATAACTACCCAATTCCGTTGATAGATGATTTGCTTGAAAGATTAGCAAACAAGAAATATTTCTCAAAGTTGGATTTAAAAAACGCTTTCCATCACGTTTTCATGGACGAAGAATCAGTTAAATATACATCATTTACCACACCACTAGGACAATTTGAGTATCTGCGAATGCCGTTTGGGCTTACAAATGCGCCTTCAACGTTTCAAAGATATATAAACAAAATATTCGCAGACTTGGTTCGAACAGGAAAAGTAGTGATATATCTGGATGATATTATGATTGCTACAGAGAGTCTAGACGAACATTTCAGCATTCTCAAAGCGGTTTTTAAATGCCTTGTGAATAACAAACTCGAGCTTAGGCTCGATAAGTGTGAATTCCTACAGTCTTCAGTTGACTACTTGGGATACACTGTCACAGGAGATGGTATTAAAGCGAATGAGTCTGGTATCGAAGCTATAAGATCATTTCCAGTTCCTACTAAAGTAAACGAAGTGCAAAGTTTTATCGGACTATGCTCATATTTTAGGAGGTTCATTAAGGATTTTTCCATTATTCTAAAGCCATTGTATGATCTTACAAGGAAAGATAAAAAGTTCGCATTTAATGAAGCAGAACTTGATGCGTTCAATGCACTCAAAGATAAGCTGATCGAAGCGCCAATATTGGCTATATATGATCCTAGGGACGAAACGGAATTGCATTGCGATGCAAGCTCTTTGGGTTACGGTGCAATACTGTTGCAAAGAAAAAAGGACAATAAATTTCATCCCGTTTTTTACTTTTCGAAACGTACAACAGATGTAGAGTCGAGGTACCATAGCTTCGAGCTAGAAACTTTAGCGATTATCAATGCACTGAAAAGGTTCCGAGTATACCTTCAAGGTATCAAGTTTAAAATAGTAACGGACTGCAATTCACTGACGCTAACATTGAACAAAAGAAGATCTTAACCCACGGATAGCAAGATGGGCTCTTGAGCTACAAAATTATTATTATGATCTCGAGCATAGAGCCGGTAAAAGAATGCAACATGTAGATGCATTAAGTCGAAACAACAATATACTTGTTATTGAAACGAATACTTTTGAAGAAAACCTTATTATATGTCAAGGGAAAGATGAAAAGATCAGACAGATAAAAGAAATGTTGACACAAAAAGAAAGCGAACATTACGAAATGCGTAATGGTGTGATATATAAGAAAAAAGGTGGTAGACTAGTGTTTTGTGTTCCTAAATCAATGGAAGAGAATGTATTATATAAATACCACGATGAAATGGGACATGTGGGAATTGACAAGGTATCTGACCTTATAAATAAAAGTTATTGGTTTCCCAATATTAGAAAAAAGGTGGAAAATCATGTTCAAAACTGTCTTAAATGCATAGCTTTTTCAAACAAATCTGGTAAAACCGAAGGATTTCTACATTCGATACCAAAAGGCACCAATCCGTTTGAAGTGCTTCACATTGATCACTATGGGCCGATCAATAGCAGTGATAGTAAAAAGAGACACATATTGGTGGTAATAGATGCTTGTACAAAGTTCGTCAGGTTATATCCTACCAAAACAACAAGTTCTAAGGAGGCTATTGAGGCGTTAAAAGATTATTTTAAGGCATATAGTAGGCCAAAAAATATAATATCTGATAGAGGAAGCTGTTTTACGTCCAAAGAGTTCGATGAGTTTATTGAACAAAATAATATTCACCACACAAAAGTAGCGACTGCTTCACCACAAGCCAATGGACAAGTTGAAAGAGTTAACAGGGATCTTGGACCGATGATGGCAAAGATAATAGATGTAGAGAAAAATCAACCGTGGCACAAAGTATTAGACAAAGTAGAGTTCACGATGAATAACACAAGAAATCGAAGCATAAACGAGTACCCAAGTGTGATGCTCTTTGGAGTCAAACAGAAAGGATTCAATATAGACAGTATAAAGGAAAATATACTAGAAGGTAATCAAGAAGTAGACACGAGAGATGTAGAAGAAATAAGACAAAGAGCTGAAATTAATCAACAAAAAGTGCAGGATTACAATAAAAAATATGTGGATACCAAACGCCAGAAGCCGCATGTGTTTTCAATAGGAGACTATGTCGTAGTACGAAACTTTAACTCACAGCAAGGAGTGTCAAGTAAATTAATTCCTAAATACAAAGGACCATATGTTGTTTCGAAAGTATTAGATAACGATAGGTACTTGATAGAAGACGTTGAAAATTTCCAACAAACTCAGATGCCATATTCAGGTATATGGGCGATACACAATATGAAACCTTGGCTCAACGAGAAAGAAAATACGGATAATAAAAATTATACAGATATCGATAGAAGTTCAGACGAAGATACGGAAGATTGTAAAACTGATTGTATACGTCATGAACAGAAAAATTATAATAAGAAAGAAAAAGAAAACGAGAAGGCAAAGCTATCTTCGACTGTGCCGAAGTTTTAATACACTTGAAAAACTTTACTCCAACTAATTTAACCGGTAAAATATATATAAGATATAGATATCAGATATTTAAAATTTTTAATTCATTGATAATAAAAATTTGATACCATAAAAAAAAACTTTTCTTAGTAAAACACATTTTCTGACCGATCGGTCCTATGGCAGCTATATGCTATAGTCATCCGATTTTGATAAATTTTTTCAAAAATTTGTAAAAGCATATAAAACTAATATCTACCAAGATTGGTGACGATACGATGGAAAACAAAAAAGTTTTCCTCACTAGAACTTGTTTTTTGACCGACCGCTCGTATGGCAGCTATATGCTATAGTCATCCGATTTTGATCAATTTTTCCTGAATTGTATGAAAGCATATAAAACTAAAATATACCACGATGGGTGTCGCTACGATGAAAAACAAAAAAGATTTTCTCACTAGAGCTAGTTTTTTGTGCAATCGTTCCTATGGCAGCTATATGATATAGTCATCCGATTTTGATAAATTTGTTCAGTATTATCTGGAAGCATGTAAAACTAATATATTCTAAGATTGGTGACGCTACGATGGAAAACAAAAAAGTTTTTCTCACTAAGACTTATTTTCCGACCGATCGTTCCTATGGCAGCTATACGATATAGTCATCCGATCCGGCCGGTTCCGACATATTAGTTGCGTGCAGCAAAAAAGAAGACTCTGTGCAAAATTTCAGCTCTATAGCTTCAAAACTGAGGGACTAGTTTGCGGAAACAGACAGACAGATATAATATGTCGGAACCGGCCGGATCGGATGACTATATCATATAGCTGCCATATAAACGGTCGTTCAAAAAACTAGTTCTACTGAGAAAAACTTCTTTGTTTTTCATTGTAGCATCACCAATCGTGGTATTTATTAGTTTTATATGCTTTCACATAATTCTGAAAAAATTTATCAAAATCGGATGACTATATCATATAGCTGCCATATAAACGGTCGTTCAAAAAACTATTTCTAGTGAGAAAAACTTTTTTGTTTTCCATTGTAGCATCACCAATCTTGGTATGTGTTAGTTTTATATGCTTCCACACATTTATGGAAAAATTTATCAAAATCGGATCACTATAGCATATAGCTGCCATAGAACCGATCAGACGAAAAATGTGTTTTACTAAGAAAAGTTTTTTTTATGAAATCAAATTTTTATTATTAATGATTTAAAATATCTATATCCTATATATATTTTACCGGTTAAATCAGTTGGAGTAAACTTTTTCAAGTGTATTAAAACTTCGCCACAGTCGAAGTTAGCTTTGCCTTCTCGTTTTATATGTTTTCACACAATTCTGATAAAATTTATCAAAATCGGATGACTATAGCATATAGCTGCCATATAAACGGTCGGTCAAAAAACCACTTCTAGTGAGAAAAACTTTTTTGTTTTTTTATCGTAGCGTCCCCAATCTTGGTATATATTAGTTTTAAATGCTTTCACATAATTTTGAAAAAAATTATCAAAATCGGATGACTATAGCATATAGCTGCCATACGACCGATCGGTCGGAAAATGTGTTTTACTAAGAAAAGATTTTTTTAATGGTATCAAATTTTTATTATCAATGATTTAATAATTTTAAATATCTGATATCTATATTCTATATATATTTTACCGGTTAAGTCAGTTGAAGTAAAGTTTTTCAAGTGTATTAAAACTTCGGCACAGTCGAAGCTAGCTTTGCCTTCTCGTTTTTTTTTTTTTTGAGTTATATTTAATATTAAAGAACAACATTTGAGTATTAAACTTATTGAAATAAATTAGGATAATGAAAGATTTTATGAGTTCTTAGTTAATGATTATTTCTTGTTCTAAGATAACCAATAACCATCTCCTATCGTGAAAAACGAGGAATTATAATTTGGTGAAACTGAAATAAGATAATGTAACAGTTTCAAATAATGTGTAATAAAATGTTAATTCAGTAAAGTATCGAAAGAAAAAAACCTTTCAATAAATTTTAATTTTAAAAATGTCAAAGAAGAAAACAATTAATTAGCTGAGTAAACTGTAAGGACCGTTTTCTCAACTTCATGTTTTTAACAAGGCTGCAAACCTCTTTAATTTTAGATGAGGTTCGGTTCGGGGGCTTAAACCCGGGAGGAATCTATAGGTTCGGTTGGCAGACCACTTCCGGCAACCCCTGAACCCCAGGTTTTGGTTCGAACCTAGGTTATTTAACCGCTAAAATATATATAGGAAATAGATATCAGATATTAAAAAATTTTAAATCATTGATAATAAAAATTTGATAACATAAAAAAAAACTTTTCTTAGTAAAAACACTTTTTTTAAAGGTATATGCTATAATCATCCGATTATGATAAATTTTTTCAAAATTATGTGAAAGCATATAAAACTAATATGCTATTTTCTGACTTCCAAAAAATTACTCTGGGATCAAACTCTATTTTGTTAACCTATCTACACTCCTAGGCCTTGGTTAGACGCATACGCTATTTTTTTAAATAGTTGCTCAATAAACCAATCAAAGATTAAACATTGTCTAAAAAAAAATCTACTCTCAGTTTGTATTTTGCTTTTAGTTAGGCGATGGCCTAACTAAATATGAAAATATGAAAATATGAAAATATGAAAATATGAAAATATGAAAATATGAAAATATGAAAATATGAAAATATGAAAAATATGAAAATATGAAAATATGAAAATATGAAAATATGAAAATATGAAAATATGAAAATATGAAAATATGAAAATATGAAAATATGAAAATATGAAAATATGAAAATATGAAAATATGAAAATATGAAAATATGAAAATATGAAAATAGAAAATATGAAAATATGAAAATTGAAAATATGAAAATAGAAATATGAAAATATGAAAATATGAAAAATGAAAATGAAAATATGAAAATATGAAAATGTGAGAATATGAAAAAATTAAAATATGAAAATATGAAATGAGGCAACGTCTACTACATTTTAGAAATTCTTAGACATTTCCTTGTAAAAAGAGACGGCCCAAAAGTGAACAGCCTAAAATTCTTAGAATTGCTTTCAATAATTTGATTTTCTATTTTTCTAACAAGATTTGTAGGCATAACATTGATTTTGTTTCGTAAGTCTATTCTATTGACCAAAAAAAAAATTACTTAATTTAGAAAAAAAATTTAAAAAAAAATTATTTTTTTACATTTTTATTATATTTTTGTTCAAATTCTTCGAGGATAAGAATTTACATCTTAACATACACAAATCCAAGAATCTCTCCTTCTTGAATTGAAAGCTGAACATTCGAAAATTCAAAAATCTCTCCGGCTTGAATTATGAGCTGAACATACTCTAGTCCTAGAATCTTCTATTCTTGAATCAAGAGCTGAACATACCAAAGAATCTCTAATTTTTTAATCAAAAGCTAAACATATTCATGTCCAAAAATCTTTCATTCTTAAATCAAGAGCTGAACATTCTCATATATAAGATTCTCTCATTTTTCAATTGAGAACTGAACACACTTAAATATAAGATACTTCCATTCTTGAATTGAGAGCTAAACATACTCAAATCCAAGAATATCCCATTCTTAATTTGAAAGCTGAACATACCCAAATTCAATTCATCTCTCATTATTGAATTACTGAAATAAATACTCATATTCAGAAATCTTCTGTTCTGGAATCAAGAGCCTCTCAAGTTCGTTTACTCTTAAATCAAGAGCTTCACAGAGTTAAAAGTAATCTTCTTTGCCGCTACAATCTCTTACATCCAACACTTTATATGCTAAGAACAACTGTTTTAGGCAAAACATTGATTATCTTTGGTGAGTCTATTCTATTGACCAAAAAAAAATGTTTTATTATAAAAAAATTTAAAAAAAATATTTTGTTATACTTTGAAAGTCTTATAATCTTCAAGGATCATTAAATTAGAATTAAGAGCTTAACATACTCAATTCCAAGAATCTCTCATTATTGAATTTTTATAATCTTTTTGTTTAATATGTCGTGAGGATGCTTCAAGCAACATAATTGCATCCAGCTCATAAAATAATTTATAAAATTTATTAATGTAGCATCATTTATCAGCCACCCTTTACTAGAGGCCCTGTTTTGTATTCTGCTAAACTCTAAACCTAGTCAGACTTTTAAATATGAAATAAAATTAAACACAAAACTAAATTTTTTTGTAAGAGACACATATTCCAAATATTCTAAATTTAAATCGTTGATTTATTTTATTGATGTGCTCAAAGTTGTGAAACGATTGAAACGATTGTCAATCTGACAGTAAATAGTTCATTTGGGTCTCACTTAACAGTTGATTTGAACACCTGCCCCATTTGCATATTTCCATTCGTATATTCTTGTTGTTGATTTTGCTGCTGCGCCTTTTTTTTTTGTCCTCCTCTGAGTTTCAGTTTTCCCATTTTTTTTTCCGTTTTGTCTTAGACAAACTTTTGCGATTGGTTTGCCGCTTTATTTGCATATGAAAATTGGCAAAAAAAAAACGAAGAAACAAAAACTTCTGCCCAACCAACCACAAAAATTATTGTAAAAGTTGTTTCTTTCGGCTGTCAAAAAGTTTTCATGAGAAAAAAAAAATAAGAATGAAAATTAATTAAGCGAAATTATAAATTTGCTTCGTTTAGCAATTAGCAAGTGCTGCCCACCCACTGACTGATTGGATGACTGACTGACTGACTAGCTGAGATGTGAGCTCTTTGAAAACTTTTGCCCGACTTTTGCTTTGGGGCACGAAAGTCGCTCAAGGTGCGTGTGTGCGTCCTGTGGGTTGAGCAATTTCATCTCATCTTCAAGTGGAGCAGCTTTTTCTATAACGTGTTCATCTAATTTATGGCTTCATAAAGCATGCACGAGAGTTGCCTAAAACGTCAATTATCAGGGTCGATTTTGTATAATGGAGGAGCCTATAAAGTGGTACAAATCAAACACTGGACAACCAAGTCTTTAATGAGCACATTTAAAATCTATCACGAAATATTTTACATAACTGTAAAATATTTTAGTTTTTATTTAAATTTCATTTGTTATTTGCTTGAAAAAAATGGGAAAACATTTTTTTACACAAAATTCTGTACAGTGCTGTTAAATATAATTTTTTTTAAATTTCATTTCATTTGTGTGTACTTGACTGCTTGTTATTTACATGCTTTAAAAAAATGCAGTAAAAATGTTTACACAAAATATTTTTATATATTTATATATATATATATATATTTTTACAGGTCAGTAAAATATTATTTTTGATTTTTCTTAAATTGCATTGGTTTTTGTGTGCATTTGACTGCTTGTTAAAAAAAGGCAAAAAGAATGCAGTTTTTTTACAGGCATGTAAAATAATATTTTTTAAACTTAGTTTGTATTGGTGTGTGCGTGACTTTCCGCTTGTACAGCAGGTGCTTGTGTATTCCAGAGCGACCGACAAAAGGGCTTGTTATTTACATGCTTGTAGAAATACAAGAAAAAAAACAAAATATTTTACAGGCATGTAAACAAATTTTAAAAAAATGTTTACAGCATGTAAATAACAAGCGTGTGAAAAATGTTCTGTTTGGTCACATGTAAAAAATAATTTTTACCCTATGAAAAAATGTTTATTTTTAGATGTAAAAATATTTTTTCTTTTTACAGTTTACATGTTTTTTTTGTGATATTAATTTGCGTGTAAATAAAAATGTGTAAATAAACCTGCTGCGCTGACTTAAAGCACAGTGGAACAATGTTTTAAAAATGTACAAGCTTGTACAATGTACAATGTTTACAGCATGTAAATAACAAGCGAGTTAAAAATGATCTGATTGGTCGCATGTAAAAAAAAATTTTATTCTTATGGAAATAATTTTTAATTGTGAAGAACAATTTTTTTTTAAGTTTATATGTGTAAAGAAAATGTTTGTGTTATTTTACGATTCCTGTTTTAAAACAAAACTGCTGCGCTAACTCAAAGCACAGTGGGACAATGTTTTATAAAATTTACAGGCTTGTAAAATATTTAATACAAATTTTTTTGACAGCTTGTAAATAACAAGCGTGTTAAAAATGCTCTGATTGGTTGCATGTAAAAAAAAAATTGTGAACAAATTTTTTTTTTTTGTTAAAAATTTGCTTGTGAAGAAAAATGTGTGAGGTATTTGAGGAACCCTGGTTTAAAACAAAATTGCTACGCTGACATGTTATACAAAATTTACAGGCATGTAAAAAAAAATTTTTTTTACAAGCATGTAAAAAACATACGCTTTAAAAATGCTCTGATTGGTCGCATGTAAAAAAAAATTTAATTCTGATGGAAAAAATTTGTTACAGATGTGAAAATAATTTTGTACAGTTTATATGTTTTACTTTGTGTTAATAATTCACGTGTAAAGAAAAATGTGTGAGTTATTCTACAAACCCTGTTTTAAAACAAAACTGCTGCGCTAACTCAAAGTACAGTGGAACCATGATATACAAAACTTAAATGGATTAATTTGTTGTATTATTAAATTATAAAGCTTGAATTTTTTACTTTGGTACTTTTTTTGACACCTCACGCGCGATTTAAAACATGTGGCAACGCCAAAAGTGCTTAGAAAGGGTTGCCATTTTATCATCAATAGACTAACAAACGAATAGCGCTTGCAAATCATTGAATTTCTTTATCGAAATTCAAAATTCGTGCTCTGTGAGAAATGTGTTTTGCAAAATTACGTTTATTTTTATGGTCGTCATAATCGACCCACCAAAAGGGCTGATAAAGTTATTTTAAGCAATTTTTTCATCAGTTTTACTTTATCCAATATTGCTACTAAAGTAAGTCAATTCGCGGTCGTTCTTATTCGACCAAACGGAAGATTTTTAAGCCATACAAAATACAGCTGGTGCAAAAGCTGAATCTTTCACCAGATTTCTTAGAAAAGTAGAATAGAGATTAATTTTTTTTATTCATAAAGCTAATTTTTTTAGCTTAACGGGTCTAAAGAGGCAATTCAAGAGCTGCCAAATGTAACCTGAAAACTGCACTGTTAGGGGGACGATTTGTGGGCCGGCGGCAACATTGGACTGTACTTTTTCAAGATGGACCACCTCAGGCATAGCTGCGGGTAACATTGAAATGAAATAATCAAGAAAAAGTAAATGACAGGCATTGTGAAATCCCTCAAATAAATATTTAATTTATATTATCAAATTTTCAGCTGTTTTTTTTTTCCTTTTTAAAAAAACAAATGTTGATCATTCTAACTTTTTTCTACCTCTTTTTCCTTACTCTAAACTTCTTTCACTCATTTTGTAATATTTTACAAACTAAGTCCCCTCTTTGGCAGCACATTTTATGGGCTTTACAACCTTTACTTGAATGTAATAATCATTGATCAATATCTTATAACTGCCAACGCAAGAACGAACATTTGCAAGAATATATAGATACAAAAAAAAAACTTTGCCACAGCTTGTCAATAATATCAAAACTTTTCCCAAGTTGTTTAGTGTTTTTAATGAAAGGCAAAAACAGCAGCAACAGCAGCAGCAGCAGCCAAACAGCTGAAGACAAAAACATGACAAGCAACAACTGTAAGAGCAAAATAGCAGATGATAAAGAACACTGATGCCTAGGGTTGCTGGTGTGGTTGGGGGGGGGAACGGAAGACATTGTTCGTGGCATAGATTTTTGTCTCTTTGTGCTGGCATCGACTCCTTCATTATGCAGACAAATCTGACGATCAAAATAACCGACAGCTAAGACAAAAGGCTGTGGCAGTGGTGTGAGCGTATCTTTAAGGGTCTAAATATATATATATATATATACATATACATATATTTCGTATTGGCTTTAAGACAAATGAGGCGGCGAACCTGGCGGGATGTAGGCAACGGCTCGATACTTTTGTATTTATTAAGCTTTTATTCAAGCCATCAAGCATTAGGGATAACGATGTGACGGTGTGTGTGTGTGTATGTGTGTGTGTAAGCTCGCTGTTGGCTTCTGTTTCCGCTTTGGGGACATCTTTTTTGGCTGCCCTTGAATGGGATTTTGCCTTCAACTTATTCAAAGGCTTATGAAAATAAAGTGTAGTCTACTTATATGGGCAAAAGGGAAATGGCCATTAGGCCTAAGCCTACAACATGTAAAAAAATATCATAAAAATCAAATAAAAATTTGTTATCCTGTTAGTTTAAATGTTTAAGTAGAATCGAAACTCATTAGTTGACTTGCGTTCAATTATTAGGGGAAATTCGATTTACAATTTGGCTTTGCAGTAAATCAAATGGCTGTCGTAAATGTAAAGCCAGTGCTGTCCCCATTTGTTTATGACCCCACACACACTCACACACACACATATATCTACATAAATCCTATTTTGCTCATCTTAATGTTGTGTTTTTGATGCTGATGCTGATGCGGCTAAGTAATCGATAAACTTGCCTTCCTTCCTTTTTTTTTCATTAATTTTGTTTGGCTTCCAATTTGGTTTTGGTGTCGTGGTGCTGCTGCTTGAGTTATTGATTTTTTCCTTAGGCTGCTCTGAAAGTGAATATTAATTTCAATTTCAATTGGAAACTTCAATTTGTTGTTGTTGCCGTTGCCCATTTAATATGACGCCCCAGTTCAGGAGCACCTTTTCAGAAAACAGGAAATTGCTCAAATTGAATTCAGTGAACCAGTGTCCTTTCTTGAATTTTGCCTGCATCCTGTGGCACACACCAAGTGCATTTTAATGGATTTTAGTTTGAAGCGCCAAAAAAAGAAAAAAAAACTGACAGCTGAAGATGATGATGCTGATGCTGCTCTCTGATGTCGCTTCATGCAAATTGTGTTCCTTCCTCGCTTTCCCCTTCTCTTTCCCTTTCTCTATTTTTGTTTGCCAGCGAAAATTGATTTAATTTTGCACACAATGAGCTGCCGTCTAACACAAAACTAGAGGAACCATTTACATTTTCACTGTTTTCAATGGTTAAATCAACAGGACTACAAAAAACTTATTCAAAATGCAACCATTATTAATAATTCAGTGTTCAGACGCAGTTTCCCAGCTAGCTTTAAAATGGGGCTAAACCTCATAAGGTTTCAAGAAACTCTAAAAAAAAATTACATACAAATTGGGAGAGAGACCAAATTTAAAAGGGTAACACTTATTGATTTTTTTTATGTAAAACAAGTTTAATTTCGAATCGAATAGATTTTTTGGTAAAGGTTAAATTTAATCAATTAAACTAATTAGTAGTATGCTCTAGACCACTTGACCTTAGGAGTAGTTTACAACACTATATTCCAACACTATTTTCCAACAATGTTTTAAACATTGTTATCCAACACTGTTTCCCAACACTTTTCTCTTACACTGTTTCCCAACACCATTTTTAACATTGTTTTCGAACACTATTTTTTGACACTGTTTTAAACACTGTGATTAAACATAAATTTAAAAAATCAAACAATTTTTTTTTTCCAAATTTTCCATCAAATTTGATTGGCGTGGAAATGTTTAGAACGCCTGATTTAACATAAATTTAAAGAATACAACAAAAAATGATTTTTTTTTAATATTCCATAAAATTTGTCTAAGACAGTTTTCAACATTGTTTTCCAACACTATATCCCAACTCTATTTTCCAACAATGTGACTTAATATATATTTAAGGAATACAAAATTTGTTTTTTTTAATTTTCCATAAAACTTGATTGACGTGTAAATTTGTAGAACGCCTGTTTTTAACATAAAGGACAAAACAAAATAAGATTGAAAAAATCCCCCCATAATAAATTATTAATTTTTTTGTTTTTTTAAAATTTTTTTTTTTTTTTTTTTATTTTTGTTTGTTTTTTTTGTCTAACACTGTTTTCCACATTCTTTTCCAACACTGTTTTTAACACAATTTCCCAACTCTGTTTTCAACACTATTTTCCAACACTGTTATCAACATTATGACTTACCATAAATTTAAAGAATAAAAATAGTTTTTTCCAAATTTTCCAAAAAATTAGATTGACATATACATTTGTAGAACGCCTAACTTAACATAAATTTAAAGAATACAAAAAAACATTGCTTTTTTTTAAATATTCCATCAAATTTGTCTAACACTGTTTCTCAACACTATTTCCAACATTGTTTTTCAATACTATTTCCAACACTGTTTTCAACACTATTTTCCAATTCTGTTTTCAACACTTTTTTTCAACTCTGTTTTCATTACTATTTACCAACATTGTTTTTCAACAATGTTTTCTAACACTGTTTCCCAAAAAATTGTGTAACACTGTTTCCCAACACGGTCTTAAAAACATTGTTTTCCATCACAGTTTTCAACACTGTTTCCCAACACTAATTTCAGCACTGTTTTCCAACACTTTTTGCCAACCCTGTTTTTAATATTGTGATTTAACATAAATTTAAAAAATAAATAAAAATGTTTTTTTATATATATTTCATAAAATTTGGTTGGCTGGAAAATTGGTAGAACGCCCCATCGCTAAAGTTTTCCAATGGCGTGAAAAAAAAGATGGCAAAAGGTATTGGATAAAAATGGAGAATATATAATTTCATAAAATTTTTTACAAAATAAAAAAAATCGGGTTAAAATTGCACTAAAAAAATACCAACATAGACGATTCTAGGGTTAAAAACATTTTCTTCTTATGTTCTTTAATCCCCTATAGGGTATAGGGCATTCAGAGAACGTACTTAAATATATTTTGACAAATACATCAAAAGTTGATCCAAATTTGATAAATTTTCATAAAAATGTACTGGGGTAAGAATGTACCCCAAAGTCGGTCCTCTTTAAATTTAGCCATAGACTATTCTAGGCTTAAGAACTTTTCTTTCTTTTATTCCTTTATCCCGTATGGGACACGGGGCTTTATTTGTTTAACAGAGTCGACTGTACAAACATTAAAAAAAATCCATTTGGACTTTAATTGATTTTCATACAAATGTACTGGGGTAAGAATGTACCCCAAAGCCGGTATACTTTAAATTTAACCATAGACGATTCTAGGGTTAAGAACATTTTCATCGTCTGTTCTTTAAATTTCTATGGGGTTTAGGGCATTAAGAGGACGTACTTAAATATATTTTGACAAATACATTAAAAATTGATTCAAATTTGATTACTTTTCATATAAATGTACCGGGGTAAGAATGTACCCCAAAGATGGTCCGCTTTTAATTTAACCATAGACGATTCAAGGGTTAAGAACTTCTCTTTCTTTTATTCCTTAATCCCGTATGGGATTTATTTGGATTTTAATTTGATTTCATGCAAATGTACTGGGGTAAGAATGTACCCCAAAGACTGTTCACGTTAGTGTCGACCATAGTCGGTTAAGTACTTCTTCTTTTGGTAGGTGGAAGAATCACTGAAACTTAATAAACGACCCAACTCTCTGACAAAATTGCAGCTAATGAAATATTTCAAACTATTTTATGAACTCTTAGACCTTACAATTAAGTTTGGATTGGAGTAGAATTTTCTGTTGCATATCTTATTAACTTGGTAATGAAAGGGCCGATTTTAACTTAGTCTTATTATTTATATTTACTAAAATTACCAAAAGATCGGAAAAAAACATGGAAGTTATGCTTAAAACCATTTAACTCGTTTTTTTATGCTCGCGGTTCCTTGGGCTCAAGGTATTTGCTAGTCGTCGCTCTTACTTGTTTTTTTTTTACAAATTTTTTACGGCTAAAAGCCTGGCAGGCATCAGCCTCTCTTCTCGTTGTCCCAAAACGCCGCGTACTTGAAAATCCTACCGTGGGGCAATCAGTTTATGCTGTTGACAGTTCAATTTTTTGCTAAAAAGCAAACCAAAGTAAAATACAAAACTTTATTTGTTGAGACCGACAGCCGCAAAACATAACAACAACAAAAAAAAAACGAAGCAAGGAGTTTTCAAATCATTTTTTTAGCTAGATTTCTTTCCTTAGAATTCGCGGTTGACACAAATTGTCAAGGTAATCAACTTTATTACCCGCAGCGCACATGTGTTAGTTAGAAAAAGTTAATGTTGCTCCCACCTGCTGTAAGTGACATTTTGCTTTTGGGCAAGCAATTTTCGCTCATTTTAGATGGCGGGGAGAGGAGACCAAAAACTGTTGCCACATTAAAATGCACATAAAAATCATTAACTCAAGACAAGACTCTGGCTTGGCAGACGGCAGCCAGGCAATTGTGTTAATGGCCTTTTGCTTGCCGTCTTCGCTAACTGTGCCACCCTGCTCCTCTGCTGTTTTTTGACTCTAAGTCCGCCCTGTTGTGTGTGTTTATTCTGGCATTACAGTAAACTCAATAATTTTGGCTACTTAATGCACAGTTGTCCTTATTTTGGCCAAATCCCTTGGTTTGCCTCTTTCAGCACATCAACAGGTAGAAGGCAGCTGTCTGACTGGCTGGAAATGAAAGGCTGTGAAACACTGAGAGAAATTGTACAAGACTGCGAATATTTTTACTAGTTAGTATGCATTCTATAAAAACCTTTTTGAAGAAGCTGATGAAAACACTCAAAAAACCATTCGCAAATGTAGAAGACTCCCTTAAGGGGGTATTCTACCTTTGACGAGTGTTTTATGAGTGTTTTTTACAAAAATTCTGGAGGGAAAACCATGGGAGTTTTTTCAATTTGGTTTTTTGTTTTGTGTTATTAATTAATTAAATAGTAAAATAAAAAAAAAAATTTTGGAATTCGAGGGCTGTTCAAAAAGTTATCGGCCTGCCAATTAAGGCCTCAAAAAAAAATGGTGTAGAGGTGGTGGCCATGATTCCGGGACTCCAGGTTATCGGAATTGAAAACTGTAAATGAGGTTATGATCAGAATTGATGTAATTCTGGCCCGTACCTCAATCATAATTTTTAATATTTTTTTGAAAATTTGGCGGCCATTTAAACAATTTTTTTAGATTTTTCAAGTTTTTTTTTTGGAATTTAGTGTACAAAAAATAGTAAAAAAATTAATTTCCACATGATTGAGGTACCGGCCAGAATTACATCAATTCTGCGTCGATTGCAACATGGCTGATCAAAATCGGTTCAGTGGAACTGGCCCAATCATGGCTACCAGGTCAAAAAACGTGGTTTCGAGAAAAACGCGGTTAAAGTTTTCAGCAACGTTGAAAATACTCACATTGGCAAGAACATTGCTCCACTAAAACGGATATATCTGCTAAACTATTTCGAATGATTAAAAATGGTTTAAAGGGGATGAAAGGGGAATGTTCAAGCTGTAATAATAAGGCAAAACAAAAAAATCGGAAAAAAATATTTTCAAAGGTAGAAGACCCCCTTAAAGGTGTAATTAAAATTTTAATTTGAGTTTTAGCCAGAGCGTAATACAATAGCTTCGAATTAAAAATTACGTATACGACATGTACGCCTAAGCGAAATTTCTATATCATATTAAAATCAATCCAATATATTTCTGGTGGTCACTCTTGTTCAGTGCAAGGCTGCAAACTTGTAATTTTTTTGTGAGGAATCTTTGGGTTCGGTTTGCGAACCGGTTCCTGAAAACCCAAATCCTCCCACCCAAACCCAAACTGAACCCCAGGATTTGTTTTGAACCTCTGTTCACTCAGACAAAAATAAAAGTTTGTTTTATTATGCATTTTTAAGTTTTAATTCGAATCGGCTAAGAAATTTTGCAAAGAAATGACGCTATGCTCATTCGGATTACTTTTCTTCTCTCTTTTGACTAGATTTTTGAAATAATCATCAAATTTTAAAAAATGCTAAAATTAATCAATTTTGTGAAATAATCCTATTTCGAGCTCTTGAAAGACAGGAATTCCGGAATTTGGAAAATCTTTTTGTTCTTGGTATGGCTAAATGTGGATTCAATCTATTTCTGACATCAGTTGGGATATCTCGGACTTCGTACAAACGATTTCTGGAACCTGTTTTAAGACCTATTGAAGGTTTCAAGTTTCTTGGACAATTTTAGAAAAAATCCCTAACATCATATAGTACGTTTATACTATTAAAAAATCAATCCTTTTTCTTTAAGAATTATTTATATGTCCAAGATATTTTATAATCATATGCGCATTCTTAATATTACAAACCGAACCATTTGTATTTAAATAAGTGGTCCGGTTCGGGTTGAGGTTTGAGGGATCAAAATGTTTGGTTCATGGTTCGGTTCGGGAACCTCGAAAAACCTAAGCTGAACCGGTTTTCAGCGTTTCGGTTCCGGACTGGCTTGCAGGCTTACTTTATTGACTCTTGTTTAGCGACTCTTGTTTAGTGACTCTTGTTCAGGGACTTTAGTTTAGTGACTCTTTTTCAGTGATTCTTATTCAGTGACTTTTGTTCAGTGACTCTTGTTTAGCGACTCCTGTTCAGTGACTCTTGCTCAGTGACTTTTGTTAAGTGACTCTTATTAAGTGACTCTTATTCAGTGACTTTTGTTCAGTGACTCTTGTCCAGTTACTCCTGTTCAGTGATTTTTGCTCAGTGACTTTTGCTCAGTGACTTTTGTTCAGTGACTCTTATTTAGTGACTTTTATTCAGTGACTCTTGTTCAGTGACCTTTGTTCAGTGACTTTTGTTCAGTGACTTTTTTCAGTGATTTTTGTTCAGTTTAAGGGAACCGATGGAGTCCGCCTACCATTTCTACGCCTAGACATCTAGCCGGTTTTAACAAAGCCTTAAAAATGTCATATCTTTAGTTATTTTTACTTTACAAACACATTTTGAACTAAAGCGTAGGAGGAATGCTCATTAAGATGTCTGCAAGCGATATCACAAAGAGTCAAAGTATTATGGCCGCTTTTATTAAACCAAACCCAACTTAGTTTAAGTTTAGTAGGCATTATATATATCTGAAGTTGGTTTGTGATGATAAAAATCATGCTTTTTGCCCCTCGAAGTATGCAAACTTTATTTGCTTTAAGAATTATTTATTTGAACGAGATAATTTATAGTTAGTTATGACAGAATCATACATAATCCCCATTGTACATTCACTCAGATTGTCGGACCAGTGAAAGGTATACAAAAATAATTACTGTTAAGGCTACTAAAAAATAAATATTTTTTTAATTATTTATATTCATAAACATAGCATACTTAGAAGGGCAAAAATAATGAATTTTTATTTGTTCAGAAACGTAGTATATACTTAATATTATAGACAGATTTTATATTTCATATTTGTTTATTGCTTTCTATTGGACTCAGTAACTTAAATTTTGGATTAGTTTTCCAACACTGAATTCCAACACTATTTTTCATTATATAAATCGATTGTTTACTGTTAAAAAAAATAGCTCAGAAAAAAGTTTCTTCGTATTAGTTTTGAAATCTCAGTGTATTTAATTTCCCCCGTTTGGCCCAAAAGTATGCAACATTCCTTTTAGCTACAGTTTGCACACACATGCATATACTAGTGTGTGTGTGTGTGCTTATGAGCTCTTGTTCGTTGCTGTCGAAATGAAATTACACTTATTTTGTGGTTGTTGATGCTTCTTGTTTTTGTTCCTCAAGCAGAGGCACTCTGTGTATGTGTGTGTGTGTGAGTGTTTGTGTAGAGCAAATCAGAAAAAGGTTAATTTGCAATTAAGTTTTATGGTAAACTTCATTTATATTTTGGCTCCTTCTGGGCACTTGAAACCAGCTGCACATCGCACAGAATTTCCTACTGTTTGATAATTTATATTGCATAATCCCCGAAAACAATTCACATTCAACAAAAACCATTTGTCTTAAGACCAAAAACTTTAACGTGGCGCAAATAAAAACCAAAAAAAAAATAAGAATAAGCATAAGCAAGCAACTGGCGCCTCCTGGCTGTAATAAAATAAATTTCAGTTACCGTTTGCTGTTGTTTGCCGGTTTTTTGGGCCATTTTATAATAATAAAAAACAAAACGAATGAGAGAGAAGAACAACTTTTATCAAATGGGCTATCTAAGATACTCTTATCGAGCGAGACCAATTAGGGGGACTGGCATATGAAATATGTCAAGTTATTTAAGACAAAAAACGCTTTTGAGAAAGCAAATTGTTCATTTGTTTCAAATGGGGACGGTAACAGTTATAACTTATATTATGAAAGTTCACATTTAAGAGTTAGTTTTAGAGCTTTAAATAACAGTAATTAAGACTTCAAGACAGTTAATAAAGACTTTTATAATATTAATAAGTAAATAACAACAAATAAAGACTTTTATAAAAACTTTAATAAAGACTTTTATAAAGACTTTTATAAAGACCTAAACAAAGACGTTTATAATATTTCTAAGTAAATAACAATTGTAGAAAGCCTTTTATGAAAAACTGTATAAATAACACTTACTAAAGACTTTTGTTTTATAACTCAGAACATAACAATTATTAAAGACTTTTATTTGATTACTCACAAAATAACAGAAGTCAAAAGACTTTTATAATTAAATTAATTTAATAACAAGTCTTTTATGAAAGAGTCAATAAATATCAGTTACTTAACATAACAGTTATTAAGGACTTTTATTATTAAACTCAGTCAGAGACTAATATTGTTTAATAACAATATAAAAGTCTTTCTTTTTTTATCGCAAATAATGACAAGGTACGCCCATTGGATCATTTAAGCAAAGTCAAACCGCTGAAGCTTAAATAAATTAAAAGACTTTTATACTAAAACTTAAAAATATAAAAGTCTCTAAATGAATTTTATTTATTTTTTAATTAAAGTCTTTCGATAACCTTTTTTGTTCTAAGTATTCAAATAAAAGTCTTTAATAACTGTTATTTTAAGTAACTGTTATTTATTGAATTTTTCATAAAAGACTTCAGAAAACTGTTACCTAATTAATTCAATTATACAAGTCCTTCAGTAATTGTTATTAACTGTGTAATTAGAAAGAAGTTTTTAATAACTGTTATTAACTAAAACAAAAACTATTAATTTTCAGCATTACTATAAAAGTCAGCTAAAATAATTTGTTTCTGGATATCGAAAACGTTTTCGTGTATGTATATTAATTTAGCCCCATGCGATTCATTGTATTATTTCTATTAGGGCCGTGTTCTCATCTTCATGTTTTTAAAAACTAAGGGGTTTTTGAGAAAAACTATGTTGCCTACTTTTTTGGGTCGTAGGAGACATATACTATTAATATCGACCTAAAAGTCGGCAACAAAATCTTTCCCTAAAAGCTCCTGGATTTGAAAAACATGAAGATGAGAAAACGGCCCTTAGTGTTTTATGAAAATAACTATTAAATTTCGTCCCTGATTTCAAAGGGTCGTGGATAAGGGTCTTTAAAGGGTCGATCTAGGTGGATTTTACAAAAATGTATGTTGCCGGTCTTAGGTAAGGCTGGGTTCACACTGTTCAACGCATGAGACATGACAATCTAGTTAGCCTTCATGTTGTATTGTTTTATTTGTCAAATAACAAATTATTCTCAATGAAAACAAGACAACATAAGGGCCTACTAGATTATCATGTCTCATGCGTCGAACAGTGCGAACTCAGCCTTACTTTTAAAAAATCTATTCTTGTGTCCATATGATTTTAAAGGCGTTCTTAAAATGGGCCTCATACATTTTTTTCAATATCCACCTAGATTTAAAAAACATGATGATGAGGAAACGGCCCTTAGGGAGTTGCCTTCTTTTAGACAGCCTTTAAATAACTATGCTTGTGATTACAAGGACCTGAGTAAGTTTTTAGAAGCAGCCTAAAAGCAGGCAACATATATTTTCCTAATATCCACCTAGATTTCAAGAACATTAAGTGGAAAAAACGACCCTTAGGGCTTTGCCTACTATTAGACAGCATTTAAATAACTATGCTTGTGTCTACAAGACCTGCGTATGTTTTAACAAGCAGCCTTAAATTAGGCAACATATATTTTCGTAATACCCACCTAGATTTTGAAAACATGAAGTTGAAAAAACGACCCTTAGGGCCTTGCCTACTATTAAACAGCCTTAAATGAGTCTACAACGACCAGTGTATGATTTTACCAGCGGCCTAAAAATAGGCAACATATATTTTTTAATATTCACCTAGATTTCTAAAAACATAAAGATGAGAAAACGGCCCTTAGGGCCTTGTCTACTTTTAGATAGCCCTTAATAAATAATGCTTGTGTATACAAAGACCTGATAATGATTTTACAAGCAGCCTAATAGTAGGCATCATATATTTTCTTAATATTCACCTAGATTTCAAAAGCATGAAGTTGAGAAAACGGCAATAAGTCTCTCTGTTTGATTTCTGGTGTTAGACTCTCAAGTGTGTTTATATGAGCTCGGCTTTCTAAGACCAGCAAGCAGTGTCTCAAGGCCTTGAATATAATAACACTAGACAACATTAATCAGTTTATAGAAGATGATTTTCAATGCTCCAACTGGATTTTTGTTATTTTGAGCATTAAGTAAACAAAAATGCCTTTTTTGATGTTTGTTAAGCTAAGTTCAACACAGGCAAATAATTTGCCATAACTTTGATGAAAAGTTGTCAAAATATATAATTTATTTGCTCTTTTAGAGCAGATTATTTTCGCGTGAGTTCGTAGCTTTAGTTTTAAGTCCTGAAAGGTCTAAGGTAATAGACATTTAGACAAATTTTCAACAAAATTTGAGCAAATTATTTGCCCGTTAGAACTTAGCTTATGTAACCAATGGGATTATTTTGACTCTCCTAGATATTATCTTGAGGTAATATTACTTAGCTTTAAAATAAATAATATCAAAAATTCTGCGATTTTTTTTGAATACATGTTAACAACAACAACTTCTAGCTGCAGCGAAACTTTTGAAAAATCTTTTCTAGAATTGCAAGAATGACTTGTTAATGTTCAAAATATCCAAAAGCTTTATATTTAATTCAAATTGTAGAGTATTAAATGTTTAAGTTTGAGGTCTACAAAAAAAATTGCCAGTTGCCAACTTGTTGTTGTGTGGGCTAAAAGACAAAAGGCAAAAGTCAAAATGGTTTATTTTGAGTTCGTAGCCCCCCCCCCCCACGTCCATTTAACACATTCCGGCACGTTGCCGACTTTTAGGCGCTCGCTGACAAAATAAGTTTTGTCCGAAATGACATTTGTTAAGTGTGTCTGTGTCTGTGTGTGTGTGTGTGTGTGTGTGTGCCTGAAATGAATTTGACATGCGTTAATTAAGTTGCTGAAAATTGTTATCCCAGCTGCCTGGCTCCTGGAATGAAATCAATTTGCCCCTAGCCACCAGCTGACTTAAAGTATGCAAATGAAATGAGCAAAAGGAACCTTTTTTTTTTAATTGCACGCATGGCGGCTGCCCAGGCCAAAAGGGAGTAAAGTTTTACGTGGGGAAAACCCAAAACTCGTTTTATGGCCACTCACTCAAAAGGGCATTTAAACGTGTATTCAAAATGCAAGTTTAAAGACGCCCCAAAGTATGCAAAGCACACAAATAACATATAAAAAGAAAATTTTTAACAGCAACCCCATAAAACGAGAGGCTCAAAACTCAACCACAAAAGACAAACACACAAAACATAATCGCACACACACACACACACACACACATGAAATCAGCGTCTGTCTGAGCGAGACCCTCCAATGCAAATTAGCCCTTCTCCTGTATGCAAATTTTTATTTTTTTTTGTTCAAAAACTGGCTTACATTACACATCACTCATATATACAAGCGCCTGAAGAGCAACTAACACAGACACAATTTCTAATGAATGCCTCTTTATTAATTCATGTGTAAAAATTAGGCCAAAATAAAAAAAAAAAACTGTTTGAATATCAAACAGGCGGAACTTTAAGTGCGTGGCTGATGTTTGCACTAACCTGGATAATTCAATTTCAGTTTTTAGTCAGCAGCCCAAAAGTATGCTTGAAATTTTAATAGAACTGAAATCGTCTTTAACTTGGGTTTCTTAGCACATAATTGATATAGACCGCGAACTTGTATATGCTGAATTTTAGAATTTAATACTTAGATTCAAGAATTTTCCATTTTACCAAACTTTTGACTTGAAAAATTCTTGATTTTACGCTCAAACGTTGCGGCTATTTCGAAGTATACTACATGACCAAAGACTACAATTGTGCCAATTTTCATGAACTAGTTCGAATGAACTACTCATTAAAATGAACTAATGAACTAGATCTCAGTTTTTGAACTATAGTTCATTTTTTAAACTATTTACTTATTGAGCAATAGTCAATTTTTGTGAACTTCAATAGTTCAAAAATCGAACTAAAGTTCAAAAAATGAACTACAATTCTAAAATGAACTATTACTCGAAAGTTTAGTTTATTTTATGAACTTGTTCTTTTTTGCTTTTTTTTAAAGTGAAGTGGTTACAAAAAATTAACTATAGTGCAAATAATGAACTTAGGTTCAAACCAATGAACTAGTTTATCAAAAATTGAACTTGTGAACTAGGTCATTGAAATGATTCGTCCAACTCTACTGAAGACATGACTTCATTTAAGCAACTGAACCATCAAATAGAGTTCATTTTAATGACCTAGTTTAAATGTTAATCTGTTGATGAACTAGTTCATTGTTTTGAACTATAGTTCATTATTTGCACTAGTTCATATTTTTGACTCTAGTTATTTTTTTGTAACCAACTCACTTTAAAAAAAAAAAGAACTAGTTCATTAAATAATCTAGTTACAGAATGAACTCTAGTTAAAATAATAAAACAATTATTTAAATATATAGTATACACTGATCAAAATACTGAAATGTACGCCCTACATCTTTTGGGGTACAATTGTACCCCGGTACAAGTAATTAGAACCGTCTGTCGGTCAATGCCAGCGACTACTGCAAAATGGAGAGCCGACACTTCTGCTGCTTATCAAACGTTGAACTCCAAATTTCAGAATATTCAAAAAAAAATTTTATTATTTTTTTATCTATCCTTGTTTTAGGTTTTTCCTGTTGTTGTTGGTCTGCTCCCAAATTTAACAATCAAGCAGAAAACAAATGTTAATTTTGAACTAATCTGAATGAAATGGTTCAAATAAATTTAAAAACGAGAAGGAAAAGCTAACTTCGAATGTCCCGAAGTTTAAATACTCTTGCCAAACTCCAACTTATTTAGCTGGTAGAATATTAATGGGATATAGAATCTATATTCTATCTATCTATATTATAGATATCGGATATTAATAAATTCAAAATCATTTAGCATCAAAATATGATCACGCTACCATAAAAAAAAACTTTTCTTAGTAAGACGCATTTTCCGACCACTCGGTCCTATGAAAGCAATAGAGTATAGCCATCCGATCTTAACAAAAATTTGCAGAACAGTTTAAAATCATATATTAATCATAATTCCTGATATAAACAACGTTATCATGGATAACAACAAAATTTTTTTGCACTAAGACCTATTTTACGACCGTTTTTTCTGTAAGATATAGTCATCCGATTTGGGCCAACTTTTGCAGAACTGTGTAAAAGCAAATAATATTCATAGCTGATGAGTTTAAGAATGAAATCATTAAAAACAATAAAGTTTTTCTCACTAAGACCTATTTTTCGACCGATCGTTCCTATAAAAGCTATTGAATATAGTCATCCGAACTTAACCAAATTTTGTAGAACTGCTAAGAAGCATATATTATTCATAATTCCTGAGATAAAGAACGTTATCATGGATAACAAAAATGTTTTTCTTACAAAAAACTTTTTTACAACCGATCGTTCCTATGGCAGCTATAAGATATAGTCATGCGATTTGGACCAACTTTTGCAGAACTCTGTAAAGGCATATAATATTCATAACTGAAAAGTCTAAGAATGAAATCATTGAAAACACAAAAGTTTTTCTCACTAAGACCTATATTTCGACCGATCGTTCCTATAAAAGCTATAGAATATAGTCATCCGATCTTAACCAAATTTTGTAGAACTATTAAGAAGCATATAATATTCATAATTCCTGAGATAAAGAACGTTATTATGTATACCAAAACAGTTTTTCTCACAAAGACCTATTTTACGACCGATCGTTCCTATGACAGCTATAAGATAAAGTCATCCGATCTGGCCGGTTTCGACATATTAGTTGGGTTTGCTAAAAAGAAGACTCTGTGCTAAATTTCGCGTAGAAACAGACAGATGGACGGAAATAAACTCAGCTCGTCGTCCGGATCAAGAATATATGGGTGATTCCACGAAAAATTTACCAGTCGGATTTATTTTGGGTTGAAATAATTTTTTTTTTTCCAATCTTTGTTGAAAATCAAGGGGTACGTATTTTCAGGGTTTTTCCGAAATATGACTAATTCATGGTCAAACAATTTTTTTAAAATTGAAGATTAAAAAAAATTGAATTATTTATAATTGCTTGCTACAGAAAACCAATGGTAAAAAAATATTGAAAAAATCTGTAAAATTGCATACGATCCCAAACTTCTTATTTACTAACACCTTAAAATTATGAAAAAAAATTTTGTCACAAAAATGAATTAAAAATTAAAAGCTATTTTTTTCCTTCATTTTTTTCTAAAAATTTCAAAAATCTCAGTTTCCGAAAAATCAATCTCCAAATAATTTAAGTAAGTCAGAAAAATATTCATAATTCCAAAACTGTTGAGGTGATACTACACGAAGTTTTGGAAAAAAAAATGAAGGAAAAAAGAAATACTATATATATATATAGTTTATGTATTCGGAATTGAACATTTCTAAGCGTTTAAACTTCTGTTTATTTATTTTCTGAAAATTCCTTCCATAAGATTTGAAATTTTAATATTTTTACAAAAAATTAAACAAAAATTTGGAATGGAAAAAGAATTCAAAAATTTGAAAAGATCCAACCCCAAGATTGGAAAAAAAGGATTAATTGTAGCTTTAATACCAAATGTTGTATTTGGGCCTATCTGTTCTGTTTGTAAGCTCTTGGAAAAGTGGAAAAATAATTTGGAAAATTCACACCAAAGGTTAACAAAATTTAGGTGGTTGAATATAATATAACTTAGAAGTTATGCAAGAAAACAAATTGCCTTTTTTTACCCCTGTTTAAACAAAATCAATTTAAAACAAAAAAAGTTAAAGTAATTCTCCCCTCGTGCGCATTGCAATCCCTTTTTTTGTTGTTGTTATATTTTATAGCGATTTATGCAGTTTTATTGCCCACAAGTTGAAGTCTAGTCGCATTGTTATTCTTGCTAAGAGTAAAAAAGCAACGAAGAAAGATAATGAATTTTTTAATAAAAACTGACAGCTAAGGAAACAGGAAATAATGCTAGGGCAACATGGAAGAGATGATGATGAAGCTGCTTCTGCTGCTGCTGCTGCTGCTGATGATAATGATGAAGTTTTAAAAATATACAAAAAACGTCACCCCTGTCATTTACCTGAACGAACAGCCCAGAAAGTGTTTAAAGCCAAGGCCTAGTTAGGTATGTATGTATGTATGTTTGTGGCTATGTACTTGGTGGTATACCCGAATTCAGTATTATTTATATAGCCCTGTCCAGTGCTTGGACTGGCTGAATTATAAACGTTATTCACCCTCAGGTGCAATTGTCGTGACTTGAATTTTGTGCTTCGTTTTGTTTTTGTTTCTGTTTCTGTGTTTTTTTTTTGTTTTCTGTTTCGTTTCTGCCTTTTGCACCTTTTGCGGTTAGGTCAACAGCTGCCAGAGGCCAAAAACATTCAAATTACGTACGAAATGCCAGGCTCAGCTCTCGTAAAAAAAAAGAAAGACGAAGTAACTATAAGTTTATGGCAATTGCAGTTTGAAAATTTAATTAAAATCCGTTTGGAATTCAGATAACTTTCTGTCAAAGTAAAATATATTAATTAATTTAATGGCATTTTGTAATAATTATTAATCAAACGTTTAAAAATATTACACACACATACACGCCCTCATCCATCAAATGTCAGAATGTGCGTGCGTGTGTGTGTGTGTGTGTGTATCACATTATCAGGACACAAGACCTTGATAGCTAATCGAAATATGTTTGAAGTGCGGCTAAAGTGCTGGCAGGGTAATGGTTACTCTCCACTAAGCCTACTTGACTTTGAAGTTGGTCAAATGGCACACAAATGCATATTTTATAACACAATTAGCTCTCAGAGTGAGACAGAGTAAGAGCAAGAGAGAGATAGAGAATAAGAGAAGAGAACTTACATATTGAAATTATAGCTTTCAAGGCTATTAAGTGAGTCAATAATAAGACGAAAATTTAAAAATTTAAAATCTATGTGGCTATTAAGCAAATGTAAGTTGTCTAATTTTAGAACGCATTTAAAACAATACGCGGGTCGTTGTGGAACACCAAGCATTCCTAAAAGTAGGCAACATTCCATTTTTTAAGAACCACTTATATTTAAACAAGTAAGAAAGTCGGTCAAGCCCGACTGTAATATACTCTGTACCTGTTTCTATGTAACTGATAACTGAGAGCGGCGCAAGCAAGGTCCAATTGGGAAACTACCAGTTAGCTATTGCCTTCTCGCTCTCCTTTTCTCGTAAGTTCTACCAATCGCTGCGGTATTGTTGTTGTCGTTGGTTTTTATTTTCTTTTACGTATAGCTCTTATATCGTTCATCTGATCGAAAAACGATGTATAGCGGGTCGATTCATAATAAGTAGTAGAATATATGTCTAGAATGTTCGAACTATCTATCTTGAAAATTGTGGGAGTTATTTCGTTTTTTTTAATTTACGGAAGAGGCAGGGGGCGTGGCAAAAATTAAAAATAAACTTGATCTGCCTGCAGGTATAAGAATCATATGTTCCATACACTTCAAACCTCTAACTCTTATTATCTCTGAGATCTCTTTGTTCATACGGACAGACAGACAGACGGACATGGCTATATCGACTCGGCTGTTGATGCTGATCAAGAATATATATACTTTATAGGGTCGGAGATGCTTCCTTCTGGCTGTTACATACATTTGCACAAACTCAATATACTCTGTGTACCTTCGGTACAGAGTATAAAAACATGAAGTAGGGAAAAACTGCTGCTTCGGAGCGCTAAGGATTTGCTTGTCCGGCTCTTTGTCTATTGTTTCCCTAAAAAAAATTTTCTGGCCAGAAACTTGGTGTTTACTTGTGGAAATTTTGATAATTGGTCGAAATTAAATTTTTATTCTTCAGAATTTATTCGTCTCGTGCGAGATAAAAAGAGGTAGCTTTTTCATGATTTTTTATTTATGCTTAGCACTCAAATAACGCGACGCATAGGAGTCATTGCATGTGAATTCAGCCGCCCAATTTTCTTTTATGTTTTTACAAAAATTCATAGAATAATCTTATTTTATAATGGTCTATCCAATTTAAGTTAACCAAATTGTGTATTAACTATTATCATGTCTTTTATCCGAGAAAAAATAAGAGGCTAACAAAAATTAGTTCTTAAGTAGGGTTTAAGCAGTCTTTAATGTTTTTGGTCTTTTTTTCAAAGAGTGCCTGCCGATATTTTCATGAAATATTTTTTTCTGGTTAAAGATATCCGAATACATATTCAAAAAAAATCTCACGATGGGACAATCAATTAATGCACGAGGAAAAATATTTTTCTAGCATACAATTTTTTTTGAAGTAAATATAATACATAATTTTGAAAAAATTGATCAAAATCGGATGGCTAAAGCATATAGCTGCCATAGGACCGATCGGTCGGAAAATGTGTTTTACTAAGAAAGGTTTTTTTTTATGGTATCAAATTTTTATTATCAATGATTTACAATTTTTAAATATCTGTTATCTATATCCTATATATATTTAACCGATTAAATCAGTTGGAGTAAACTTTTTCAAATGTATTTAAACCAGAGATCGGCAAAATGGGAATTATAATTAACCATTACCGAATTACATGCTCATTTTATAATAATTAAAATAAAATTACAAATTACTATATTAATTTGTAATAATTAAAATAAAACTACAAATTACTATATTAATTTGTAATAAAATTTTTCGAAATACAAATTACTTTATAAATCTTTAATAAACGTTTGTTAAATGCAAATTACAATATAAATATGTAATAGGATTTATTAAAGTACAAACTATGTTGTTACTTTGTAATTTCGTTTAGAAAAATACAAATGACATAGAGAATACAGTGGTAAGGTAGATGCCTCTACTACCTAATACCATACTCATTGCACCGTAATTCAGTGTTTTTTGTCATTTCAATATTTAAACAAAAAGTCGCGATATCTCGCGAACGGCAAGAGATACGGCAAAAATAACGAAATTTCACGGGGGTAATTTGTATTTCGAAAAATTTTTTTATTACAAATTACTTGAGTAATTTGTATTTCGAAAAATTTTATTACAAATTACTTGAGTAATTTGTATTTCGAAAAATTTTATTACAAATTACTTGAGTAATTTTTTGATTTGTGTTATTTATTAATTAAATTATAAATTAAAAAAAAATTAAGTTTGGGGGCTGTTCAACAAGTTATAGGCGTGCCAATTAAGGTCTTAAAAAAAATGTGAAGAGTTGGTAGCCACGATTCCGGGACTTCAGGTTATCGGAAATGAAAACGGTAAATGAGATTATGCTCAGAATTGATGCAATTATGGCCCGTACCTCAATCATATTTTCCAATATTTTTTTTTAAAATTGGCCGCAACTTAAAAAAAAATTAGATTTTTCAATTTTTTTTTGTGTATTTTGGTGTTAAAAAGTAGTAAAAAAATGTTTTTCCTTTTAATTGAGATACGGGTCAGAATTACATCAATTCTGCGTCGATGGCAACATGGCTGATCAAAATCGGAAAGGTAAAACTGGCCCAATTATGGCTACCAGGTCGAATAACGTGGTTCCGTGAAAAACGCTCTTAAAGTTTTGAGCAACGTATAAAATACTCACTTTAGCAAGAACATTGCTCCCTTAAAATGGTTATATCAGCTAAACTATTTCGAATTTCCTAAAATGGTTTGAAGGGGATGAAAGGGGAATGTCCAAGCTATAATAATAATGCAAAACAAAAAAATCGAAAAAGTTGGAGAAGTTGGAAGTTGGAATCTCTTGATTTTTTTAAAGGCTATTTAAAACAAGGATCGGTCAGCGTAATTGTAGGCTCGTTTAAGGCCATTTTACTTATTTCTAATTAAATAATTTAAAAAACCTAAAAAGATCGATCATAGAGTAAACGTACCAAGGATACCGATCAATGTTCTATTCAAGTGGCGCAAAATAAGGACCCCAAATTTGTTTGCTTTTTGGTAAATAAATTTTTGTAAATACTTAAAACTATGATGCTAAGTCTTTCTTCTAGATATATTGCAACAATTCAATGACCTTTAATTTAAAAAGAAAAATTTAGTCTCTGCTTGGTTTGGAAGCAGTGGTCAATATAAAACAGACATAAGGGAAGTCGTATTCAATTGGTGGCGAGTGTATATAAAGTTCCCAATAATATAATTGTAAAATTTATATAATTATATAAATATATATATATATTTATTACTATGATGTTTGTGTGTGTCTAAGAATATATCAAAAATTGTTTCAGTTCTTACCTTTAGCCAAATTTCCCCCATTTACTTTTCATTTCACTGACTCAACTCTCCTCAATTTGAAAACGGCATAATTTTACGAACTTCTGGGGAAATAAAACAATGAACGTGTTCAGCAGAAGAACTTGCTTCCTGATCAATGATATATATATTTATATATATTTTTCAAATGTTAATTTAACAAGTATGCTAAATAATAAGAGCAGTTTTGTTAAGCTGATCAGTGATCAAGTGTCTGTGCTGAACGCGCCCATTGTAGAGCCAAAAGCTAGCTAAGTTAAGCACAATCGGATAGAAAAGGATTTCCGGGCTATGCCGGATGAGGCATGCTCCTACAAAAGTTTGTAAACGAAAATCAAGAGATGATTAAAAAGTTTGTTTAATCGACTAAGGGTCGATTTTCTCATCCTCTACTTAGGGCTAGCTGTCACATAAACTAACAAATAACAGAGTAAATTATAAAAATTCTAAGAAATCGGTCGTTTAAGTAATATTCAAAACTATGAGTATTGATTTTTCTTTGAATAAGATTTGAAATTTATTTGGGAACTATTTAACAAAGAAAAAAAATTTCGAAAAATTTTACAAAATAAAAAGGGGCTTTAGTTTAAAAAAAAAAGTATATTAAAATCTTATTTAATAATACTTTTAAGGAAGAGGCGTTTACAATTTTCCAGATGGCATACAAATTTATTTCGGGACTATGATTCATATGAATAGAAACAGTTTTGAAAAGCTGTGAAAGCTGAATGCTTTTAGAAAAGTTGTCTTATTTATATAAAGCATAGTGCCGAAATTTGTATGCCATCTGGAATAAGGCCTTAAGACTATTTACAAATTTCCAGTGCTTAAAGATTTGTCTTTGAAGAAGAGTTAAGGGTTGCCTTTTATATATCAAAATTAGCTTATTAAAGCCCGTTTTCTCATTTTCATTTTTTTAAAAATCTAGCTGGATATTAAGAAAATGTATGAATGCAAGTGGCATGATCTATCAATTCAATTCGAATCCAGTCGCAGGTCATATAAAAGTAAATTCCGACTGGCAATAAAAGAAACCTTAGTGTGACCAGTTTTTTTTGTTTATGGAGGTTCCACAAGTGAATCTGGTCACACCTAAATTTTCTCAAATATATACAAATAAAACTCCCCAATTAGTGTTTACCTCTAGTATCATTTTCCTGTCAGCTTTGCTGTCTTAACCTAAATAGAAAACGTCAAGTGGTGGGTGGAAAATGTTCAAGTTGGACATTTGCCATTTGTTGGTTGGCAAATGAAAATGAAATGTGAAATAATCAAAGCGTGTGTGTGATTTGCATAATTTGTAATGTGGAATTTCCGCTCACATGGCTCTCATTTCCTGTCGCTCGTACTCTCTCTCTCTGTCAGTCTGAGTCTCTCCTTCATCCCCATGCTTGCTGCTCTCTACCTTTCTCACTCATTGCGCTTGGATAACTGTTTAATATGCATAAACTTGGCGCTGCTTCCGCCCCTTTTGTAGCTCCCTAAAGAGATTTTTGGTTGTTGTATCCTTCCGTTGATGTTCCGTTTCCCAGTCAAAGCTGCTGCCGTTGCTCGCTGACTCTACCCGCGGGCTAGGGGTGTGCTCTGTGTTTTTTTTGGCCTAATTGGTTGCCGCTGTTCAGCCAGGAGAACTTTGTCTACTTTTTTTTTTTTTATATATATATATATATATTTTCGTTTTGTTGTTTTTGATATTTTTACTTTAAATATACTTTCAGCCGTTGCTCGGAAAACTTTGCGCCAGTTTTCCGATTTATTATTTGCGTAACGGAAACTTTAAAAGGTTAATTGGGCGTGGCTCGAGCACTTTTAAACGGAAAAAAGGTTTGGTAGACAAAACAAAAGTCAAAGAAGAAGTTAAGCGGGCCGTTTTCAGGTTTTAGTGGAAGTTCTAGGGTTGCCAGATCAAAACTGACATACGGCAAAGAGAGAGAGAGTTTTCTCTTCCTACACACACAAAAAAAAAAGTATAAAACTGAATAAGTAATAAAAAAATTTGTCAGTTCCTGGGCTCGAACCTTCGATCTTTTCTACTACTTTGCAGCCAATACTTTTAGTCGTCTGTCCTTATTTAGTCTGAAGAGTATCGACTCAACTTGTTGCCCCACGAACAGAAATGTAATTTAAAAACTCTTGCTTTTTTTTTTTTTTTTAAATCAAAACGTGCTTCGTTGACTTTTGGTTTCGCTTTCATTTGGTTCTTGTTTTGCTTCTGTTTTTTTTTTTTTTTTTTTGCTTTTTATACCCGTTACTCCTAGAGTAAAAAGGGTATACTAAGTTCGTGCAAATGTATGTAACAGGCAGAAGGAAGCATCTCCGACCCCATAAAGTATATATATTCTTGATCAGCATCAATAGCCGAGTCGATATAGACATGTCCGTCTGTCCGTCTGTCTGTCTGTCTGTCTGTCCGTCTGTCTGTCTGTCTGTCTGTATGAACACCTAGATCTCAGGAACTATAAGAGCTAGAGCTACCATTTTTTCAGTGTAGACTTGTATCTTCTGCACGCAGATCAAGTTTGTTTCAAATTTTTGCCACGCCCCCTCCCGCCCCCGCAATATGAAAAAACCTCATATCTCATCATTTTTCGATCAGATGAACGATTGAAGAGTTACCGCCCCCGCAATATGAAAAAATCCTCATATCTCCCACAATTTGGGCAACCTTACCCTGAGTAACGGGTATATCGAAGTCGAGCAGGGCCGACTTCAACTTACGCTCTCGTTTTTATTACAGATTTTCAAGAAGTGCTTTCTTTTTGTCGTAAAATGTGCTTGTGCTCCCTGTTCGGTAAGGGTGGAGGCTGCTGATAGGGTGCTTATTACGCTGAAGGGGGGGGGGGGGGGGGGGGGGAGCAAAACAACTTTTATTGAACTCAATTTTGGTTTTTTATACATCTGAACAATATATGTAAGTACTTGAAATGCATTCAAGAATTACGGCAGTGCGTGCAAATGGGTTTTGAAAATAAACTGAACGCTGATTGCCCTCAGCTGGAAAACATTTTGAAAAAATAATGTTTTACACCCACAGTGTTAAGAGCGACACAGCTTATTGTCGAATCCAAACGGCATAGTTTGAGAAGCTGTCAGCAGTAGCTGAGAAGGTGAAGGCTGTGGAAAGGCCAAAAATCTCAAGCTAAAGTACCTGCTGGTTTCGGCCATTTATTTCACTGTTCATTTAACTCGAAAAGAAAAAATTTCGCAGATCAATAGAAATTCGTTCATGGTCCCTTAACGGGTAACTTCATTTCATATATTTTCAAAACTCCTTTTAAGACTTTCACCACCTGATGGATTTTCCGCTTGTCTTTGAAATGGGAAATTGGCTTGGGTGACAACCAAAGGCAAAGCCTACAGAAGTCAAGTGTTAAGTTTTGCCTATAGTTGACATTCTCAAGGCACTGGTTCTTCCGTCATCTTGGAATTTTAAAAACCACAAACTGAAAAGAAATTAAAACTCAAATGGTCATAGACCAAAATTCAAACATTCAATAAATTCAACACTCAAATATTCCAGACAATCATGCTTTATCTCCAACAAAAACAAGCCCCAACTATTTAAACAAAATTCGACAAATGTCACCAAAAGCACGGTCGCCACTTATCGTACGTTTATAATTAGCATGCTGAAAAGTGTCTGCTTTATTTATATTCAATTATAATTGACAATGGACATGGTTTAAGTATCGTATGACATAAAAAGGAGTCATTATTATCAACGTTATATTAAAGTTGATAATGAAGTTTGAGCAGGTTAGAAATATGCACCACATTTTAAGTTCCTTTTAAATTACTATGAAATGGGAAAAATGTTGAATCCATAGTAAACTAACCTTCTTTATTTTTGGGATATGGCTGTGAACCTCATTTAAACCACTTACTTAAACTGTTGTGGAACTGGTCATCAACCATTCACACAAAATTTAAAACGGTTTTCCCCTGGTGTGGTAAAAAGAAAATCCTTTATTTTTGTCTAAAATTGAAGGAACTGCAATATTTGGTATATGGGTCATTCCATGTGAAATCAGTCACTCAAATTGCGAGATAAACGACAAGGAACATAAAACTAAAAAATATTATAGCATCGTAACGTTGCATCAGATTTAAGCGACCAAAATTGTGATTCTACTATTTTCATGTCTTCTATCCGAGAAAAAATAAAAGGTTCCAAAAAATCTATTTTTAAGTAGGATTTTAGCGATATTTAATGGTTTTTTGTCTTTCTTTTCAAGGAGGGCCAACCGATATATTTATGAAATAATTTTTTTCTGGTAAAGGATATTCGTATACATATTCTAAAAAAAAAAACTCACGATGGGACAACCAATTAATACGTGAGAAAAAATATTTTTCTTATTTAAAAATTTTTAAAATGTTTTTTGGGCTCCTTAATTTAATTATGTCAAATCAAGGAAGTAATTTTAAAGCAACATTTTAATATGGTTTGCAATATTTTAGAAATTTTTTTTTAATAAATTATTTTTACTCCAAAAAAAAATTTTATTTTAGAAAAATATTATTATATATGTATACTAACTATTTTTTTTAACCTCTTATTTTTTCTCGGATAGAAGACGTGAGTTACTTTACAATTTGGTTCGCTTAAATCGGTTGCAACGTTGTGATGCAATAATTTTCTAAAGTTTTATTTTCTTTGTCCGTGATCTTAAAAGAGTGTTAAACTAGAAGTTTTTCTTAAAACAGAAAAACAAATTTTGTATTTGAGTTCACATGGAATGACCCATATGTAGAATGATTCAATTTTAGTCAAAAATGGGTAAATCTGTTACAGACTGTCCATTATATCTAATCAGACAACAGAGCCATTTAAAAAAACATACAAATAAAACATAAAAAATATTCAATTCAACCTTGACAAACTATTCGATGGTATAGAACAGCGGTGGGCGCGATATTTCAGATATTTCAATAAAAAACGAGCCTCGACTCCAGAAGCCGTCTGCTGCCCAAGTCTCGATCGCACACACACTGCATATTATTTGTTCTTGTTTCCGTCTGTTTTCGTGACTTGGCGCCATGAATTACATGCATTTTGTTTTTGTTTTATTCTTTTGCGAACGTCGCAATTGCAACTCCGCCAAGTTGGCGGCAATTGCCAAAAAATTAGTCGGAGCAATGGGAGCAAGGGCTTGCCCATCGCTGGTATAGAGGACTGGTGTAATAAATATTTCTGAAGCACCCCTATCAGTGAAAAGGGTTATTTTAAAAATTGATATCTCAGGTTCTGTTTATTAGACAAATCTTGGATTTGTTATGAATAGAATTTCGTTCAGGCTACTAAAATTATAATTTAAAAAATTTATTTTTTACTTAATAATATAACATAGTTATTGCTAAAGTTGATGTATAATTTTCAAAGTGTTTACCACGATCATATAGATTCTTAAAATATTAAAATTATTGCCTCAAGTACACAAAAAATGATGGTGCTTTTAAAAATATGAAGGCTTTTATAGTTTAAGAGATACTGATTTCTTAAGTTATAAACAAATAAAAATATGCCTCAAAAGAAAGCTTCGTCACGCAGTCAGTTTCAAAGCAAATTCAACGAAACTTGGCCAGCGTGTGTTATATTTAATTATCTTGACAAAAAAGTCAAAATCGGCCAAATCGGACACCTATATAATATTTGGCATTTGGTTGAGGTGTAGTATGACCATATTATGAGCAGAATTTGTTGCCATCATTATGCGTTTTGGACAGATTTATGGTCACCCTACACCTCGGGATACGATGTATTGCGGATCGATAAGTAATGATAATTCAAATATATGTCGAGAAGGTTTCACCAAACAGTCTAAGAAATTGTGGGAATTCATCTGATCATGAAATTATATATGATCGATCTATAAATAACTAGGAGAAGAATAAATCTCTTTAAGATCCAAACGATCTAACTCCAATATTCAGATGTGTAAAATTGGCTGTTACTGCCCCAAAGGGCCAAGCCGAGCTTCTCTTAATCCCTTGGCTCGTGTGTCAAGAGAAAGGGACCTACAGTTTAAAGCCGATAGATTTTGAGAAGCCTTTTTTATGGCTACATACTTTACCACTCGCGCCAATAGCTGTAACAGTGATCTTATGAGTAAAAGTTTTAAAGAAACAACTTTTTTAATCAAAATTTTTTAAAAGTAAGTTCCAATTTGCGGCTTATCTCTGATCTTAAGGCTGTGCGTACATTGTCAATAAATCAGAGAGAACCAATTTTTTCATATAAAGAGATGACAGCGGAACACTGAGAGCATTTAAGCAAGTGGTCTTTAGAGCCGGACAACTTTTAAAGGTTTAAGCTTATGGCTTGGGTGTTTTGGTATCCTCAATTAGCATAAGCCTGTAAACAATTGACTTTATGAAAAGGTGACGCCGTAAAGTTGAAGGCTCAATTTTTAAAAACATTGAATCCACAGTCCTCAATTCCGCTTCCACACAAATTTTGTGATTTAAAACCGGGTTATGGTCTCACAAAACTTTTGTGAAAGTGGAATAATAGACAAAGTTTGTTTTAATTTAGGCAAACAATTTTTAGTAGGCATTTTTAAAGCTTAAGTTAGCTTGCCAAAATTTTCAATCAAATTGGCCTTCGTCTTTACGCAACTTTGTTAACTCCTCTTAATGTTGCTCAATTTCCTGTCTTTCGGTTTTTCTTTTTTTTTTGTGTTCATCCATTTTCTCTGCTTTCATTTACCTGTGTGCAGACGCTTAAGCAATTTGCTACGCGTTTACGAAAAATCCAACAGAGTGTAAAGCGAATGAAAACTATTTTGCGACAATCCTTGGCATCAGCTTCAGCTCCCCCCTCACCCTTGCTCTCGCTTCCATTGACCGACAGAGGGGAGTTTTAATTTTAGCTTAGCGCACAAATCGCAAATGGAAAAAAAAGAAGAAAAGAAGAAAAGGGAAACGAAAGTTTTCAATAACTATCGGCTGGCATACATGCCACACACACACATACACACACAGACAGAGGGACACATCCTGCTGCCTTTTGTGCTGCCAACTGTTGAGTTATTTTTTTTATATTGTTTGGGATCTGCCTTTTGACCAAGTCCTGGTCATGTCCTGCCATTGATAAGCTGCGAATAGTTGGAGCACCATTTGCCAGTAGATTTGTTCAAAGCTACCGTTTTCCTTTATGTGCGTGTGGCTGTTACAGTGACAACTGGCTAAGGGAACCCCGAACCAATATTCCTTATAAATTTGTTTGCTAAGCCCGGCTTCATTTTCACAAGTTTCCACCGTACTTTCCACCCCTTTCCCCCAACCACCCCCTTTTCTTTTTACTGCTGCTGCTGCTGCTGTCTGCTTACTATAAAAGTTAAATTGCAATTTCAAAAAGTATTTAATGTGACAGCCGTGTGCCAGAGCCCGAGTAGAGCCCCAGACACTGTCGACAATGCAACAGAAGTTGACAAAAGGCGAGTGAACAAATGGTTGCTGAAGGAGGGGCGTGGGTAGGGGTAGTGGGAGACAACAAAAATGGGTGACACAGCTACAAAATCTCTGCAGTAAAATGCTGTCAACGCAGTTGTTTTTTTTTTTTGTGCTGTTGAAAATGCAGCTGGAAAATGTTTGAAAGCGCATTCCTCGTTGGACAGTGAAAAGCGCTTAAGCAACAAAACATGGCAAACCGAAAAACCCAAGGAATCCATTCGTTGAATGTCATGAAAAAATTTTTGTGATGATGTCAGAACATTTTGTGCTAATCGCATAAAAGCGACAACTGTAAGTGATTAAACGGATAGATACTTAGATGTACTTAGTTGAGTTGGGATGAATGGGATTGGCCATGAACAGAGAGAGAGAGAGAGATCGAGAGTTTGTACAAGTTTGTAGTGGTGACCCCGACCTTTTTGTTGCTTATTGGTTTTATTAGTGATTTAACGGATAGATTATTAGATGTACCTAGTATAGAGTTATGTGGGAGGAATGGGATTAGTAGTGAGTGATGGGTTGGTCATGAAAAGAGAGAGATAGTTTGTACGAGTTTGTAGTGGTGACCCCAACGAATTTTTTGTTTATTATTTTAAGATACTTAGTAAAGTTATGTGGGATGAATTGTAGTGGTAGTGGATGATGGAAAGAGAGAGTTTGTACAAGTTTGTAGTGGTGACCCCGACCAATTTTTTTTTTCGCATATTAATTTTAGATACTTAGATGTACTTAGTAGAGTTATGTGGTATAAATGAGATTGGTAGTGAGCGATGGGTTGGTCATGAAAAGAGAGAGATAGAGTTTGTTCGAGTTTGCAGTGGTGACCCCGAACACTTTTTTTTTTGCAAATTAGTTATTAAACAGTAACAGTAAAAAAAGAATCTTAGATGGACTTAGTGAAGTAATATGATATAAATGGGATTGGTAGTGAGTAATGGATTGGTCATGAAAAGAGAGAGAAAGTTTGTACAAGTTTGTTTCGGTGACCCCGATCAAATTTTTGCTTATTAGTTTTATATACTTAGATGGACTTAGTTGAGTTATATGGTATAAATGGAATTGTAGTGGGTGATGGGTTGGTTATCTCTCTCTTTAAAACCAACCCATCACACACCCAGAGATAGGGAGTTTGAACAAGTTTGTTATGGTGACCCCGACCATTTTTTTGCATATTAATATTAGTTACTTAGATGTACTTAGTAGAGTTATGTAGTATAAATGAGATTGGTAGAGAGTGACTCTCAAGAAGAAAGAGAGAGGGAGTTTGTACAGGTTTGTAGTGGTGACCCCGACCATTTTTTTTTTGTTCATATAAATTTTAGATACTTAGATGTACTTAGTAGAGTTATATGGTATAAATGAGATTGGTAGTGGGTGATGCGTTGGTCATGAAAAGAGAATGAGTTTGTACAAGTTTGTAGTGGTGACCCCGAACATTTTTTTTGCTTATTATTTCACTCATAATTACTTGGATGTTCATAGAAGAGTTATGTGAGATAAATCGGAATGGTAGTGGGTCATGGGTTAGTCATGAGAGAGAGAGAGAAAGAATTTTTACGAGTTTGTAGTTGTGACCCCGACCATTCTTTTTTCCTTATTTGTTTTATCAGTGATTAAACGGGATTGGAAGTGGGTGTTGGGTTGTTCATGAAGGGAGAGAAAGTTTGTACCTGTTTGCAGTGGTGACCCCGACCAATTTGCATTTATTTTCTGAAAAGTTATTGGGGTTTGTCTATCATATTTGCTTTGCTTAGAGAAGGGGTTGACAGTTCAAAGTATTTTTTCATTTCTCAGCTTCAACTTTAAGTCTAAAACTGAATTTTTGTATCTAAATCTCAACCGCAGTTTAAAAAAAAATGTATGTAGAATTTCTTTTAAAAAAAAAAATGGTTATTAAAAATGATTTTCATTTTAAAAAGCCGGAAAATTCGGTGAGATATGACGAATGAGGGAGGAAACTTGTTTTATTCTTTTTCTTTTCCACCGCTAAAAAAGAATATAAGAAATAGCTGCGTATAATAATTTCTCAAAACAATTTGTTCTCACTCTCTTTTTCCGTCGCTCTGTTGCCTTTTCTATGATTCAGTTTTTAGTCATTTTTCATTTTGTAAATTGTTGTTGCTATTGTTAGATGTTTCCCTAATTTTCAACTTATGTTGCCCTGTATTATAACTTTATCTTAAATTTAAGTATTATTTTTTTGTTCAGTGTATAGACCCAGTTGGCTTTATATTTAGGGAAAAAAATGTGTGTTGGTTGGTTTGTCAGCAGTTGCAGCAGCTATGCTGAATGAGCAATAACGAAACGACTTGAGAAAGTTGTGTTAAACAAATTAGAAAGGAAATTTCGCCCGGCTGTGTGTGTGTGTGTGTGCGTGTGTGAGAGTTTTGTTTGGCGTGTCAGTTGCTTGGGCTATTTCATTCTTGAAGTGCGCACACTTCACTCGAGTAATTTGCTTCAACACGCGCGCTTACACACACACATAGCAAGGCAGCCATTTTGACACACATACACGCACAGATGTGCTGACATTTAGATTGAAAAACGGGAGCCAAAACACACACACACACACACACACATAATCGAAAAATGCGTTCCCAAGCTGCGGCAAATGATACAAAGCAATGTTTTCATCTACCAGCCACCAGAGGGCGTGTTACAGGTGTGTCTGTGTGTGTGTGCCAAGTGAAGTGTAGTGAAGCGTATGCTAAATTTTTATTGAAGTGCATACAAACAAATAAGGCTCGCAGGCAACTCAGTCAGCCGTAGGGAAACTGTTGGCAGTGCCACCACGTCCCTTTATCATCCACCATCATTCCCGCCAGACTCCTCCTCTTTTCCCCCCACTGCCCAAATCCTGTCACGGGCAATTTTCGTGGGTAAGAGGAAACAACAAAAAATTTGAAGCAAAATGTAAGCAACAGAGTCTGAAGTTAAAGCTATCTTCAATATAATTTTAGGGTCATTTAAAGACAGAGCTTAGGCCTAGGCCTTAAAAAAGTGTGGCTGCATATTTTTAGTAACAAAATACTATAGAAATAGTATGACAAATTAGCAACAAGTTAGAAAGAGTTTTTCTTAAAAAAAATATATAACAAAAACTGCCTAAAAACTATCAGAAATAAATTAAAGGCTTAATAAAATGAATATAATTTCATAGTGTGGCTGCATATTTCCAAAATCAAAATCCCTGTTCAAATAAAAACTTCTCAAAATGAATGCTTAAACTTAAATAAGGATGGTTAACAGAACAGTATTCACATGTAGCCAGAAAAATATAGAAAATCTTCCAAAACTGTTGAATGACAAATATTTGATCAAATATATATATCCATCAAATATAATAATAATGGAAAACAAAACATTGGAAAAAAATTAAACTCCCTTAAGGGGTTTTTCTAAGTACCTTTGAAAAATTGTATTTTTTTTTTAAATATAATTAATAAATAACACAAATCCAAAAACCAAATTGAAAAAGCACGCATGTTTTTCTCTCCAGAATTAAAAAAAAAAATACTCAAAAAACCCTGTGCAATTTTAGAAGATCCCATTAAGCCTAAGAAAATCACTCAAAATATATTAAATATTATATATATAAGACAAATGCTGAATAACGAAAACTTGATCAAATAGTGTGGCTGCATATTTCTAAAATAAAAATACCGAAAAAGAAATGTTAAAAAATAAAACTCTGTTTATAAATAACGAAATACGCACTAACTTATTGCATATTAGTGCATATAAACACTGATTTACGGAATACAATTTATTGTATTATTTGGTTACTAAGATAATGTGTGTGAGGAAATTATGGACCCCAAATTTGTTCGCTTTTTGGTAAATAATTTTTTGTTAATACCTAAAACTTTAGCGAAAAGTTTTTCTTCTGGATATATTGCAACAATTAAATTATCTTTAATTTAAAAAAAATATTCGTCTCTAGCATACTTGTTTTAGAAGCAGTGGTCAATATAAAACGGACATAAGAGGTGTCCTATTCTATTGACGGGGACTGTATTTGGAAACTGGATACTTCAATCAAATATTGGACATTTTTTTGCTTTTGTTTTATATTTTAAAATTTCTTACCAACATAAATAAGTTTGCCCCGCCGGTTGCATAGTATAGACAGGTTAACATATTCCAATTCTTACCTAGAAATAAATAAACAGATTAGGTAAATTATGGGTATATCAAAATGTATATTAAAAATCGTTTAATGACTAATTTATTAAAAAAAAACATATTAGCAAATAGTAGAAAGCTGCAACTTATTACAATATATTACATTTAGGGCTACAATTGCTTCCCCATCCACCTTATTCGCCCGATTTGGCTCCCTCAGACTATTATCTCTTCTCAAACCTCAAAAGATGGCTCATCAATAAAAAATTCAGCTCGCGCGAGGAGATCATTGAAGACGCGGAGGAGTATGTTTAAAAAATTACTTTTTCGAACGGGAATAAAATATTGGAAAGTCACTGGAACAAGTTCGTCATAAAAGGGGACATTGAATAAAATTTAAAAATAATTTTTTTTAGGATTTTTTTTGTTTATTTTCAACGAGGTTACTTTTTACACTGCCTACTAGGTTGAATAAATAATATTTGTAAACACAGAAAAACTTTATTTTATTTTTAAATGGGACCGACAGGATCTTTAAGTTTACAAAAATTACTCATACGACACGTAAACCGAATCAAAATATTACTTATTAATCGATATAAAATTTTAAAAATTAATTGAAAATAGAGAAGACCAGGAAAAAATGTTTGAGGTCCAAATTTTGAATCAAAATTGAATTTAAATTAACGCCAACTGTTGATAAATAAAACAAATATATAAAAATGAACAACACTGCGTATGAGAGATTTAAAAATTAAAAACATTATATCTTTTTTGAGCCAGCTAAAACCAGGGATCGCAAATAAGAGTTATGGGGTTAAAAAAAAATCATAGTGGAAAAATTGTCTTAGATGAATGTGAATACACGACAGGTGCTGTTGTTAAGTGAGCAACATTTTGATATTAAATTTATTTAAATAAATTGGCAAATAACTTTTATTTTTTAACCGAAAAAAATTAATTACAAAATAATTATTAAATTTCAATTTTAATATATAAATTGCGAAATTACAATTATTTTCGATTTTTATAATAAAAATTGCGACATAATTCTTATTTGCCAATTTAATATAAGAGTTGTTTTTCGATTTTTATTTTAAAAATTGAAAATAAAAATAAATTTAAAATTCTTTAGAACCTAGCGGTCCAACATAAAAAATTAAAAAAAAAACCGGTTTCATCGCATACATCGCATTCGGATGACGACAATGACAGTTAAAATTAAAAAAAATCATGACCTAAATAAACGGATATTCTTTTAAGCTTATTGATACAAATCAGAATATAAAAAAATTTTGGGAATACAAAAATATAATATATTCTCGGCTGTATCAATAAGCTAAAGTGCGTGCCAAAAACCCAAGTTCCAGTAGAAAGGTAATTTTCTGCCCTTAAATTGGTTCTGTCAGACTTGAGTTGCAATTTATTGTCGGAATCAATTAAAAAATTATTAGTCAAATTCAATAAATAGTAAGCACCCTGGTAAAATTCTATCATTGCAAATTGTATTTTCAGTTACCTTTTACAATGCGATGTCTTATTTTTCTTGTTACCGTTTTAAAATTTTGTGAACATATTAAAGAGGAATTAAATCGAAATAATTTGAGCGATCCTTAAAATTGATCCTTAAAGGACAATTGATATATCAATGAATAGGTATTGAAACGTAGATCTTATATATATTTAAATTTGTGTGATGCACCGCTAGGTTCTAAAGATATTTAAAATCAATTTATATTTTCAATTTTTAAAATAAAAATCGAAAGAAAACTCTTATATTAAATTGACAAATAAAAATTATGTCGCAATTTTAATTATAAAAATGGAAAATAATTGTAATTTCGCAATTTATATATAAAAATTTAAATTTAATAATTATTTTGTTTAATAATTTTTTTATTTTAAAAATAACAGTTAATTGCCAATTTATTGAAAATAATTCAATAAATAATTCTTATTTTGTAGTTTTTATATTAAAAATTATAATAATTACGATCCCTGGTTAAAGCTTAATTGTCGGTACTTTTGATCTAAGCAATTTTATACTCAAAAGGTTCTGTGAATATTATTGTGGGTCGGTAGATGATTTAGCTTCATAATTGAGCTCGATAACTGATTCAAAGAGTGGTTCAGAGCCATATCTCTGAAACTATGGTGTGTAGTTAAGTTATATGGAGCTAAACATTTTTTTGTTTCAGATTGAACCGGTTAACAGTGGCTTAGAGCCATTTTTCGAAAAAATTTTAAGCTATGATCTTGCAATTTGGTATTTGGGTTGATAATATAAAGGTTATTTCATACATTATACATTCCAAAGCATTCACGTGAGATCCTAGTACTTTAGGTATATTTAAGCTGTCTTCTTAATTTAATGAGATTCTTAATCAATTCTTGTCAAACAATTTGCGTTTTTTTAGTTATTAAAATTTTTATAACAGAAGTTCAGGTATAATTATACATCTCACACAGCTGCTGTTTGATATGCATGTTCTTATCATCTTTTTTACCACATGATTATGACTTAATTGAAAACTTAATATATACAAAAAAAAGAATATTTTTAATTCTTCAAAATAAGACAATAAAATACATAAGTATTTATTATTTTTTGATGCCCACAGTCTTAGGTGATAGAATGCCTAAAATATAATATAATTGCCAGCTTTTAGGGGCTGTCATAAATATTACTCCACTGTTTAGTTACCAAATTAAGTGATTACTTTTCGGTGATATTTAAGCATCAAATGATTGACTGATGTATTCAAATATACAAAAATCTATATATATTTTAGTATTAAATTGCATGTAAGATCCACATAATCTTAATATTTAGTAACTGTTCTTTAGAACATATTTCATGAAAAAGAACTCTAAAGTTCTTTCGGCATGTGTTGAAATAAATTCAAAACCGAAAGTATCCAAAGTTTCTCAATTGGTTTACATTTCCGTTTCCAGTTTCTAGTCTTCAGTCTTCGGTTATCATTGCTCTCAGTGCATACTTGATTGGCTTCCTGTTTTAATCCTCCACACGTACTCGATTGGTTTCCGGTTTAAATCCAAGGCGCTTGATTCCGCTTATGTCGTTTTTATTACTCGTCAAAATCGTATGTTTTATTGGTTTCCAGTCTCATTTCTGGTGGCTTGTCTATTTGAGACCTAGGCGTACACGATTGGTTTCCAGTCTTCATACTCAATCTCTCTTCAGTATTTGTTTGCATTGCTCTCAGTGCGTACTCGATCGGCTTACAGTCTATAGCTTGTAGGGGTTAACAAATTGGATTGGATGGATACTTATTGACCCACCCTTGAAAGAGCCAGACTGGACTTGGAGTACCAGAATGTAGACTTAGGTGCTTCACTTGTGCCCATTTTAAGTGTTTGGTTACTCTTGGGACTACCCGCTTAAGCTCTAGTTACTAAATTCATCACCCCCTCTTAAAAAATGTATCAAAAGAAATAAAAATGTCTCCGGCTGCTCTGGTAAATGGCTGCTGCTGTTGTTGTTGTTGTTGTTTTTGCGACGACAGCGACACAAAAAGTTGAGTTCAAACACTCAATCATTTTTACACCCCAGCAGCAAACATGTTTGGTGTACACACAGACACACATACAGAAAGTCGCACACACATATCGTGTTGACAGGTGCAGTGTAGCGTATTTGACTATAAATAAATTTTCAATATTTTTTTACCGCAAACCAAAAGAAAAGAATGAATAAAAAAGCAGCGGAAATACATTTCAACATTTGTTTCTATTTTTCCTTTTTCTTGTTGCTTTTTTTTGTTTTTGGCACTTTTGCTTAGTAAAGCGTAAATATATGTGCTCGCATAACTCAATCAGTGTGTGAGCCAGCCCCAACAGCAAAGACTCGAATGTCCAGAAAAAGGCAGCCAGTTTTATTTATTATTAAATATAAATAATGAAAAATCAATAGAAATTTATTTATATACATATTCATCAATATATTGTGTCGAGAGTAAAATGAACAGCCCAAGTGGCACACACACACACAGAGGGATAAAAAGTTCATGAGCCCGGACTAGGGGTCACCTACAAGAGAGAGAGTGAGGATTAACTTTGTGAGCAAATTTGTCATGTCTCTCAAAGTAAAGGCAAATAAATTCAATTTTGTAGCCTTTTTTTCTTTTTGTAAATCGAAAATCTTAACAATTTTTGTGCAATTAGTCGTGGTTTGGTCCATTTGCCATCAGATTTCCTACTAATTGAATTATGCATATTTAGTTCCAGCTGCTTGATTGGTTTCATTGGTCACATTTCAAATTTCAAATGACCAAAATTAATGCAACAACAAAGTAACAATAGCAATAGCAAACCCACCGCACTTGACATATGTCAAATAAGTTGAATAATTGAGCATTGGTGATGATTGAACAAATTGTATAGCATACATTTCAGGGCACTTGACAATTGACAGCTGCTGCTGCTGACATTAAATGGGAATGGGGGAAGGAGGAGGTAAGGCTTGTAGAGACAACTTTAAGCACTCAGTTATGTTGAATTGCTAAAGCATTTTAAATGAGTGGAAGGGAGTAGGACGAGCATATATACAATTGCAGTTCTTATATTACTCGATTTGCCTGTAGCCTCGTGGTATTCAATGCGGAAAAATAAATCAAGTGAGTTCCGGTTTCAGTAAAATTTGCTACCTGTATGTAACAATTCCACAAAAAGAGCAATATAAGAGCAATATAAAAGCAATATATGAGCAATATAAGAAATATACAAGCAAAATAGGAGCAATATAAGTGTAATATTAAAGCAATATAAGAACAATAAAAGAGCAATGTAGGAGCAATATAAGAGCATTTTTTAAGGCAATATAATAGAAATATAAGAGCATTATAAAAGCAATATACGAGAAATATAAGAGCAATGTTAGAGCAACATAAAAGCAATTTAGGAGCAAATTAAAAGCAATATAGTAGAAATATAGGAGCATTATAAGAGCAATATAAGAGCCATATGAGAGCAATATAAGAGCAATATAGGGGCAATATAAGAGCAATATAAGAGCAACAGAAGAGCAACATAAGAGCAATATAAGAGTAAAATAAGAGCAATGTTAGAGCAATATAAAAGCAATTTTGTAGCAAATTAAAAGCAATATAAAAGAAATATAAGAGCAATTTAAAAGCATTATAAGAGCAATATAAGAGCGATATAAGAGGAATATAAGAGCAACATAAGAGGAATATAAAAGCAACATAAAAGCAATATAAAAGCAATTTAAGAGCAAATTAAAAGAAATATAGTATACATATAAGAGCAATATAAGAGCAATATAAGAACAATATAACAGGAATATAAGAGCAACATAAGAGCATTATAAAAGCAACATAAGAGCAATATAAAAGCAATTTAGAAGCAAATTAAAAGCAATATAGTAGAAATATAAGAGCATTATAAGAGCTCTATAAGAGCAATATAAGAGCAATATAGAAGCAATATAACAGGAATATAAGAGCAACATAAAAGCAATATAAAAGCAATATAAGAGCAATATAAAAGAGCAATGTTAGAGCAATATAAAAGCAATATGAGAGCAATATAAGAGCAAAATAAGAGCAGTATAAGAGCAAAAAAAGAGTAATATAAGAGCAACATAAGAGCAATATAAGAGCCATATAAAAGCAATATAATAGCAACTTAAGAGCAATATAAAAGCAATATAAACGCAATGTAAGAGCAATGTTAGAGCAATATAAAAGCAATATGAGAGCAATATTAGAGCAATGTACGAGCAATATATAAGCGATATAAGAGGAATTTTGCAGCAGATTTTGAACATTTTCAGATAAATTTGAATCCTAGTAGGCCTGGGCAAATGCGTAGAAGAGGGGAAAAAAAAAACATAAAATGGTCAGCTCAAATCTCAAAAAGGTTTTCTTAAAAACCATTTACCCTGGCCTACTAGGATATAATTCAATTTGGATATATGCAAAATCGGCTGACTAGTTATGACCCAACTCTAACTTAGTTATTTTTATTAGTAACTTAAATAAAATTCGGAATATCTTAAGCACGCTTTATTCATCTTTCAAATTAAATTGCTGTGAATTCAAAATAATAACTAAATTTTCTTTAAAATGTTAAGTACAAATGTTCTAGCACTCAAGCATCGTTCCGAATATACTGAATAAGCAGCTTAGGCGTGTGCGATGCTGCTCTGCAAAAAGACGCCATTCAAGTTTGACAAAGAAAAACTTATATAATTTAGCGTAGAATTTACTCTGCTATTTTTTAGTTTATATGACAGATAGGGCTATGTAGAAGATGAGAAATTGGCTCTTATTCTTTTCTTACATTTTCTCATACTTTTTTTTGTCTTTTATGCATTTAATAAATTTTCCAACAAATAGCTAAACAATCCTGTTTAATCTTTTACTTCGTAATCAGCAAAATGTTTGTTCCTTCAAATTGCAATTTGCCAAATGAAATTGACCACAACAATGGCATTTAAATAATGCATAAATTTGCCAACTAACTATTATAATAATATACATTTAATTACAAACAATGACAAAGTTAAAATGTTTTCACTTGTATGTAAAATTGGGCGTGACTAACTTAACTCAATTCAACACAATTCAAGCGTTTGGCAAAATGCTTAAACAAGTTTATTGGATGAACATCACGTTCCACTCACACACACACACACACACAAACTCTTCTCCATAGCAATTGGCAATAAAATTCTAATTTCATGCAATTAATTTAAATACACGTTAGCAACAAAACAAATCAAGAAGAAGAAGCAACAGCAAAAGCTGAAGCAGCAGCAGAACTTTACAATCTTGTTACTTTATTGCCACTTGAGGCTGACTTTGAAGGTAAGTGAAGGGTAAGACGGGAGGAGAGTTAAGAGCAGGTTGGTAGATGAAAGTGTTCAATTTGAAAATGCTTACGAATTAGGGGTAGATTACAATTTGCTTGGGATTGCATACTCAAAGCTAAAATGTAGCAAATGTTTCAGTGTGACCAAAAGCATATAACATTCTTTTCAATGGCATTGCCTGCTTTTAGGCTGAACTGTCAATAGTTATGGAGTTTTAGATTTGAATTCTTTATTATTTAAAATGACCAAAAATTATGAAAAATTTAAATAATAAAAAATAAAATAATTCAAAAATTTAATTAAAATAAATACTAGCTAAGGAAATGGAGTTTAAGTAGATTTTATGCACAGAGAAAAAATTGATATGAAATGGCAGTCATTTCCAAATTTTGTCATATCAATTTCACTCCGATATGACAAAGATTAACTTGATATGATAAAAATATCAATACGATCTTTTCTATAAAAAAAAAAATACATTGCCCTGTCTGGGGAATTGATCTCGAGACCTTGCACTTAACTTGAATCGAAGGACGTCTCAACGCAGTCAGCCCCAGCACACACTTATGGGCTATTTATATTTGGTATGAAAAAATTGATATTTTTAAAAGATCATTTTAACCAGCAAAGATTAAATTGATCTTCAACTTTTTTTCTCTGTGTGGGATTAAAAACAACGTTGTTACCTTTGGGGTTGATTTTATCATACTGAAAACTTGATTTCATCTGTTGGTGATGGTTTTCCCGAAATAAGAAACTGGTTCTTTTCTTAATTTGGCTTGTCCCTCATTAAATTAAGTTCGGCTCAAAAATAATGGTTGTGAGCTTGAATCAACTGATTATCCGACCTTGGTGGTGGATTTTCCGAAATTCCTGTTTATCCAAACCAAACTTTCCCTATTATCCGACCTTAGGGGTTTATTTTCCCAAATTGCAGGATTACATTTCACTTTATATATTTCATTGAGCTCTCAAACCAACTTTAATACAAATGGGCTTAAAAATAACGTTTTTTTCCACCAACCGAATTTGACATATATCGACTCGAAAACAACGTTTTAGTCTAAAAACCCCGCCCCCGGTTAATATATACGATTTAACCTTGAAGCTCCCATTTTTCCAAATTGGAAATATTTTTTTTTTCTATTCTAGAATTTTCCTAAAGTGGAAAAAATTCAATTTTAAACATATATATCGGCTACGAAATAACGTGTGGCCTTAAACACTGCCTCGCCATTCATTTGCCGAACGGGGGAGTGAATTTTTTCAAATTTGAGGCTAAAATTCGGATAAATTTGGTTTATTGGCGTTTTTCAGACATATATATCGGCTACGAATTCTCGTTTTTCCTTTAACCCTATCTCGCCTTCATTTTCCGAACTCGGGGGCATATTTTCCCAAATTATAGACTTAAATTTCAACTTACTTGGTCTATAAAGCTTACAAGCCCAATTTCATACTTAAATATCAGCTTAGAAATAAGGTTTGACCTTGAACTTGATCTCTGCCCTTCATCTTTCGAACTAAGGGTTGGATTTTCCCAAATGAGAGGCTTTAAATTCGATCTATATCTATATCGATAATTTTTCGATATTAAAAAGTATAATTTTGATATTGATATTGAACAAATAATCGATATTCTAAAAATTTTCGATATTTAAAAAAAAAAAAAAATTTTAAGAATAAAAAGGTATTTTGGGATGATTGAGGTGTTATTTGTAGCGCATTAAAAACTAAATTCTGTCTGCGATCAAAATCTACAGACTAAAGCTCCCAAAAGAACAAAAAATAATTATATTATACATATTCCCAAAACTCGAACTTTAGGCATTTTACAAGAATATTATAATTTCGTGCCGGGCTGGGCCTTTTTTAATATGACCGTGCTGGACCTTTTTTAATACGACCGTGCTGAAAAAATATTTGATATACAATATATCGCGTTTGTAAAATATTCGATATATACATATAGTTTTTTCGACAAAAATATCGATATATCGATAATATATTCAGCAATCCTAGTCTACAGAGCTTACAAGACGAATTTGTTTACATATAGAATTTTTATACATATGGCTTAGAAATAACGTTTAGTCTTGAATCCACACCTGTCCTCCAACTTCCGAACTTGGGAATAAATTTTCCCATATACGAACTTAAATTTCGATTTATTTGGTTTATAGAGCTTACAAATGGAATAAATAAATCCATTTTACGACCTTGGGGACGGATTTTCCAAAGTCGAAAAACACATGTTCAATTATTTCGCTTATTTTGCTTACAAAACAGACTAGGATGTCCATTCTACAAACTTTCAACTAAATCTTATACATATTACATTTTCTTTAACGTCCTTAAGATCAGAAGCACTAGAACTTTGCTTAGTTAAACCCTTATTGATTCGAGCCAAAGAAAAAACTATTCACCCAGCTTGAAACTTAAAGCGGTTAAAGAACACTTGACGGGCCTTTAAACAAATGTTTGTATTTATAAATAAATGTTAATGGTATCCATTTCTTGGTATCATTTTGTCAAATTATTTAACTTAAAGTGTCCTTTCATATTGTACAACTGCTTCCATTCATTTCCACAAAAAATTCGTTAAGGATGACTACAACAAGGACCTGAGAAGTGCTGGCGAGTGTACTTCGCTTTGCTGAAGAAAAACGTACTTCAGAGCGCACACTTTTCGACACTTGTGGCGCATAGCTCACACATACACACACGCACACACATGAGGAAAGATATAGATACAGAAATGCCCCCGCCATCCATCTCTATTCTCAATGGGCAAATGGCAACCGTTTCCAAGTCCCTGAGTGTATGTATGCGCGTGTGTGTGTATGTGTAGGGCAAGCGGATTTACATTGTTGAATTGAAAAGAAAATAGCACTTCTTTAAATAGACAACACAAATGCTCAAGATGAGCTGAGTTAAGTGGAGTTAACCCATTATGATCCGTGCTTACTTGACGCTAGGCTAATAACTTGAACGTCAAACTTGCGTCGGGAAGGTTAAGATTTCTTTAAATTAAAGGTTGGATGGATTAACTTTTAAATAATCGAGAATTCCTTAAACTATCTAAAAAACACCTAAATAACGCAAAATAATCATTAAATCTACGTTCAGCTTAGAGTTGGGCTTCGACTTCGTGCCTGCTCGTGCGTGACATTTTTTACACGAGAACGATCCAACACTGCAAAACATGTTGCAAACTGACAGTTCTTTATTTAACAGTATTAACAAGTAAAAAGCTAGTAAAGCAGTCGCTTAAAAGCCGGGAGCCAGCTAATAGCTCCCAGCTCCCGAGCTGGGGCTCCTTGCTCAAAGCCGAGAGCTACAAGTAAAGAGCTGCGAGCTGATTGCTGACTCTTGGCTCTTAAGATTTAGCTATCAGCTCAGAACCGATTGCTGTGGCTCAAGAGCCGGAATTTAGCTTTTAGCTCCCGTGCTGGGGCTCCTTGCTCAGCACGGAAATCGAAGAGCTATAAGCATAGCTCGCAAAAATCGCTCAACACTTTCAGGGTGTCTGCAAGAAAACAGTCTTTGCCGAACACTTTTAAAAGCTGGAAGCCAAAAACACTTTTCGTTCTATTTCTGTTTCAAGCGATCACCGCTCTGAGCAGAAACCAGTTTAGTCGTTTTGTCTATGGAACTGTTTTTGAAAAGCACACTTTGTCGAGAGCAGACGCCCAAAGTGTTTTTTGCGTATGTGTGCGCGCCTCAGTCTGCCGAATCTTCTTGCAAAACAGAATTTCGTCTATACGTGTATATGTACACTAGAGTGTCCCTCCATAAGGTAAAATCGGAAAACCTAACTCTCACCATCTGAAATGGTAGATTTTGGTTTGCAAAGAATTTACATAAAAACCAAAAAATTTTATTTCAAGTTTTAGACGTTGCAAAATGCAACTTTTAAGGGGGTGAGAATATAGCGTTACATTTTTCATACGATTGGGGGACACTCTAATGTACACACACATACACACACGTTAAGTGCACTCTGTTAGACAGATCAGTGCTTTTGCTCAACCCAGAGCCCCTGAACAGTGAGCGCGATCGCAGTCACAGAACTGTTTTTGCTCTGAGCAAAACAGGTTGAGCCTAACATTTTGTTGTCTCTGTTATGAGAAGAGCAGAACGAAAATAATTGTTGACTGTTAAATCCGACCTCTGGCTATAAGTTAAGAGCTTCTCCTGGCTTCTAAAATTTAGCTCTCAGCTCAAAGCCGAGAGCTGAATCTGCCGGCTCAGAGCGGAGAGCTATAAGTAAAACTCGTAAGCTGGAGCTCATAGCTCAGAGCCGAGAGCTACAAGTTAAAAGCTGCGAGCAGTTTGCTGGCTCTTGGCTCAGAGCCGAGAGCTGTTTCAAAGCTGGAGCTCGTACGGAGAGCTACGATTAAGCGGAGAGCCGGGATTAAGCTTATAGCTCCCGAGTTGTGGCTCCTTGCTCAGAACGGAGAGCTACATGTTAAGAGCTTTTCCCGACTTCTAAAATTGTGCAATTGCTGTGGCTCAAGAGCCGGGATTTAGCTTTTAGCTCCCGAGCTGGGGCTCCTTGCTCAGAACGGAAATCGAAGAGCTACAAGTTAAGAGCTTCTCCTGGCTCCTAAAATTTAGCTCTCAGCTCAAAGCCAAGTGCAGAATCTGCCGGTTCAGAGCGGAGAGCTACAAGTAAAGCTTATAAGCTGGAGCTCTCACCCCAGAGCGGAGAGCTACTAGTTAAAAGCTGCGAGCAGATTGCTCGCTCCTGGCTCTTTAGATTAAGCTCTTTGCTCAGAGCCGAGAGCTGTGGCATAAGAGACGAGAGCCAGCTCCCAGACAATTCTTGCGCACTGCTACCGACCTGTGGCTTCCTGCTCTGGGCGAGACCCCAATGCGCGTGGCTCACGAGCGAGCAATTCCAAACCCTGACTGTAATCTACCCTGCATATATTTTGATTAAATTCAACGGTGATTTTATTATATAAAGAATGAGCATTACTTAATGTATTGGAGGTTTTTTTCGACCATTTTTGGGGCAGCTGCAGAATTCTGCGCTCGTAGAACTTCTCTACCTTATTGTCAAAAAACTGGACCAAGTGCTTTTTTAAATTCTCTTCAAAAAACAACGGTTTTGTAATTTAAAGAATTTTGAAGGTGCAAGGTCGGGGCTATATGATGGAATCAAATGTTTCACCATTTTAATGAATTTGAAAGAAATCGCAACAAATGGTAATCTGAAGGTGCAAGGTCGGGGCTATATGATGGATCACTTTCCAATTCAGCTTAAATCATTTTGACGAGTCAACAAAGATTTTTGCGGTTGAGTGTTGTCATGCATTCCTGGGAATTTTTTATCAAATTCGGTTAATTGAATGGTTCCATTTTCTTTCCTTAAATAGACAGCATGACCCTTTTTTCTTGATCGTTTTCGCTTGACAAAGCATTTTGTATCCCCAGTTATGATTCGTTTCAAACACGAAACGTTTTCGTTGCATTTAAGCAATGAATTGCAGGTATTTGTAGGCTTAGTAACACGTATTACTTTGAAACACGTATTACTCAAATATTGAGCTTATTTAAGTTGATATTCCACTGCTCTTAGCCATATCTCATGTTAAATAAAAGCAATTTTCAATGATTAACGATTTGATTGTCATCAGCCCCGAAAGACCGGTCAGTGCTTGGTACGTTCTTTACCTCAAAATTTTTGGAAAAATTTTGCCAGTGTTTTTTTTTTATTAATTCAATAAAGTATACGTAGCATACCCAAGTAAAATATCAAAATATGTCTAAAATGAAATACAGTCACTTTCCCTATTAAATTTTGCTGTAGCTTCTTGAAATGGTATCTTCAAGTGACATGTTTCATTTCCTCGAGAGAACTACATACGGAATCCACTTCCATTATAGCCATTTTTTATCTGAAGAATTCAATCTTCAATTTCCACTCCAATAAGTTGCAATTTCTTATAAAGGCCAATTACTTATTAGCCGCCCCACATTTACCTGAAATTGACCATCTGTGTTTAAGGGTTAAGCTTTAGTTTCCATCCCCTTGCTTCATATTGCTGCTGACCAGTTTTCTTGGGGGCATATGGCGCTTTATGGCTTTAGCCCCCCAACACCCATACACACATATGCTTCATGCTCACTTGCTGCTCAGCTGCTCATCATCATCATCATCAGCAGCAGCAGTTGAGTGAAATCTCTTAGGATGAATTTCAGGCACAGAATGTGCCACGTTTGCAACTAAATAACCAAAAAAAAGTTGTGGCCTAAACTCAAGGCGCTACTGGCATTAAACTTTAACAAATTTTTGGCAAAATGCCAAAATGCGGAAATCGAAAATAGCATTGCTTATTTTTGTAACACACACACACACACACACACATATATACACGTATGTAGTTTTCCATTGTTTTGGCATACAATGTAAATATTGTTGCTTAACTACGATTTGTTTTGTTCGCCTTTGATGGCATATTGTGTGTTGTTTTTCAGTTGATGTTGTTGTTGTTGCAGTTCACCATATGCAGTCTATAAATCAATGCAAAAAGCCGCAGATGCTACAAATCCAGACTAAGAGAGAGAGGTGGAAAGAGCACTAACCAAACAGTAGCTGCAGCTAGCAAAGGGGAAAATTTTGATATATGACAACTTTGATACCCTGAGACATATCAATCGATAATGGCCTAGACATTAATACGCTTCATTAAGATAAGTGGATTCGTGTTGGTAAACAAATTATGATTACAGATATGATTGCCTACTTTAAGGGGCAGTCAATAGTTGAGTTTGTTCAATTATAAAGAAAATTACCTGCTTTGCCTACTTTTGGGGGCAGGATACACATTTTTCTAGCTCGATCGCTGTTAAAAATTGAATTTAAAGGGGATCTCAATCGTGGTAGTGGCTTAAAAGCAGCTATAACTGTGTTTAAAAAATTCTTATATACTTTTGGGGGTGACCTATTAAGAAGCTGCTATTATAGCTGCAAAAAATGGTCCTACCGAATATGATTGAATACTTTTAGGGCTACTCAGTCATAGTAGTGCCTTAGTAGCAGCTAAAAAATATGTTTAAAAAACATTTGCATACTTTTGGGGGACTACTAGCAATAAATCTTTTGCTGTAGCTTCAAAAAGCGACCAGACCGAACATGATTCAATATTTTTAGAGGTACCCAAGCGTAGTACTTGCTTAATAGCAGCTAAAAACGATGTTTAAAATATAATGGCATACTTTTGGGAGACAACCAAAAATACTGCTTGCGGAATGGCTACAAAAAATTATCAAACCAAATATTATTGAATACTTTAGGGCTACTCAGTCGTAGTAGTGGTTTAGAAGCAGCTAAAATTTATGTTTAAAAAACATTTGCATACTTTTGGGGGACTACTTACTATAATTATTTTGCTGTAGCTTCAAAAGCGATCAGACCGAACATGATTCAATATTATTAGAGGTACCCAATCGTAGCTAAAAACTATGTTGTAAATTTGATGGCATACTTTTGGGGGGCATCTTCTATAAATCTTTTCCTGTAGCTACAAAAAACAGCAATAACAGTTGAGTTAAAAAAATTAGTTAAGTCGTGTAGGAAAAATCTTGGGATAGAATATCTAAAAAAAAATTTGTTTAAATTAAAAAATTATGTAAAAAATATAATTATTATTAAAAAATAAATTAAAAATAAAAAATACTTTTTTTTAAATAGTTTCCTCAATTAAAAACCACTTATGAAAATTTTGCCTACTTTTGGGGACCATAACAGTTGAGTTAAAAAAATTAAGTAAAGCGTGTGAGAAAAAACTTGGAATAGAAAATCTAAAAAACAATTAGTTAAAAATTGTTTAAAATTTTTAAAATAGTTTCCTCAATTAAAAGACACTTTTGCAGCTTTTGCCTACTTTTGGGGGCATAACAGTTGAGTTAAGCAAGACAAGTAAATCGTGTAAGAAAAAACTTGGGATAGAAAATCTAAAAAAAAAATTTGTTTAAAATAAAAAATTATTTAAAAAATATAATTAGTATTAAAAAATAAATTAAAAATAAAAAATTAATTTTTTTAAATTGTTTTCTCATTTAAAAGACACTTTTGAAAATTTTGCCTACTTTTGGGGACCATAACAGTTGAGTTAAACAAATTAAGTAAATCGTGTGAGAAAAAACTTGGAATAGAAAATCTAAAAAAAAATAATTCAAAATTATAAATTTATGTTAAAAATATTTTCCTCTATTTAAAAAAACGTTTGTAGTTTTTGCCTACTTTAAGGGGCAATAATAGTTGAGTTCAAAAACAATTATGTAAAAAATCTGAAAATGTTCTATTTATATAAAAATGATTATAAAAATATTTTAGCTTTTGCAGCTAACATTTTATACTAAGAATTCATTTGCCTACTTTTAGGGGCATTCAACAATTGAGTTGCACAATGTAGTAAAAAAAAAAAACTAGGTATAGAAAAAGAAAAAAAAACAAAATTTTGAATTAATATTTAAATATACAACAAAAATTGATAAATAACAGATGTTAAGTAAGTAATTCTATTGCCTACTTAACGGAGCATTAATTTGTTAAAGTTTCAAGTATTATTTGTCTTTAAAATTTGATTTGCTTAACATATTGATTTTAAAAAAATATGATTGCCTACTTTTGGGAGTTGAATTTTCTAAAAATTCTCATTTAAAAATATGACTGCCTACTTTAGGTTGCACTTTACATTTCAGCAACTCTCATTTTGCTGATTTCCAGCAGCCTCAACTAGCCTCAACAACAAATTTTCTGAAATTCATTTCCCATAAACAAAAGACTTGAGTTAAAATCAACAAACAATTCCCAGCTAATAGAACAACAGCAGAAGAGGAAGAAGAAGATGGAGAAGAGGCTCTCTCTCTCGGGACTAGAAGGTGCGTAACAAAAGAGTGTTGCAATTTGTAATTCATACAGCCTGCCCGCCCTCCCCCTCCCCCTTGTAAATAGGCCTAACTAAAGCAATTGCTAGTTCAATTTTGAACCAACCCCACTCCCTGGGGGTAGAGCCAATCAATGCAATGTCCCCACACCCCCCTTTTACCGCCCATAAGTATGCAATGTTCAATGAAAGTTTTGCGCAAACAAGTTGCAAGTTGATATTTGCAGAGCCTTGATTGTGGTAGCAGGTTGTTGCACGTGCCACCGCGGCAACATTGGCCTGGGATTGGAAGTTGGCAAATGAAAACCAATTTAAACTATTGTATAAATCCACAGAGACCGAGTGAGAGAGAGAGAGAGAGAGGAAGAGAGACGAAGGCTACAAAAGAGGCTGGGTCTATTACACGTACGCAAAAAGTTAATAAGCTGATTATCTCGAAATACCTGGGGGGATCAACATCAAAATCGAATGCATACAGAAATAAGGTAATTCAAAAAAAAAAAAAATAAAACGACATTAAAAAGTCAGCGAGTCACTTAACTATAATTGTTAGGAGAAAAGGGAATGTAGGCGATAGTTTGTGGGCGTGGCAGCGGCAAATATTGTCGCGTTATTCAACCGAGGCCAAACATTGTCATGGCCTTTAGTGCCCCCTTTTTTTTAGGTGGGCTTACGCCACGGAGAGAAAAATACGGGTAAATTGACAAATCGAAATTGCATTTATTATTTAGCAGAGGAATTGACAATATCAAAACATCGCTTTGTTACAACACCTATACAATAATCATGTCTTCCGCTTCGCTCGAGTAATAACCGTTCGCTTAAAACACGAATAACCAGCGAAAATAAATGTAGCCTTTTTTTGTGCCGCTTTTGATCTGTTCGATATGATTATGGTATTTTAAATTATTTTGCTCATTTAAAGCAGTTTATGATTTTGTCAAATTTGTAGATTATTAGTATTTTTATACCCTTACAGAGGGTATACCAAAATACGACCCCTAAAGTATATATATTCTTGATCAGCATGACGAGATGAGTTCATTTCCGTCTGTCCGTCTGTTTCTATGCTATCTCCTCCCTCAGATTTAAAGCTATCTTGACCAAACTTTGCAAAAAGTCTTTAAATACACAATAGGCTGCACATTTGTTGGAATTGGATGGATTGGATGACTATATCATATAGCTGCCATAGGAACGATCGGTCAAAAAACTAGTTCTAGTAAGAAAAACTTTTTTGTTTTTCATTGTAGCGTCACCAATCGTGGTATATATTAGTTTTATATGCGTACACATAATTCTGGAAAAATTTATCAATATCGGTTGACTATAGCATATAGCTGCCATTGAAACGGTCGGTCCAAAAACTAGTTCTAGTAAGAAAAACTTTTTTGTTTTTCATTGTAGCGTCACCAATCGTGGTATATATTAGTTTTATATGCGTACACATAATTCTGGAAAAATTTATCAAAATCGGTTGACAATAGCATATAGCTGCCATAGAAAAGGTTGGTCAAAAAACAAGTTCTACTTAGAAAAACTTTTTTGTTTTTCATTGTAGCGTCACCAATCGTGGTATATATTAGTTTTATATGCGTACACATAATTCTGGAAAAATTTATCAAAATCGGTTGACTATAGCATATAGCTGCCATAGAAAAGGTTGGTCAAAAAACAAGTTCTACTTAGAAAAACTTTTTGTTTTCCATTGTAGCGCCACCAATCGTGGTATATATTAGTTTTTTATGCTTCCACACAATTTGAAAAAGTTATACCAAAATCGGATTACAATAGCATATAGCTGCCATAGGAACGATCGGTCAAAAAACTGGTTTTAGTGAGAAAAACTTTTTTGTTTTCAATCGTAGCATCACCAATCTTGGTATATATTAGTTTTATATGCTTCCACATAGTTGTGGAAAAATTGATAAAAATCAGATCACTATAGCATATAGCTGTCATAGGAACGATCGGTCTAAAAACTTGTTCTAGTGAGAAAAACTTTTTTTTATCAATGGTTGCGTCTTTAAAAAACTGCAAAGGTATTAGCCTTCTGTTTTTATTAAGGTATTAGCCTTCTGTTTTTATTAAGTAATTCAAACCCTTGTTAAAACGAGCGTTTACAAATGTACTTAATCTTCCATACAAACGAAGTTAGATTTACCTTCTCGTCCTAAATTTATTTTCAGCTGTTTGCTGATGGCAGAAGAAGGGTGAAGTACCATTGTTTGCTGTTTAAAGTAAAATCAAATCCACAGGCTTAACATAGGTTACATTCATGTGCTGTTAAGTGCAACATTACTTCTCAGCTCCGTATGGGCGCAATGTAAAGGGTGAAGGAATTGTTACTTTTGCTTATTTTTTCCACAAATTTTGTATGAAACTTTACGTTACTTGGCTGGTTCGTATAAATAAAATATTATTAGATTATTTAAGCAAGGCTTTAAATTGTACAAAATAATACTAATTACACAAGGCAACAAAATTAAACTTTTTTCAGATTATTGAATGGGTGATGGTTATTCTAAAAGATTTTCGGGTGCTTAACACGAATTTATTTGCCAAAATGCTCCATCAAGTCTGGATATTTTGTAATTGAAGCCTATAGTTGGTAAAAGTGTCAATTTGGACCACTGAAAGGCATATTTTGGGGTCAACTGATTCGTTTGTTTCGACTCTCCTTGGTATTATCGTTAAGTACTATTCCTTAGCTTTCAAATAAATTATCTCAGATAATTTTGTGATTTTTTTAAACGATGATATACCATTTTGACTGCATGTGCTAGAATTTATAAAAATCACAAAATTATCTGAGATAATTTATTTGAAAGCTAAGGAATAGTACTTAACGATAATACCAAGGAGAGTCGAAACATATATATACATGTGGTATATCTGCGTTGAGAAAAATCACAAAATTGTTTGGTATATTTTATTTTAAAACTGAAGAATATATCTTTTCAATAATGTAAAGGGATAAAAACAAACGTGTAGGTTGCCCACAAAGCATGCCTTAAAATGCTCAAAAAAGGCACTTTTACCAACTATAGGCTCAGTTTGCCAAAAATCCTTATGTGACGAATCATTTTGGTAAATAGACTGTAGTAAAGCCCACGAAATGCATCTAGAATTATCATCACTCTATCTGTAAGCTGGACCATGTTGCCTAGTGTTATTATTTAGATAGATTTTCAAAATAATCTAGGAACTCGAAATTCGAATTTATTGAAACACGTAAAATCTTATGTGTGTGACTAAGTCAATACAATTTACAATTCTTATTTTTAGAGTGAGCAGCTCCTTAAGAGAGTTCTCCAATCGATACAAGTGCATATTCAAAAGGCGTAAAGTACATTTTTGTGAACTGACGCTTGAAGGTAATACCTTGAATACTTCTTTGTCAGTTCTTTAGCATTATCAGGGACATTTTTCAAAGTGAGCGTAATTTCCTTCATAAGAAGACAGCCACTTACGCCAGATTTGTGTTTGCTTACTATTTATAAGCCCCTCAAAAATTCGCATGACAAAACTGTAAAAAATCAACGAGTCCGCTTTACGTTTTTAAAGATAACACAAAGAGAGGCAAAAGGTGGCAGTTAAAACAAACAGGTTTATGATTTTAAAATATTAAATAACTTTAAGAATAAGGTCCCATTCCAGAGAAAGGCGGGGAACACAACTTTAACTTCCACTGACAAAGCTGTACAAAATCAACGAGTTCGCTTTACGTTTTTAAAGATAACACAAAGAGAGGCAAAAGGGCAGTTAAAAGAAAGAGGTTTATCATTTTAAAATATTTAATAGTGTTAAGAATAAGCCCATTCCGGGAAAGGCGGAAACACTTAATTCCACTACAAAGTGGAGGAGGTGGCAGCTAAAAAGGTTAATCATTTTAAAATATTAAATAGAAAAATCAACGAGTTCGCCTTACGTTTTTAAAGATAACACAAAGAGGGGCAAAATGTGGCAGCTAAAACAAACAGGTTTATAATTTTAAAATATTAAATAATGTTAAGAATAAAGTCCCATCCCGGGGAAAAGCGGGAAACACAACTTTAACTTCCACTGACAAAGCTGTAAAAAATCAACGAGTTCGCCTTACGTTTTTAAAGATAACACAAAGAGAGGCAAAAAGTGGCAGCTAAAAAAAAGAGGTTTATAATTTTAAAATATTAAATAACTTTAAGAATAAAGTCCCATACCGGAGAAAAGCGGGGAACACAACTCTCACTTCCACTGACAAAGCTGTAAAAAAATCAACGAGTTCGCCTTACGTTTTTAAAGATAACACAAAGAGGGGCAAAATTGGCAGCTAAAAAAACAGGTTTATAATTTTAAAATATTAAATAACTTTAAGAATAAAGTCCCATACCGGAGAAAAGCGGGGAACACAACTCTAACTTCCACTGACAAAGCTGTAAAAAATCAACTAGTTCGCCTTACGTTTTTAAAAATAACACAAAGAGGGGCAAAATGTGGCAGCTAAAAAAAACAGGTTTATAATTTTAAAATATTAAATAACTTTAAGAATAAAGTCCCATACCGGAGAAAAGCGGGGAACACAACATTAACTTCCACTGACAAAGCTGTAAAAAATCAACGAGTTCGCTTTACGTTTTTAAAGATAACACAAAGACTTCCACTACGACTGCGACGTCAGCACACCGATACTGCTGCCAACTTCGTGTCTTAGTTTATCATAAATAAACTGCATATCTTTCAGTGTATTTTGCTTATAGTCAATGTGTGTGTGTGTGCGCTAATTTGGGACACAATTTGCCCGCACTTACATTTCGCAATGTGCGGGCAGCATTATTGCTGTTTGGTGTTGTTGTTGTTGGTCTAACCATGTCGAGCGTAAAATATTTGGCCAACCAACCGAGCTACCATCAGCTTCCCTTACTTACATGTTTTTTTTCCAACGTTAACTAGGGTGCTTCCAAATTGGTTGAGTGTAATTAAAAAGAGGCCAACACAAGCACACACACACACACAAGCACACGCGTCCAAATGCCCGTCTAATTGATGTTGCTGTTAGATTTTTTGTTGTTTAAAATTAAGCCCAGAAATAGGCTACACAAATTCGTGTGGGAAATGAAAGACTTATTTAGGTTGCACTTAAACCAATTACCTGATAAATATCTTACTAGAACACCCTCCCCAAAAAGTAGGCAACACATCAAAGTCAAAATTGTTTGCGCTTGATGCACTTATGCAGCAGCTGCTTCACTTCTTTTACTTTTTTTTTTTTATCCAGCCGAAACCTCCTTCTGATAAGCGGCCACTTCAGCAAGTGGCTGGCAGCTTGTATAAAGTTTACTTTGGTTAGCTTTTCTCGCCCACTTAACAAGCCGAGAGAGCGAAACAGATATCAAATGGTTTGTGTAGATAGAACGTTAGCTGTTTGCCATTTTGCTTTAAATTTTGTATTTATTTTTTTATTTAGAAAAAGTGTTTAATTGATGTTGTTGCTGCTGCTGCTGATGCTGCTGCTTGAAGGCGTCATTAAGTATGCAAAGTCATTCTCAAAAATTCACTTTGAGCCAACATTTCCACCCCAAAAAAACCAAAACAAACAACAAAAAAAAAAAAATAAAGTAAAACGACGAGAGAAGTAATCAAACTGGCAAAGAGCTGTGCAAATTCAATTTATAGTATAAGTATAAAAAAAGAAAGAAAGAAAGTCTAAGCTTAAGCATTTCAAATGCCAACTAGAAGTGGGCCATATATATTTGATAACAAAATTTAGGTGGATATTAGGAAAATGTTCAACATTAAAAAAAATCAAAAATATGCAGATGAGAAAACGGCCCTTAGTTTATTTTCAAGATTTCTACATTTATCAAATTTTAGAATTTATTGAAATTTTTAAGGTTTTGCTGATTTGTCTAAAAAAAGTTGTTACAATTTTTTAAAATTTATTCCAAGTGTTCTATAAATTGCCTTCGAACCCAAATGGTTTAAATTAACAGCATAATATAATCACAATAGCCAGAATATTTGAAATATTCGAATCGGTTTTGAAGTGAATCGAATGAGTCAACAAATTGATCACTTTTACACAATTTATCATGATAAATGCCTATCATAGTATGCTATGTCCATGAATATAAATAATTATAGAAACTTTTACTTTTATATTATTAAAGCAAATAAAGTTTGCATACTTTTAAGGGCATTTATCCTGATAAATTTTGTGTGTATAAACTAGTATATGTATGTTTTTTTTCAATTTATTTTACCCGTAGATCTTACCAACCTTATACAACATACATACATTGGCTAAAAATCTACAGTGTCCTCTATAACCCAGTCCAAGCGGGGTGAAAAGTAAGCTTTTACATTAAGCATACCCTAGGGGTTGATTCTCACAATAATGGGTTTACTAAAACTATAAAATTACACTAGGCTGCAGGTTACAGTTTATTAAAGACCACGAAATTCTGCTTTTGTCAAAACACATGAACGGGTCCATGGTATAATAATATAAGGTAGAGTCATCACAATTTCACCATGCGATCGGGGTACCAATGAACACTAACACATTGACAGCCGCTGCTTTTCACCATTCAGACTCACTGCTTTTCACCTCTCCATTGGTATTCCAAAAAGAGGCAGCCCAAGATGAATCTATGGAGGTGAGGCACTTAGACAAAAGCTCAAGTTTCACAGCGTACATATTGTCAGTGTGCAGCTAACACTTGACGTGAACGGTTGGTCCACGCACGGCTGTTCTCCATGCGCACATGTTTGCGCGTACGACTTACACACACATACATACAAAAATATGTGCGTGCATCTCAAATGTCCCCTGCAATTTTTTAGTGTGCCTATGACACTCGACGCGTACGCGACGCGGGTTCGTGTAGCGCACACACAGCCACACACACACACTTTCATGCAAACGTTGTCTGTCTCACTCTTGTGCAGTTACCTAAAGCTTTTGAGTTTACATATTTTGCAAAGTGCCTCACCTCATAGATACATCTTGAGGCAGCCTACTTTACTAACCTCACCTTATATAATTCCACCATGAACGGGACCAAAAAAAATGCGAAACTAGATCGCTTTATATCCAGTTTAGGGTTCTAAAAAATTCACCAAAGATGAAGAAGGTGACTAAAAATGTAATAACAAAAAAAAACTCCCACCTCCAATAAACAAGTGGTTAGTTCTCCACGCGAAGAGATCAAACTTAGAAACTTGATTAAGTGAAAAACCACACGATAGAAATGTCTTAAAAATATGAAATTTGGAATGAAACTGACTATAATACCGAACCTTTTTATGTACCTTCTATGAGCTCTGCTCTGTGTCGTATCTCAGACTCAACTTACATACATGATACAATTATATTAAGCAAATTCCAACATCTACTTGGAAGGTCGGATTCATACATTGCTCCTTTTGTTTTAAGATAGAATATATCTTTCTTCATCTGCAGAGCCAATCAAATTCCGCGAGATATGAGGTTTTTCTTGTTGGAGTTTATCTTCTAGGAAGGTAAACGTACTGTGAAAAACCATTGGTCCAAAAATATAGTTGGCAAATTAAGATGGCAATAATTTCTCATAATGCGTTTTCCGCCCCTGAGTACTTCTACTATATTACCATTTTGATTAGCTGCCTGCGGAATTGTTAAAGACTGGGGGCAAGGAATTGGTAAGGTGCGAGCTGTGCTATGCCAAATTTTTTAAAAAGAAGACCACGCAGTATTCTTAGTATTTTTTTCATTGCATATAAGTTACTGTCACGTATACTATGTGAACGTCTAAAGTCGCTTATAAGCCAGAATTAATGCAATTAGGGCACAATTTTTAAAAAGTTACGTTTATGCTATTAAAAATGATGCTTTTTTGCACCTCAAAGTATGCAATATTTTTATAGAATTATTTATTAGCACTAGATAATTTGTAGTCAGTTATGGCAGCACCATACATAATCCACATTGTGCATTCACTCCGATTGTCGGACCAGTTATAGGTATATATATAAATATATTTCTTAATTATTTTTATTTAAAAACGTAGCTTACTTTGGATGGCAAAAATCATGAAGACAACATTTTGATCTAAGCATAAACCAATGTTTCAGTTTTTTTTCAATCTTTTGGCTCCATAAATATTGGTTCTTAAATACCGTTTATTCTTCAAAAGCAAATATTGGTTGGGGTCCGGTTCTGGCTTTGAGTTTTAAACGGTTCTTTTCGGTATACGGTTTGATTCTCCAATAACCATTTTTAATCATAGCATAGCTATGTTTTAGTTGAGCTTATACCAGCTGCTGCGCTATGAGCTTATACCATCGGTGGGCTGGCGTCGCTGTAGCAATGCAGTTTTCTATGAACACTGATTGCTTTTTTGAGCACACCCCGTGAGCAAGAGTAAAATATCATGGCTAACAACTATAACTCACACACACATGCACACAGAAGTAAACAATGCGTAACCGGTACAATTTAAAAGCTAAAAAGAATTTACACATACACAGATACAAATTTGTAACCGTTGTTGTTGTTTTTTTTCCCCCCTTTCTTTTTGCCATAGAGACACGGGAGATGAGGTAGGTGGAGCAGGACAATATTCATAAATTCTTGTTGAAATAAATGTTTACAGACACTTTGCACGATTTTTGCTCGCTCGCGCGACCCACTTGATGCAGATGAACCATGTGAATACACACAGACACACACAGGACTTTGCGGAATTTGGTTACAAAAATTAGAAAAAAAAATGTTATATTTTTAGCTGGAAAATGTTAGCTCTGAGTTTTGTGGCTTAGATTTAGTCATGCCTTCTAAGTAAGCATAAGGTAAGTACCTTTGTTTAAATTCCAGTTCCGACTGGGTCATTGAGTTTGGCTTTTTGCCTGACTTGAGTCCCATATCTCACTTACGTGTGCAGGTTAAAAAAAAAAGAAAAAATAGTTTTATAGTTTATTTACTTATTCATGCCACTTCATTTGCATCAGCTGCTAAAGTTGTAAGCACTTGAGCTGGAGTCTTGCTTTTTTTTTTAGATACAAATTTTTAATTCACTTTCATATTTTGCACTTAAGACGTATTGCCTCGGTTTAGAAAAAAATCGGTATTAAAAGTTACAAAAGAATTAGAATCTTGAAAATAATATATAGGCCTTTAACAAACAGAAAAAAAACAATGTTAGTTCAATATTTTACCAACAAAACGGGATCGAGTATCTCTTTGATTCTAAATTTGTCTGTTAAGGAGAAGAACACATCAAATGTTCCAGAGCTTCGAGCAATAGATCTATATTATTCAATTAGAATGGTGGAGTTGCTGAAAATCTGAAAGAGCTCCGAAAAATATTGCGTTAAATAAAAGTGTGCAAAATTTATTGAAAAAGGTAAAACAGAAAATTCTTTTTTATTTATAAATAAATAAAAAATTCTATCTAAACTAAGGGAATGATTTTTTCTCAATAAGTTTTGACAAATTTTAAAGTAAATTTAATTCTCTTAAGTACAGAAAAAAAATAATCAAATCGTAATTGAAATTTTTAAGTTAGAAGCAAAAGTTAGTGTGCAGTTTCTTTTTCTTATTTAACAACTATTTTTAGACTTTTCAGGAATGTAACTTTTTTGATCCGGTTGTATTCAGTTTAGTTCTTACTGTTTTTGTTAATATAATGTTTAGTCTTTGTAAAACAATTAGATTTGTTTGCCACAATTTGCGAAATCAGGAAAGCTTTAAAAAATATTGTCTTAGCTTTAAAAAAAACTTGTGCAAATTTATTATAAAAGTTAATACTAAATTCTATTTAAACTAAAGAAATGATTTTTCCTCAATAAGTTTTGACAAAATTTAAAGTAAATTTAATTCGCTCAAATACAAAAAAAATTAATCAAATCGGAATAGAAAATTTAAGTTACAAGCAAAAGTTAGTGTGCAGTTTGATTTCCTAATTCAACAACTATTTTTCGACTTTTGTGGAATGTAACTTTCTTGATCCAGTTATCTTCAGTTGAATTCTTACTGATTTTGTTCGTATAATATTTAGTCTTTGTAAAATAGATAAATTTGTTTGCAACAACCTGCGAAATCTGAAAAACTTTAAAAAATATTTTCGTAGCTTTAAAAAAATCTGTGCAAAATTTATTATAAAAGTTAATCAAAAATTCTATCTAAACTAAGGGAATGAATTTTTCTCAATAAGTTTTGACTGAATTAAAATTAAATATAATTCTCTCAAATCCAAAAAAAAAGTAATCAAATCGAAATAGAAATTTTTTAAGTTACAAGCAAAAGTTTTTGTCCAGATACTTTTCCCAATTCTTCAACTATTTTTCGACTTTTGTGGAATGTAACTTTCTTGATCCAATTATATTCAGTTGAATTCTTACTGATTTTGTTAGTATAATATTTAGTCTTTGTAAGATAGATAGATTGGTTTGCCACAACCTGCGAAATCTGAAAAGCTTTTCAAAATATTGTCGTAGCTTTAAAAAAATCTGTGCAAAATTTATTATAAAAGTTAATACTAAATTCTATCTAAACTAAAGGAAAGATTTTTTTCAATAAGTTTTAACAAAATTTAAAGTAAATTTAATTCTCTCAAATGAGAAAAAAAAATTAATCAAATTGGAATAGAAATTTTTTAAGTTATAAGCAAAAGTTAGAGTGCAGTTTCGTTTCCAAATTTAACAACTATTTTTAGACTTTCGTGAAATGTAACTTTCTTGATCCGGCAGTATTCAGTTTAATTCTTACTGTTTTTGTTAATATCATGTTTAGTCTTTGTAAAATAATTAGATTGGTTTGCCACAATCTGCCACTGCTAAATATAGAATACTTTTCAGTCACTACCTAGCTCCTCCGAAAATTAAAAAAAAAAAATGTAATATCTTTCACATTTTTAAAGATAAATTGTTCGAATATTTTAGACCTATATTTTACCATCATACTTCATTTCCCGATTAGATAAATGATAGTAGAGTTGCCACCCATGCAATTTAAAAAACAAAATCCTTCTATCTTCCACAATTTTGAAAATAGATTGGTCGAACATTCGAGGCATATATTCTACTAATCATTACTTATCGATCCACCATACATCATTTCCGGATCAGATGAACGATAGTTGAGTTATAAGCAAATCAAATAATTGCGTTGGGCAGCACTGGCCGCAATTGTGATGGGAAGCACTAACACAGTTTGTTTGAGCCCACACTTCAAAGATATCAGTTAAATACATTATATAACTCTTTTTTTTATTCATCTTCCATTTTTTTAGATAATGAATAAACCAGATATACCTTAGTCTATCACATATCATAGCCTTATACTCTACTTGTTGTTTCTCTATTCTTTTTGGCCTTACAAATGACTGCCACCTGTCAAACACACACACACACACGCAGGACCATTAGTTTGCAACTATACTTTACTTAACTCGAAGGCTACCCTCTACACCCCTTAGCCCTATCCAAAAGCTGGACACATTTCGTGTGTGTGTGTGTGACCAAAAAAAATAACTATAAACAACAACAAAAGTTGGTTAGACAAGTGAATTATGACCAAAATCCTTCCTTCCCGTCCCTTCCCTTGGCCTGTTTAGTTAGTTATTATTTAATTAGAATTTTGCACTTTTTTGCGGGTGTGGAAAATGTTGTCAACTTGTGTTTGGCCATCGTCGAGTGGAGGGTGGGGTTACTGGATTTTAAAAACAAATGCAATTATAATTTCATATTTCAATTTATTTGTCGTGTAGAAATACCCGCCAGCTAAGCGAAATACAAAAAAAAAAAAAAACGAAGGCAAGCAACTGCGCAGAAACACGAAAACACCCACAAACCGGAAAAAAAGAGGATAACAATCATCCGAAAAATCTTCAGAAAACGCAAAAACAAATATACCAAGATTGGTGAGGCACGATGGAAAATAAAAAGCTTTTCCCACAGAACTAGTTTTTGACTGACCGTTATAGGCAGCATATGCATATTCATCCGATTTTGATAAATTTTTCCACAAATATGAAAATCATCTAAAACTAAATATACCAAGATTGTGACGCTACAATAGAAAATAAAAAGTTTTTCTCACAAGACTTACATAATAGTAAGATATCATGAATAATAGAATAAGTTTGTACCAAAATTTAAACTTAATTTCTCTAATGAAACTTTAACAAATTAAGGGAAATTGTAATAGATATACTTGTCGGGGCAAAAATGGGCGACTAGCCACTGTTTTAGCTTTTATTTTGCTCAAGGTCAAGGTTGATTATAATTCGTTACAACACAAGAAAATTTAAAAATTATAACTTCAACAAAATCCCCAAAAAAAATATTTAAATTAATGCATTTCAAATCTAATTAATTTCTCATAAATTTGTGGTCAATCCTCAAAATGTACAAAGCAAGGAACAAATGCTTCTACCTACTGAATAGGTTTTAAAATTTATGCCTCTGACTTGGAGCCGGCTAAAAACAAAAGACTATCTCAAACATTTTATTAAAGAATAATAACAATAACAAAAAATTATAAATAAACTTTTTTGAATAAAAACAATAACAAAAAATAAAAAAGAAACTTTTTGCCACTTGGCTGTTAGGTATGTAAATACTTTGCTTTATTTAAATGACAAACATTAGCTAAATACCAAGTATATGTAAGCATTTCCACCGAAAACCTTCGTTTTATGATATTTTCTTAAGAAAACATTTAAATTTCGGGATATTCGAAAGCAAAGGCGCACACGAGTTGCAACTCTGCTCAGTTTAAGAAAACTTAAAAGAAAAAATAATTTTTTTGAAATTGCCAAAAAAAATTCAAAAAAAATTTTGAAAAATTTGATTGAGGTTCGGGCCAGAATTACATCAATTCTGATCAAAACCCCATTTACCGTTTTCATTTCCTATAAACAGGAGTCCCGGAATCATGGCTACCACCTCTTCACCTTTTTTTTTGAGAACTCAATTGGCAGGCCGATAACTTATTGAACAGCCCCCGAATTCCAAAAAAAAATTTTTATGTTTCTTTTTATTTCTACTGAACTTTTTGTTTTAATAAAAGTTCTTGACTTTTGCTTTCTCAAATCTCACCAAGGGTTCAAAGAAGAGAAGTCGGATAATTGAAAAATATCTATATCGATATTTTTCGATTTTTTTGTTCACAAAATAATCGATATTATCGATATTTTCGAACTTTTTTTTTAAGAAATAAAATTGGTTTTCTGAAGAATAAACAGGTTTTTTTGAGGTAATTGAGGCGTATTGAAGCCAAATTCTATCTGCAATCAAAATATACAGATTCCCAAACCCAAAAAATCTAGATAAAATGAATTTTCTTAAGTTTGACAAAGATATGTACCTTATTTTTTTTATTCTAATATAAGATGTTGTGAAAACTTATTCATAAATTTATAATTATATTTATAATTTTATTTTTACAACAACAAAGAAAACATAAAAATAAAAAAGCGGTTAAATCCAAGAAACGTTAGAACTTTTTTAACAGAGATTTTGTGTTTATCGGTTAATAGGCTTCTGTTGTTGGAAACCACACTTTTATAATCGAAGACAAACTTTTTGTGGTCCAAGCCAAGCGGTTCGATGTCACCGTGCTTCCTGGTGAAATAGCATATGCTTTAACGAAGTCGGAAAACGCTGGAAATTTTTCTTTCTCTTCCATGGAGAACTTAAAAATATCGCCGAAAATATCACAAAAAAAATATTCGAAATACGATATATCTTGATTATCGATATTCAAAGCAATATTCGATAAATATCACAAAAATATATTCGATATACGATATATTATTATATTCGATATTGATATATCGATATTCGATATAACGATAATATTTCCGACAACCCTACTTAAAAACCTTGGAGTATCGTTATAAGAAAGTTTAATTTAATATAAGATTAACATTTTATCGTTATTAATAAAAATAAAAAGGGAATACATTATTGAGAAATGTCTGTATCAATAACCGTGTTCAGCAGAAGAACTTGCTCCCTGATCAGCGATAAATTTCTTGGAAATTTACGTAGCCTACTTTTTTTCTGGTGTTTAGTATGATATTTGCATGGAGCCTTTCCAAATGTCAATTTACCAAGACCCCCTAAAAGTATGCTAAATACTAAGAATAGTTTTATTAAGCTGATCAGTGATCAATTGTCTCTGCTGAACGCGCCCATTGTGTCCACTTTCGAGTGCATCGGAAACATGCTGCTATCCAACGTTTTTAAAATAGTTCCACGTAGTATATATACTAACAATTTTTTTAGCGCTTTCTCAAACTTAAAATATTACTGAAAAGTCGCTGCAAAATGCATTTAATTTTGCTTTGAGCGGTATAACTGGACGAGCTTTGAAGGCGCAGCGGGTCACTAGGTGTGTGGTTTCTATTACCTCATTTATACACAACAAAATTTATCATGATTTATACCCTTTAAAGTATGCAAACTTAATTTGCTTTAAAAATTATCTATTTGGTTATGGTAGCGTTTGACATAATGTACACGGTGCATTTGTTCATATTGTCTGAGATGTTAAGGAAATACAAAATGAATAAGTGTTAAAGCAAATATCAAAGAAAAATTTTATTTAATTAGCTTAGCATACTTTGAAGTGCATTTATCATGATATATTTTGTGTGTTTAGCAGCTCATCAGCAACGATTAGTAACAAAATATTTATGAAATAAAGTTTAGGAATAATGGGACGGATACTAAGGACGTCTCCTGTTACAGGTAGTTTTTTAATCCCAATCGGATTAGCTGAATTTCAAGTACATTTTGCAGGCACGGAAAATAACGGTTATGGGGTAAATTTAAAACTAAAAAAAACATTGGGAAGTAGATGTCATACACATTCATAAAATATATGAATATTTAAGTTTTTTTATGGACTTTCGGAATATGTAATGAACCGTTATCTTTGATTTTTATTTTTAAAAATCAGTCTGAAAAATTGTTTATGATTTTTATTTTAAAAATTATTTTCTGAAAATTTATATTTTATTTTTTATTATATAAATCAATTATAATACTCATGAGAGATTTTTATTTAAAAAAAAAATCCATCCTAATAATCACGATTGATTTTTAAAAATAAAAATCTAAAATTAAAATTATTCAGTGATTCTATTTTTTGGATCAGGAAAATAAGAACTTTGTACTTGAATGACGAATTTTCGTTCTTACTTGATTCAAGCACAAAGTTCTTGTTTTTTTTTCTGCGTGTAACTCCTGGATCTTTGAAGGCCTGCTGGATATCAAGGTATGCTATCAAGACATACTCTCTCCCGTTGTACCCTTCGAGGATGTAGTTTACTACTCGATGTAGTTGTTAGGGAGTTCCATGGTTCAATCGGAAGCCAAACTGAAACTGGAATATTCTTCAATCGATACAACGATACTTGAAGATCTTTTCAAGGGTGGAAAGGAGGCTAATCATATGAGAATAATTCGTTCTTACGTTCTCTTACTCTTTCTCTAGAGGTTGACTCCGCTTGAGCGTTTCGTTTAATGCGATTTAGTTTCACAGATAAATTGTAGATTTGGCAGATTTTCCAAAAATCAGAAGTCGTCTAAGCAAAAAGTCTAAGCTTAATTGCAATTTTGCTTAATTGCCTTTTGCCAGATAATAAATCATTTTCTTTGCAATTTGCGCCTCATCAACCCCTTCTGAAGTGGCTGCTCAGTTCAGAGAATAGAGACCTTAGATGGCCTTTTTTTGTGTTTTTTTTTGTTTTTGTGTATGTATTTGTGTGACGCTATCTGTTTTTTGCTAATTAACTTGGCTGCTTGTCACCACACACACACACACACACACACACACACATACAAAGAGAAAAAGTTGAATTTCTTTGGAATTTGAAAATCTCATTAAAATGTTTGACAAGCGTTTTTCAAAGGCTTAAAGGTGTGGCCTGTGGGCAAAATGTGAAATGAAGGCGGGGCGAAAATTGATTGTTACTTTTTACATACTTAGGCCAAATAGTCAAACAGCAGCAGCGGCAGCGGCAGCTGCTGCCGACAGTGTTGCCTGTTCTGGCAGCCAACTAGGCGTATGCGGAATTTTAATAAAGTTCTCAATCTTTGAGAGGGTGAAATTTATATTTACGTTGCGGCTTTCAGTTAAACCGAGTTTCGCTCGCTTGATGTGTTTGCGTTTGAGGTGATTTGCATATTGCGAATACACACACACACACACATGACGATGTTTGTATGTACACTAACTAAATACATGATGAGTGGGAGAGCAAAGACGAATTGTAGTTTAGAAACCAAAACAAATTATTTGAAGTGATCATTTTTAGCACATTTAAGCTTTGACCTTGAACAACCTTTCCAACCCTTTTCCAACCTGGGGAGCAAAAATTTCCTAAATACTAAAATTGTTTTGCACGCAGAACTGCACTTAATTTACGTTTAAACTCACCCCGTCCACATTTTCCGACCTTCAGGGTAAATTTCCCAATATAAGAAAATTATTTTTGTAACTATTCGAACCAAACCAATTTTATTTAGGCCATGAATCCTCCCGTTCTTTAATTGAGCTTACAAATCAGATTTCATACAGATCGGCTCAAAAATAACGCTTGACTATAAACCCACCCACGCCAATTTTCAGCCCCTGGAGGTGAAATTTGCAATATCGGAAAATCTAATTAATTTGCACAATAGGTTCACACATCGAGTTTCAATTCAATCGGATGAATTTTTTTTTTTGTATTTTCCGGTCCTTTTTTCAGTGGGTGAATTTTCCACATGTCAAAAAAATTTTTTTTGTCTGTGTTCCATTTTCCGACCTATTTGAGCAAAACTAAGAATTATTTTCCTATATTATTGGCCAATAGAGCTCACAATATCCAATATCGAAAAATCTCTTGTCTAATTATTTTGCATAATGGGATCACATACCGAGTTTCAAGTCTATCGAATGAAATTTTGTTTTTTTTTCCGGTCCTTTTTCTGTGGGTGGATCTTCCACATGTGTTTGAAGTCCATCGAATAAAAAATTGTTTTTTACATATTGAATTTTTCCCACCCGCATCGGAAAATCGCTTGTCTAACCATATCCTTACAAACCGAGTTTAAATTCAATCGAATAACAAATGATAGTTGACTTAATCAAAGTTACTCCGATATGGCCAATCACAGGTACTAAGTCACCGGTATGCCGATAAAGCTCATCTCTTATTTATAGACCAAAAGTGTCCGTATTTTCTGCAGGTAAGAAGCAGTTAGAAGGTATCTCGTCTTCGAATTCTATTAAATTATGAATTTAACATCTTCCATAAAATGTACAACAATTTATTAAGCCCGAACCGGAACCCTGGTTCTCAATTTGAAGGGAACTGATTGTGGAACCGAACTAGGGATGTCGGATATTTAAAAAATATCTATATCGATATTTTTTTCGATATTAAAAAAGTATCATTTCTATATTGATATTTTATTGAAAAAAATTATCGATATTTTCGATACTTTAAATAAAAAAAGCGTTATCTTAAGAACAAACTGGTCTGTCTTTAAAGGCGTATTTAAAACTAAATTCCAAATGAATAAAAATCCAAGGAGGAAGAAGAAGAAGGAAGATTTTTTCCCAAATTTAAAAGTCTTGTATTTCATATTTTTGTCGAAAATTAGTAGGTGGATTTTCCAACAAAAGTGAATACAATTTTTTAAGGGAATTTCCATATAGAGCTATTAAAAATAATTTTAAATCCTATTGAATATAAAACAAATAGGTTTTTTTCGTGATAATTTTTTGCCAAATTTCTGGATTTTCTATATTTTGTAATTCCCGTTGGTAATATTTAGTTATGCCTAGATTTTTGCAAATAAATTTGGAGCTAATCGGATGAAAAACATAAACGGTGTGTCCCATAACTAACCGAACTTTTTGGATATAGAATAAAATACACATTATATTATCTTTGGAAGTTATTATTCCCATTTGGAACGTTGGAAACGATGAACAAGCGCATACATAGATTTTCTTATGTCATTTATAGGAATACTTTTCAGTACCTCGGTTACGGCTGCTTATGGGGCTGGGATATCATCATTAAATGCTCTTCTTAACCTAGTTTTGAGTTTTGGGAATAGAAAATAATCGCAGGGTGATAGTTCAGGCGATGAGAGAAATCAGTTTTGTGTGAGGTGGTGCATTATCGTGCAATAAGCCGGAACTGAACCCCTAAAACCCGGTCGGTTCTGGTTTTTTGGGTTCACCGAACCGGACTATAAACCGAACCTTTGACATTTTTGACCCCTCGAACCTGAACCCAAACTGGACCACTTTTTCAAATAAAAGGTTCGGTTCACAATAATAGGTAATTTTACAAACGAATGAAATTCTCAATAATCTTAATCTATATACTTAAAATTAAGTTTTAAAGAGTCACTACGTATGATTGTAAAGAAGGAAACCTAAAAAAAAACAATAACAAATATAAAATCAATTAATAATGTTAATGATTCTTTCGAAAATTGTCCAAGAGAGCAAATGTAAATAAAATTTTATTTTTTTTTAATTTTGGAAAAACGAAAACCTAAAAATATTGAGCTAACCTAATTTCAGGGTTCGTAAAATCCACACAAATTATTTTCACGCCTCGATAAATAATATCAATGTAAAAAATAATTATTATCAGACATGAAAAAAAAATATTTTACATATGGAAAAAAGAATTTTTTTATTACACGTGTCACTTATTTGGGCTGCCTTCTTGACGCCTGTAAATAACAGTCGTGTCAAAAATGCTCGTGTTAGTTACATGAAAAAAATAATTTTACCCTTATGTACAATTTTTTATTTTCATGTCTGAAAATAATTATTTTTTACAGCTTGTATATTTTACTTTGTGTAACTATCTTGCGTGTACAGAAAAAGGTGTGTTATTTTACTGGTTATAGATTCCTTCGAAAATTGTGCAAGAGAGCATTTGTAGAAAAATTGTTTTTTTTTTCCCAATTTTGGAAAAGATCTTAAAACGAAGACCTAACCTAATTTGCGTCTAGATGAACTTCTTCAGCAAGATATAGTATGAACAAAATCAGAGATATTTGGACTAAAATCAATCCCTATCGATGTCAAGTAAAAAAGGATTAACTTGAGTACGGACTTTCAAATTCTGAAATTCTTGTCTCAATACCATTTTTGGCTCAGGTGTGTTTGGGATGGATTATAGTTTGGTTAGTAAATGTAAAGAAAAAAAAAATTTGCTATGAGATTGCAGTTCCGTACTTACTTTAATCTCTATGCAAGACAATTTGATTTTTCAGTTAGGATCCGTACTTGAAATGGGACTTTTTGGAATGATAGAAAATTTTAACGCTGTTTTTATCCTTCAGTACGAAGGTAAGTACAAACAAGTTTGACTCGTACTTAAAATTTTAATCTAAAGGTCTGGACCACATCAATTTTATTTAACTAAATGACTAATTGAATTATCTTTAAACTAATTGAAACGTATAAATAAATCGAAAATAACTAGATATACATTTTGTCACAGTGAACCTAGGTCCGAACCAAAACCTAAGGTTCAGAGGATTCCGGAACCGGTCCACTATGCGAACCCAAAGATTCCTCACGGGTTCGAACCTCCTAACCGATCCTCCTTCAATATTTTGGAGGTGTGCTGCCTGGCCTTGAAGTGATTTGAGCGCACTGTGTTTTAGTAGGAAAAATCTTATTGTTTTCAATGTAAGCGTTTCTAAGCATTTTTGATTTTGATGGTCAACTTTAGTAGTATGGAATCAGATTCTTAAAGATCTTGAATTTATTAAATAAAGAAATATTTTTCAATATTTTGCAAACTTCTGGGTAAAATTAATATACGCTTCGATGGGATTTAGAATAGTTTTCAATTTTCTAGGATTTAGCTAGGGTAGCCTATGTAGGATCTTTTGTCTTAAGAAATAGTTCATGATTCTCGGGTTCCGAGCGAGCAGTTTTCTGGTAGGATTTCCTAATCTCTAGGTTAAGTTTATACTATAGGGAACTCTCCCATAGCCACCGGGGTCCGAAGTCACACATACACGAGCCGAAGTTAGCTTTCGACTGTGGCTGCTCATCAACACAAGCACATTTTTCTGTTCTCTCTTTATTTGATGGGAGAGTTTAAATAGTTAGTGATCTTACAGTTTTCACTGAAGACCCCATCTTGGTGTCTACTTAACGTATTCCTAAAAGGTTTTTGCTTTGCTGTTTTTAGTTCATTTTTGTTGGGGGTAAATCCATTTTAGTCATTTTTTTTTTGTTTGCCCTCCCGCTTTTAGCTAGCTCATTATTTTGAACAACATCTAATTAATTACAAATTCAAAGCCAACATGTAATTAATTATTTTTTCATCTTTTTTTTTTTTTTTTTTGTTGGCCTAGCCCTAAAATACCAGCCAACCAACCAGCAGCAGCAGCTCATCAGGCATTCGGCAATGTCAAAGTCAATTTTTATTTACATTTTTACTCACCTTTTCTGTTCCTTGCGTTCCTTTTTTTTTTTTTTTTTTTGGTTCTCTTTTTCTCTTTTTTTTTTGTTTGCTGTTTTGTTTTCTTGTTTGTGGGATTATGCGTGCCACTTAATCCTGCAGTTAGCTAGAATTTGAACACTCACACACACCCACACACAACACACACACTCACACACACACACACCCGAATAAAATGTTTTGCCTATTTGCTTTTTCTTTTTTTCAAAAACTTTGTTGATTTTTATTCAAATTTCGTTTTCGAATCACCTTCAAAAAAACACAGCAAAAAAACACACGAGCACAACACACAACAAATTGTTGTTGGTTCAATTTGAAAAATTGCAACCGTTACGCGCGCGAATTCAAAAAAAAAACACACACAGACAGAATTTGATTTTGTTGCTGCTGCTCTGCTGCTGCTGCTGGAAGCTGAACCGAATCGCACGAGAGTCTGTTGACGAATGAATTTTTGGGGTCTTCAATTTTAACAGGACAACAAGTTGTTGCCAACAGCAACGCAACAGCATGGCTGCCGCCCAGGAAGGAGGCAAAAGTTGTAAGCGGAGAGCTTTTCTTTTTGAAAAGCGAAGTGAATGTAAACTTTCGCCAGAACTGTTGAAGAGGTATTAGCCTGTAAAGAGAGCGCTCTTTTTAGGCTGCCTCACCGCTTTATCAAAACATTTGAAAATCCAAAAAAAAAAAAAGCTTTTGGGCAACTGTTAAGCTACATAATGTAGTTCGAGGGCAAGTTCAAGGTGAAAGTTCGTTTAAACAACAAAAGGAAATCAAAACAAAAAGCCGAGTTGCAAACCTTTTTTTGAGCGGGGAAAATGGTTCGGTTGAATGATGAATAAAAGGAAAAGCGGTTAACAAATTGAAATAATTTGTTTATTATAATCAAAGCTGAACAACTTAGACGGGATTTACATGATGAAACAAACTTCATGAAGTTTTCCTAGTAGGCGAGAGGTTTAAATGTAATTCTTTACTATTCGCTTAAAAGGTCTGAAAGATTTACTCTAAGTTCCATGTCTACTTAGAAAACTTCATGAAGTTTGCTTCAAAATTTAAATATGTCGGTAATAGAACTTAAACGGGTTCTTAACAGATTTTTGTTATTTTTTTTATGAATCGTAAGTATAAAAATATACTAATATTAATGTAACATATTGAGTTGGTTAATATGTCTTATATTGCTCCATTATTGTAAGAGTAAAATTCGTACATTAAAGTACCAAGAATTAAGTGAAATTGAATGAATCCTGAATAACTAAGGGCCGTTTTCTCATCTTAATATTTTTGAAAACTAGGTGCTTTTTGAGAAAATCTATGTTACCTACTTTAATGCGGCTTTTAAGATCACATCCAGGTTGTAGTAGCCACAAACACAGACAATTAAAAGCGGCCTAAAAGTAGGCAACACATTTTCGCCCAAAAAGCAACTGGATTTGAAAAACGGGAACATGAGAAAACGGCCCACTTTCTTGTATATTGTTCTTATATGACGTCTTATACTCGATTTGCGAGTACCTGATTAGATGTATATAACGTGGAAAAATAAATCATGAAAGTGTTAGTTATTCCGGATTCATTCAATTCCACTTAATTTTTGGAACCTGAATGTAACAATTCCTCTATAAGAGGAATATTAGAGCAATATAAGAGCAAAATAAAAGCAGCATAAGAGCAAAATAAGAGCAATATTAGAGAAATATAAGACCAAAATAAGAGCTTAATATGAGCAATATAAGAGCAATAAAATAACAATATAAGAGCTAAATAAAAGCCATTTTTAGAAAAATATAAGAGCAAAACAAGACGAATATTAGAACAATATAAGATCAATATAAGGGCAATTAAAGATCAACATAATAGCAAAATACGAGCAGTTTTAAAGAAAAATAAAAGCAAAATAGAGCTAAATAGAGCTAAATATAAGGAATATACGATAAATTAAAGAGCAATATAAGAGGAATGTATGATAAATATAAGAGGAATATAAAAGCAAAATAAGAGCAATATAACAGCAATGTCTCTAACATAAATAAAAGTAATATAAAAGCAAAATAATAGCAATTAAAGGGAAATATAAGAGCAATATAGGAGAAATATAAGAGCAAAATAAAAGCAAAATAAGAGGAATGTAAGAGAAACATTAGAGGAATATAAAAGCAATATGAGAGCAAAATAAGAGCAATATAATAGCAATAAAACAGCAAAAAAAGAACAATATAAGAGCAATATAATAGAAATTATGAACAATATAAGAGCAATATAAGAGCAAAATAAGAGCAATATAAAAGCAAAATAAGATCAAAGTAAAAGCAATATAAGACCAATATAAGATAAATATAAGATCAATATAATAGCAATTTATGAGCAATATAAGAGCAAAATAAGAGCAATATAAAAGCAAAATAAGGGCAATTTAAGGGCAATATAAGATCAATATTAGAGCTAAATAAGAGCAATTCAAATGCAATTTAAAGGAAACATAAGTGCAAAATAAGAGGAATATAAAAGCAATATAAGATAAATATAAGAGCAATATAAGGGCAATTAAAGATCAATATAAGGGCAATATAGGAGCAATTTATAAGCAATATGAGACCAAAGTAAGAGCTAAATAAAAGGAATATAAGGGAAATGTAAGAGAAACTAATGAGCAAAATAAGAGCAAAATAAAAGCAATTTCAGGGCAATACAAGACCAATATAAGAGCTAAATAAAAGCAATTTAACATAAATATAAGAGTAAAATAAGAGGAACATTAGGGCAATATAGAGTAATATAAGGGCAATTAAAGATCAATATAAATTTGAGCAATTTTAGAGAAATATAAGAGCAAAATAAATCAAAATAAAAGGAATGTACGAGAAATTAAAAAGCAAAATAAGAGGAATGTAAGATAAATATAGGAGGAATAAAAAAGCAAAAAAGGAGCAATATAACAGCAATGTAAGAGCTAAATAAAAGTAATATAAGAGCAATTTAAGGGCAATATAAGACCAATATAAGAGCTAAATAAAAGCAATTTAACATTAATACAAGAGTAAAATAAGAGGAATATTAGAGCAATATAAGAGTAATATAAGGGCAGTTAAAGATTAATATAAGAGCAATTTTAGAGAAATATAAGAGCAAAAAAAAACAAAATAAAAGGAATATACGAGAAATTAAGAGCAAAATAAGAGGAATGTAAGATAAATATCAGAGGAATATAAAAGCAAAATAATAGCAATATAACAGCAAATTAAAAGCTAAATGAGAAGAATATAAGAGAAATTTAAGAGCAATTAAAGAGCAATTTAAGAGAAATTTTAGAGCAAATGTAAGATAAATATATATAAGAGGAATATAAGAGTTATGACCCAACTCTAATTAAGTTGTTCTTATATTTGCTCTTATACTAGATCTTACCTTAATGTAACAATTCCACACCTAGTTGAAGAACAATATAAGACTAATATAAGAGCAATATATAAGTTATTACCCAACTCTACTTTTTTGATTTATTTTTCCAAAGTTGTATTTAAGCTTCTAGCAAATCGCGTATAAGACCTAATATAAGACATAATATAGCCAGAGGCCATAGCAGCCAGCGCTACGTATTTCCTATTAGCTCTAAGTTTACTTAGATCTAGTATGTCTAATAAAAATAAACAAAATACAAAAAAAAAAGACCTAATATACGACCAAATATAAGAGCTTCTTACCCAACTCTCGTAACAGAATACATTTTACTTCAGGTTAAAGGAACTTAATAATCTCAAAACGAACTTGAATTCAAAGTTTTGCTATCAGATCTTGTAATTTTCAGACTTAGACCGAATTTACACGATGAAGCAAAATTCATGAAGTTTTTTAAAAAGCTCTTGCTTGTAGGAAAGAGGAATAGAGGGGCAAGCTACCCCACCACACCTCTTTCCCATGAACTAATGCTTTTTAAGAAACTCCATGAAGTTTGCTTCATCGTGTAAATCCCGACTTAGTCAGCTTTTGAGATCGTTTATTTTTGAATTTTCTTTGTATGGAAATCTAAAATTTTTTTCTGAGTGTGACAAATAGTTGACTTTTTAACAGTGAAGGACACTCCGAATAGCGACAACACAGATGTCGATAGAAGGGCCAACAACTGTATAAATGCTGTGTGCTTTGTTGTTGTCCCTTTTGTATGCTCAAAGTAAACCAGGAACGGCAAGCTTTAAAGCGCTCTCCGCCAACTCAGGGAGCCAATTCTTCTGCTGAACGCGGCCAGTGACTTATTTGGGAACCCCAGACTTTTTGCTGCCTACAATGAGGTATGCAGAAATTGTTGAAACGAGATAGAGAAGAATAATAACCGATCATGGAGCAAACTGGAACACAATTTGATCACAAAATCATGTAACAAGCACTTTGGCAGATCATTTAACTTTGTTAAACAACTTGACAGGCAAAAGGCAGCAAATTTTGCTTAGAAACTAATACAACAACAACTACAACAACATTTAACTTAGATTTGTTATGTTTAGGGTCTTTTGTTGTAACTGCTTTGAAATACATTAAAGGCGCGAATCGTTTAAATTAATCAAATTAGGGCACCCTAATAACTGAAAACGATAACTATTTAAGTGTAATTGATATCGATTGCCCTTGAGGGTGGCCCTTAGCGCCAAAATTTAAAATTGCTTAAATTTTTGTAACAAAATTTAAAATTAAGAAAAAAACTGTTATTGTAATTATTTGTAATATTAATTTGTTTTTTATTTGTATTTCTCAAGTTTCACTTTATTCTTGACATTTTTCAAACGCTGCGCTAGCTAAAAATGAATAAAAAAAAATCGAATTATAAACAAATACAAAAACACGCACACAAATAAAGAAAAAAAAGAATTATTTATAATATGCTAATTAAATGTATCATACAATTGGAAGGTATTTTCAGTTATCTTTTCGCGGTCTTCAACAAACGAAGACAAAAGTTACTACGAAAGGAGACGGAGACGAAGACGAAGCAAAGAAATGAAACGCAACATTTTTTTAAAAAAAAATTTCTCTCTTTTTTTCTTGTGCTAAACACTAACAATCTCTGTTGATCGAAAAAAAAAATATGGATTTATATTACTAATTAATTACGAAACTGTTTGGATGCCTCTGGGCACGGACACCACTCCTGAAGGATGAACTAAAGATGGGAAGGATGTGGAGTTTGGAGTTGGGGTGCAGTCTTTGCTTTAATCATCGCCCGCCGAACGCTTAACCTTGCGCTGCTTGGGGCTCTGTTGGCTGGCCTTGGGGCTGGCCTGTTTGCCCGGCTTGGGGGAGGTTTTTGGCGTCTTGGATTTGGGTGGGGATTTTTCTGTTATAAATATACATTTAATTAGTTAATGTTAATAAATCTTATCAAACAAACTTACGCAGAGCACGCAGCGTCTCCTGGGGCACCCAATCGTAATCAATATTGGAATCATTGGCTGTGCCTGTCTCAATCACCTTCTTGGCCGCCGCACGCTTACGCTTGCCCGAGCTGCCCAACAGATATTGCTGACCAATCACCAATAGCAGCACCACAATGCCGGCCATCAACACATACAAGAAGAATGTCTCACCATCCAGACCCTCATCCACTTCAGAAATCAGCACCGTCTCATTGAATACCGCCTCATTGTATTGAATGCCATTGGCATCACGATAGGCCAATGCAATGTTCAGGCCAAATGGACGTCCCGCAAACTGATCCGAGGGCATAAACGTATACGACACGGTCGATTCAAAGCCCGGCTTAACCTCACGATTATAGGCCACAGCGGAGAAATTCTGTATGAAGTAGTTAAAGTCCATGGGATAGCGGAACGAGGCCTCCACAGTTTCAATGACAAATTCCTCGGCTCCCTTGTTGGTGAAACCAATCAGAAATTCCACGGGCTTGCCACCGGGCAAATCCAGCTGCTGGCCGGGCGTATACAGGGGCTTGGTGAATAGCAAATAGGTGTCGGCATGTGGTGAGGCGGAACTGCTGCCCGTATCCGCCTCCTCCTGGTCAGCATCGGCATCCTCGCCCGTCACTGCGCCCTCATCGCTGTCCACATCCACCAGATCATCCTCGGCAGCTGGCTCGGCGGCCATGGCTCCCAGTTTGTAAGCTAGCGTACGTACATGAGAGAGAAAGAGAGGGCAAGTGCCAAGTCAGCAAATGGAAATCAAGACTTTTCCACAGATTTATGGAAGTAACTTTAACCAAATAATTTAAACTTTATCTTCAGGTGAAAGTGTGTGCGTGTGCGTTTGCGTTTGCATTTGCGTGAGTGTGTGGATGGTATGTGTGCTTGCGTGTGGATTATATGTGTGCCACGTAGGCCGCGCCAGTTTGGTCCAACTGGCGGCCGGCCCTTTTTATCCCAATTTTTCAATTTCAACTTACGTGTCGTTAAGCTGCCCAGAATGAGGGGCAGCACCATCACCACCAGAAACATGAAATTCTTCATATTTAATTCAACTTTCTCACAAATTAGCGTAAAAAAATTAAATTAATTTCACAAACGTCCGACCTCGCTCCAATGCAAAACCGAAATAAAGTGATTTTCTAGCCGAACTGCAGTCTTTTGATTACGCTTCGGGCCAGAGTTACGAGTCTGGGGCCGAACGTGTGCCACGTCAAACTATCGTTATCGATGACGCGATAGCTGTCAAACTATCGATGACTAGCCAACGAACCAGAGGCATAAAATAAAATTAATATTAAATAAATATAGCGGCTTTAAATTCTTTAATAAAAAAAATAAAAAGTAGAATTAGAATTAGAATTAGAGAGGCTTTGATGATAAACTATCGATATCTATTATATCAATCGGCTAATAGACTGAAATTTGTAACTTGAAAAAGCTGTCAAATTAGCAATCGGCTGAACTATCGGCAAAAACCTATATATAAAAAAAAAATTAAAACAAAAAATTATGGATGCATCGGCTAAACTATCGACAAAGACCTATATTTAAAAATCAAAAAAAAATTATGCGTGTTAAAATATCGAATACAAGGGCTGAACTGTCGGCAAGTACTTATAGTATTTCAGAAAAAAACTAAAACTAAAAATTATGGTTGTTAAAATACCAAATACATCGGCTAAACTATCGGCAAATACCCATAGTAAAAATATGTTATCAATTATTTCAGAAAAAAATAAAACAAAAAATTATGAGCTTTAAAATATCGAATACATGGGCTGGACTATCGGCAAATTCTGAACAAAAATTATAATAAATCAAGAAATATTTTAGAAAACGTGCTTAACTATCGATAACTATCGGCTGAACCAGCTGCGAATTTGTATCAATTATATATTAGGAATTTAATATTTAAAATAAATCCCAGAAAGATGGAAAAGAAAAGTAAGAGAGACTTTGAGGTTAAACTATCGATGGCCGCAGTTTTTAATGAGAAGTATCGGCAAATTAGCAAGAAATTTATATTAAATTTATAAAAAGGTGAAATTTTTATTTTTTTTTAAATATAGCCGTCAAACTATCGAAAGCCGCAGCTCCCACTAATAAGTATCGGCTGAACTATCGGCAAATGCCCATTTTAAGAAATTGAAGAAAAATCAAAAATGAAAAATATAAAGCTGTCAAACTATCTTTGATCTATTTATTAGAAAATTGAGTGCTACTATCGGTAACTATCGGCTAAATCGAAAAAATATAAAAACTATCGGCAAATTCTGAAAATATTTATTAGAAAATTGAGTGATACTATCGGTAACTATTGGCTAAATTAAAAATGTTGTCAAATTATCAAAGTATCGGCTGGACTATCGGCAAATTCTGAAAATATTTATTAGGAAATACTATCGGTAACTATCGGCTAAATTGAAAAATCAAGAAAACAAACATAAAGCTGTCAAACTATCAAAAGAATCAGCTGGACTAACGGAAAATTTGAAAAATATTAATCAGAAAATATCGTGATACTATCGGTAGCTATCGGCTAAATTCAAAAATCAAGAAAATAACAAATAAAGCTGTCAAACTATCAAAAGTATCTGCAAATTCTAAAATATGTATTCGAAAATAATACGATACTATCGGTAACTATCGGCTAAGTCGAGAAATCAAAAAAGTAGCAAATAAATCTGTCATACTATCAAAAGTATCAGCTGGACTATCGTCAAATTCTGAAAATATTTTTTAAGAAATTTGAGTGATTACTATCGACTAATGCAGCGCTAAATTTGGATACAATTTATTAGGAAATTGATATTAATTAAAAATATATAATTAAAAACTCTCCAAGACCAATTTAAAAGTAGAGTAAAAGAGTCTGAGGTCAAACTATCGGCTATCTTTAGACTGCTGCTAATTAATATCGGCTGAACTATCGGCAAATATACAATTTGAAAAATTTATATCAATTATTTTAGAAAAATCAAAATTAAAACAATATATCTGTCCAACTATAGAAGGTATCGGCTGAACTATCGGCAAATTGTGAAAAAAATTTATAAATTGATATATAAAATCAAATAATTTACAAATTTAGTGTGTCTAGTATCGTAAAATGGAAAAACAGCTGTCAAACTATCGGAAACTAACGGCTGAAGCAGTGAAAAATTTTAAATAAAATTGATATTTATTTAAAATAAATACTGAAATTTTTAACATAAGCTCGGCTTGGTATAAGCTGATTAAAAACCGTGAAATTTGTAACTTGAAAAGAAATGCAGCCTTTAAACTTTCAATAACTATCGGCAAAATCGGAAAAAATGTATTAGGAAATTGATAATAATTATGGAGAGTTTAATAGAGGCTTTGCTGTCAAACTATCAAATAAAAATTATTTTCTAAAATAAAAAACCTTTGGTAAACCCTAAACACTAGTGGAATTCCTGAAACTGTTTGCAAAATGCGCAGTGTGGCCTTAAACCTGCAAAAATGTGAACGTATTTTCTGCAGGTTATATATAAATAATTTAAAAAAAGAAGCGTGGCATGAGAATTTGAGGTAAAACTTGCCTATTTGAAAGTAATAAAGGAGATACATTGCTCGTTCTTACACTATTAATTAGTATAAATCCAATTTATGCACACCATGCACGACTTAAGAAGAAGTCACGATAGTTCACGCACAATAAAAATGCATCTCTATTATATTTCATTTAATAAAATGCAACAGCAACTCTTTTTTTTTTAAATAAAAATTTAATATACGATACTATCGTATTAATTATTCAAACATTTGCTTCACCTGACAACCCTTTTATTTTGTCCTGTCAGTGTGGCAAAATGCCTTAACTGTCATTTATTTATTATTTAAATTAAGTCATTATTAATTTAAACATTCATTTCCAAATATATATTCACACTTTCAGTTTCATTTCTTTAAGTTATAGCCCGTTAGCCTTTTCCAACACTAACCGTTCATCGTTTATCGCTTATCATCCCTGCTCTAGCGCAGCCAACTTCACTCCTCATTTCGATAACTCGTCGTCAACTTCCTTTTTGCTTGCGGCTGTCATTTGGAGCGCACTTCAGCACGTGAATTTTCTCACAAAAATCATAATTAATTATGGATAAACCAGTTGTTTGGGCACGCGTGATGAAGGTACTCGGCCGCACCGGCTCCCAGGGCCAGTGTACCCAGGTCAAGGTGGAATTCTTGGGCGAACAGAATCGTCAGATCATTCGCAACGTGAAGGGACCAGTGCGTGAGGGTGATATTCTCACATTGCTGGAATCGGAACGTGAAGCCAGAAGGTTACGCTAAGACGAAGCTGGGAGGACAGGAGACGATGATGATGATGATGGGCACAAGCTTGAAATTTATTTAAAAGGTGGGTAAGTCAGCCGTATATTTGTTGCCGCTTGTTGAATTTAATGCATTTTCTCTTACAGATATTTTTTTTTAACTGGTGGCACGAGTTAACAAAAACAACAAATTCTTATAAACAAAAGGAAACACTTACACCACAAAGTCGTCATCTGTTACACACACACACACACTTGAAATTGCAAATTTGTTTTAAATAAATTTCAAGTTATGAAAAGTGCTTAAAAAAAAAACACCAAAAAGTGAATTGCTATTTTTTTTTTGTTTTTGTTATGTGATTCGTGTTGGCCAAGTCCCGTTCTGGAGGCTATGTATAACAGAAGAGCAGGAGTGCTGGTAATGATAAGGCTTAAAATTAGAGCTTTGAAGAGAAGAGGCAAATTTGCAAAGCACAGTTTAGGCAGTGATGCGTGTCAGTGATGCTCGTTAGCCAAAATTTACTTTTTGGCGGTATTTTCCTAAGATTCATTAGGATCTTTTTCTATAGCTGTTATGTGCCAGATAAAATTGTAAATGACAAAAATCAAGTAATTCGATATTTTAAGCATTTGCTTAAAGTTTTAAAAAAAGAATTGGTTCAGAAAAGTATCATTAAATAGTATATATCATGGGTTAGTTTATTTATTGTTGATTCATTCAATTTTTTGTACATTTTAAAGTGAAAAAAAACGAATATTGAAAGTATAAGTTAGATAGGGGCGGAATGCAAATTTTAAATCTTCTTTAGGCAGGTCCAAAAATATATAAAAATTCTCTAGATGAATTTAAATTTTAAAATAAAGATTAGTAGTGCTTCTTTATTAAGATTAACTAAAATATATGATACATTAGGGTTTAAATCTAAACAAAAAGTATTTTTTAATACCATAAAAGATTTATATATCGACTTGGTATAAACCGTGAATCTACTAAACCTGGCTGCCCGGGTCTTCCCCAGATACCAGATCATTCAACAGGTTTAAAAATCTCCTTGGATGACTCTTTGATAAAATTGAACAGTGTCAATCAGTTTGATCTATTGAGTATCTGATGAACTATATACAGATACAACCTTGCCTCTGCCAAAATATAGGATACTGATTTCTCTTAGGATTGGGCAGCCTCCTTCTTATAAAATGGACTATGTTTTCTCTCAACTCAGGCCATGAAAATCGTTCTCCTAGATCGTAATGCAGGTTGCTGTAGATCAGCCTTTGGGAACTCTTCTCCGATTCACTAATTTGCTCCTCCTGGACATGATAAGAAGAGTGCACGAATGGTTTGGATATCGAGAGCCAGTTTGACTTCCTTAGTCCAGATTGTCTAAGAAAAAATGGCACAGGCTAGAAAGGTAGGCGTTTATCCTTTGCTCCAAGTCTTTCGCAGAATTACTTTGATGAAAAAAACACGTGGTTAAGGGATTTGACTTTAATTTTATTATTTTGATCATCAGGAGTATCACGGGAGTTCGAAAAAAAGCGATATCATCAAAATTAATCGATAATTGAAAAATCCTTTAGAGAAGTTGTTCGATTGGTTGTGTACTGTGTACAATAAAATAATAAGGAACGCAATAAACTACTGAATACTGAAACAATTGCTCAAAAACGATTTCTGGCCAAGTTGTACGTCAAAAGGTTGATCCTCGAGGGCAAGTGGGATCATTTTAAGGCTGCAACTGAACTCAAAAAGGACCTAGATATAAATGTGTCAATGCAAAAAGTTCACACATGACCCAGAGAACAGAATTCAAAAAGAAAAGCCCTTCTTTTCAAAGCCAGACATATTACGTAGGTTGGCCTAATAATGAAAACGCGAATATTTATGATCAAAAATGTTTTTATTGTTTTTCAAATTATTCTCCAGCAAGATTTATACACTTTTGCATGCGCTCAAACCAATTGTCGAAGCACTTTTTCCACTCCGATTGAGACAACTCCAAAACATGGTTTTTGAACTCTTCAACAGCATCTTCTGGCGACGAAAATCGTTGCGCACGCTTTTTTCCCTTGATGTGCGGGAATAAAAAGAAGTCAGTGGGTGCCAAGTCAGGGCTGTACGGCGGATGACCCATCAATTCGACGCTGGTGTGAGCTGATGTGTGAGAGCTCGCATTGTCATGGTGCACAATGATCTGTCTTCTTTTGTTCGTTTTTCGAATTTCTCCGAAAACTTCAGGCAAACAAATTGTGGTGTACCACTCAGAATTGATCGTCCTACGTTGCTCAAGCGGAACAGTCGCCACCGAAAAAACAGGCGACCATTTGCTTCGAAGTGCTTCTTCCACGAACGACTGTCGTTGGATTTGGCTCGTCTTCGGTCGATTGCTGTTTTGTTTCGAGCTCATAAGCATAGATCCATGATTCGTCATCTGTGACGATCTTATGAACTTCTTTTGAAACACCGCGATTATATTTTTTCAAAATTTCTTTGCACCAATCCACACGAGCCTTTTTTTGAGCGATTGTCAAATTGTGTGGGATCCAACGAGAACTAACCTTTTTTACGCCCAGGTGTTCATGCAATATCGAATGTATGGTGGGTGGAAGAAATGCCCAAGGATGCCTCTATCACACGGTATGTCACATGCCGATCTTGCATCACGGCATCAATGTATTCTGGCACAAAGACTGTTTTTGGACGACCTTCGTCTTCGAGCGAGCGTCGCCCGCGTTTTAATTCATTAAACCAATTTTTCACAATGCTATAGGATGGTGCTTCATCGCCATACAAAGATTTAAGTTCATCGTTGCACTCTTGTCGTGATAATCCACGTCGAAAGTGGTAAAAAATGATTGCACGAAAATTTTCACGAGTTAATTCCACTTTTCTGCCGAGGTAAGTTTTTGATTAATCGTTAATCGATATCAAATGTGGTCAAACACATGAAAGAGTTGTATGGAGCTTTTATCGATAAAAGTGCAAACTTTTTTTGGGAAAAGGCCAATTGGTCCTTAAATAGCAACCCACGTACATATTCAAAAAAAAAAACATGGAAACTAAACTTAATAAAAATTTGTGTGTGCTAAATTTTCAAGTTCACTTATTTCGATCTGAAAAATATTGATTTAATTTTAAGAAAAATGTTTTATGATTTAGAAAATGTTCTATGACTGGATTTGAATTGTTATTTTTGTTAACTTTAAAGAAAAAATAAATTTAAATTAAGAAAAATATGTTTGTATGGTGACTAAATTCGCACACCTTATAACAATTACATGGCACATAAATGCACTTTTAAGATTATGTGAAACAATGACATTGAGATTATACCAGCAAAAACTAGAGTGCTTTAAATTAAGAAATTAAAAAATGATTTAAAAATGAAAATAAATAAAATTAATTAATTAATAATACAAAATATATTATTAATATTAATATAACCGTGCCAAATATACAAATATAAACAGAGTATCTAACTGTACTAAGCTTAAAATCCTAGTCTTGGCGGTTTTGTGGAATACAGAAAAAAAATAAATAAAAAGAAAAAAAATAATTAAAATAAAATTAAGAAAATAAATGAACCTCACACGACGAGTGCGAGGCTGAAAGTGAAGAATTTGGAGTGTCGATTTTGCTTGTTGAAAAGGAAACTATGAGAAGTAAGCTCAGAGCCTACTAAAAAAAAAAAAATATTATTGTTAGGCTGAGTTTGCACTGTCATAGTAGTCTGCTTTTTTCAAAATTTAAACAGGACACCTTATTTTATTGTCCTTCTTAAGATAGTAATAATGCATATTTTTTTTAATTTAAAACAAATTTAGGGGTCGCTACCGAATTTATTAAATTTTCCAAAATTTATATTTGTCCTTTCAATAAAAATATTAAGAAGTAAGACAAATGTTTGGCCAGTTGGACAGACCATTTTAATATCACATCAAACAACAATCCCTTGCTTGACTCCATCCAAAGTTTGTAACTCAAGATATGGCTTAAAAGGTATGGGTACCTACCGAAAAACTAAAAAAAAATTCTAACTCAAAAACGTATCCATACAAAAATTTTGGAAATTTATTTTTGAGTTAAGCATTCCAAAATACATCATTAAAAAATAATGGCTTCAATGGGTCTTTTTCGCTGTAAACTAGTGTTATTGTATATAAATTTCTAACCTTTTTAGATTTTTTTTATATACAGTGCCGATCAACTGAATAGGTTTGAAAAATCTTTCTTTGTTCCAATTGAATTTTTTTCTATCTTTTCTTTTTATTTTGAACTTTCATTTGTTTACTCATTATATGCAAAAAAAAAGTAACGAGACAAATTCAACGGTAATTCAGAATTTTGCTTTCATCGTGAAATTCACTAAATGTGCGCTCTATTTTTGGCTTTTTTGACTTCACTTTTTGATTGACTGCGTAATTGAATAGAGTTGAATTCTTTTGTGTTGCAAAATTTAAAGCAACTGAAATCAGTTTTTTGTAAAATGGGCCGCGGAAAACCTTTAACCGATTTTGAAAAAGGTCTAATAAAAGGCTATATCGAATCTGGCTTAAAACACTATGAAATAGCCAGGAAAATCGGTCGAAGTCAAAACGTTGTGAGTAATTTTCTCCGTAATGAAGCAGACTATGGAAAAAAATGAATGGAGGAAAAAAATATGCGACAACAGCATCGGAGAGGCGAATTATCCTACGAACTGCCTCAAATTCCCACCTTTCTGCTGGAAAATTAGGGAAGAATGTGGCGTAAATGCTAGTGTGGCCACGGTAAAACGAATTATTGAATTTATATTGAAAATAAAAGAAAAAACACACCTTTCAATGATGCTCGTAAGGAAGCACGACTTCGATTTGCCCGAGAACACATGACGTGGAACAAGGAGTGGAAGACGGTGGTCTTCTCCGACGAAAAGAAGTTCAACCTCGATGGACCGGATGGCTATAATTACTATTTCCACGATATGCGAAAGGAAGAATGTTTTTTAAGTTGTCATCACACTTGTGCTGGTGCAGTAATGGTGTGGGGAGCCATATCGTTTTATGGAACAGGCGAGCTCCAGTTTGTCACCTCGAAGATGAACGCAAATGTGTACAAGACTGTGCTCCAAAAGGCTTTTCCCCAGTTTTCGGAGATTTATGGTCAAATTCCATGGACGTACCAACATGACAACGCTCCCATCCATACCGCTCGGGTTGTAAAACAGTGGACAGTGACGTTAACATTATCGAGAACATTTGGGGACTTTTGTCCAGGAGAGTATACGAAGAAGGAAGACAATTTAGTGACTCTGGGACCCCAGTTGAAGCAATTAAAAAAGCCTGGTCAACAATTTCACTAAATGAATTTGAAAAATATTATGATTCCTTACCAAACCGTATGTTTGTAATAATTAAGAACAAGGGTGGGCATACCAAATACTAAATAATGCTAAAACAGTGTCTTTTATTATTTAAGTTACCGAGTACTTTGAAATTTTGCTTTATATACTTTTGTTTAATAGTTTTAGTGGTCAAACCTATTCAGTTGAGCCAACAAAAATGGACATTTTTTGTTATGTTCTTGAAAAAAAAAAAAAATATAAAAATAAAACTAATAGAACAGAAGCTTTGCTATTTCACAAATGACTGATTTCTTTATACAACAAAATTTATTTCACATAAATCGGAGTGCTAGTTACAGAGATATAACGTTTCAAACCTAAAAAAAAAGTTGAGCGGCACTGCACTATATTCAAATATGCCAAAATATGTAATTTGTGTTTAACTTAAATTTTTTGTGCTTATACAACAAAAATTACTAATAAATTTAATTTTTTCTTAACACTATTGCAAAAATTTCATCAAATATTTGGGCTAATTTGGAACAGTTTCATATAAAAGTGTCATCTCTTCTCTTTACGCTCTGCTCGAGCCAAACCCAAACAAATCAAGGCCTCATATTGCTCGGGTAAATATAAATCCTTCTTAAACTGTTGCACTGTCTGCTCCTGCAACAATTGTGGCCACATTAAATGGCTATGCAGCTGCAAATATTTGTTGTGTGTCTGGAGTACAGTAAGCGACTGTGTCAGCCAACTGTTCCACTCGTTGTAAAGGGCATCCTCCTGGCATTCGTGCTGGAACTGCTGTATACATGCGGCCAATTCATTTAGCTCTTCGGAGCCCTGTAAGCTGGTATAACAACAAGTTAGCTAGGCTTTTGGCTTGAATTAAATTAAAAAAAAAACTTACATGGTTTGCTGAATGGGCTCATAGATCTGCTGGCAGGCTTCCAGCAAAGTGGTGGCCGCCAGGGAATTGCAGCTAAAACCAGCAGCAAATTGGGGTTAATACGAATCAGCAGCTAGATATTTATAGGGCTCACCTGGCGGCCACCAAACGATAACGTTGACTTAGCTCCCACAAGCGTGTGACCTGCTCACTTAACTGGGAAGCCTGCGGGCCCAGTGAGCAGTAATAGCTGCGTAGGTGAGTGGCAGCATTTTGAAGTAATTCAATGAAATGAGCTGCCGGCAAAGAATTTGGCAACATTGTGCGGTGTGGGTGGGCATGGTGTGACCGTATAGCAAAAATGCTATAAAATACCAACGGAACTTGTTAACATTGAACAGTGCTGGCACTTAAGTTGCAACTAGAAATGAGCAAATTTTCTGGAGTCACCGTGACAGGCTGTTACTTTTTGAATTAAATTAAAACAAAAACAATTGTATTTGCGTAGGTGAGTGGAGGCATTTTGAAATAATTCAATCAAATAATGTGCCGGCAAACAATTGGCAACATTGTGTGATGGTAGCATGGTGTGGGCATGGTGTGACCGTAGCAGTGTTAAAATACCAACGGAACTTGTTTACATTTAACAGTGCTGGCACTTAAGTTACAATTAGAGATGAGCAAATTTTCTGCAGTCACCGTGACAAGCTGTTACTTTTTGAGCCAATTTTCTGCAGTCATCGTGACTTTGCTGTTACTTTTTAAATTAAATTAAAACAAAACAAAAAAAATGTTTGTATTTGCATTTGTAGTTTTTATTGATTTTTTTCTTCAGTTGTTTTATTTGTTTTTTTTTTTGTTGTTGTTGTTCTTTCTTTCTATTTTTTGTGTTCCCTTTTCAGTTGTATTTTAACAAATTTGCTACAAACTACTTAAAATTAACAACATCGCAAAAACAAATTAGTGTTTCTTTTTTTTTTTTTACAATCTTGGAAGGGACGTTGTGTATGTGTGTGTGTGTGGATTTTGACATAACATTAACTATGGAAGCGGCTGGTTTTAATTTTTTCGTGATGTGTTTTTTTTTTATTTTTCTTAGACTCTGACGACTCAGCCTTTGAAAATAGAAAAGTTGTAATGCTTTTTTTTTATTGTTGTTGTTTTTTGCTTAATTATTATATAAAGTTTAAATCTTAATTTAAGCTGATTTGGTTGTATGATTGGAGAACATTTTGAAAAGCTTTACTTAAAGCTGCTAATAATGATTAAGTTGAAAATGAAAAATCTAACGGGAAAAGCACGCAATTGTTTGTATTGCATTCTGAGCAGAATTTTTTTTTTACATGACACAAAGATGGGAAATGGAATGAACACTTTTGACTTTAAGTACCTTTCTTTTGTTTTTGTAGATGATCTGAAGCTTTTTTAGTGCTGAAAGATGGGAATAATTTTACCAACTCGACGCTATATATATTGAAATTTGGGTAGATCCTCAAAAATCTACTCTGAACTCTAAAGAGCAAAAGCAAAAGCTTTGCTTAGACTAAAAAGCTCTCAAACTCTCCCGCAAAGAGAGTAGGCGCAAAAGCAAAAGCTCTCAAACTCCCGCAAAGAGAGCAAAAGAAAAAGGTTTCCTTAGAAAAAAAGCTCTTAAACTCCCGCAAAGAGAGTAAGACTGGATTTACACCATGAAGCAAACTGCATGAAGTTTTGGCAAAAGCTTTTGTTTATGGAAAAGAGGTGTGGTGGGGTGGCTTGCCCCTCTACGCCTCTTTCCTACAAGCACGAGCTTTTTAAAACACATCATGAAGTTTGCTTCATCGTGTAAATTCCGTCTAAGAGCAAAAGCAAAAGCTTTGCTTAGACTAAAAAGCTCTTAAACTCCCGCAAAGAGATCAAGAGCAAAAGCTTTGCTTAGAGTGAAAAGCTCTCAAACTCCCGCAAAGGGAGCAAGATTAAAAGCTTTGCTTAGACTTAAAAGCTCTCTATTTTGCGCGAGAGCAAGGTGTTAATCATAATGGTGAGGCGCTTGGTGGAATTATATGTGGTGTGGCGGTGAATGAAATGTGTAAACTCTGAGCTTTTCCAAGGTGTAATAAGAAGGTTTGGCGCTTGCTCAAAAGCACACTCCCTTTTGTTGACAATTCTTCATTGTTAAGTTCCTACTCTAAATTCCAGCATGCCCTTACCATTATGTCAAATCAATTTTAAGAAGTTTTGGTTGGGTTGCGTTCAAACTGAAGTTTTGGTTTTACCCACTTAAAATATAAAAGCAATCAGTTAGGTATAAAAACTGTTTGCAGCCCTGATTTGAAATCCTTGAGTCTATTTTATTGATGGACAAAAATTAACATTTTTTTAAGTATAAGAAAAATTCGATTTTTTTGAATTTTGTTTCTATAAACATAATTTTCTAAAGAAAATTTTTGAGTCTAATTGACTGACTCATTAAATAAAATAGGCCGAATGTCCCTTACCAAAAATAGGTTTCAGGAGCACCGACTATTGCTTTTGGGTTTGCTTTTGGATTGTCTGATTGATTGATTATAAATTATAAAAATTTGATTCTTAAAGAATTTACACAATTTTCTCAATATTTTTTGGTAAAAAAAAGTTGCATTACGACTTCTTAAAGGAAAATATACAAAGAAACAAGTTGTAAAATTGCTATATAATGTTCACATCTTTTAAGTACATCAAAAGACCGCACACTTTAACAAGTTTTCAAAGTGAAAAATTTGCATAAGTAGCTGAAAAACAGCCCAACGCATTCAATAGGCTATAAACCTGGGGGTTCGAAACAAAATCTTCGGATTCAATAGCTTACAAACTGACAAGTTTGAACTAGAGATGGGCGCGCTAAAAAAAATTCGATCACGAATTTTTAAATCAATTCCATCTTGTTTCAAAGAAATATTGAAAATTTTCTAAATTCCATAATTTGTTTTCATTCATTCCAGATGGCATACAATTTTATTTCGGCACAGCTTCTCAAAAGTGTTTCTTTTCATATGAAGTATTGTACCGAAATAAATTTGTATGTAATCGGGACCCGAAAAATATCGAAAAATATATAAAATATAAAAATACCGAAAAATTCTTCCCAATTCCGACTCCAAATATTAAGTATTATTCCACTGCCGTCACCGTTTTATTTGGGTTCCGTAGGAGTTTAGTAAACACCCTCCGAAATTTCCAAAATTTTTCAAAATTCGTTCAATTTTCATTAAAAAACCGACATTTCAACTGACATATATACATATACCGTCCCGATTCTGACACAATTTTTTTTCGGGATCTGTAGGAGTCCCATGTAGACTCGGAAATTCCGAAAATTTTCGAAATAATCAAAATATATATACCGTCCCGATCCTAACGCCAAATTTTAAATTTAATTCCGTCCCGAATCAGAAGTTTTTTTTTCAGGACCAGCATCCACATCCAGTTCTCTCTACGAATGTAAGATTTGTCATTGAAAATCTCAACCAAATCAGTATTAAGTCCCGACACCGATTTTTTCGGGCTTCCAAAAAAATTGCATTAATTTTCGAAATTCGTACAATTTTTATTCAAAAATTATTCGGCAACCGAAATAAATATACCTCATGATGCCGACACAGTTTTTTCGGGATACATATAGGAGTCTTATGCAGCCACGTAAATTTCGAAAATTTTGATTCAAAGAATATGTCATTGAAAATCTCCACTAAATCGGTATTAAGTCCCGACACCGATTTTTCGGGATTTCGTAAAATTTCGATAGTCTTCAAAATTTGTACAATTTCTATTCAAAAATTATTTGGAAACCGAAATAAATATTTCTCATGTTTCCGACTCAGTATTTTTCGGGATCCGTAGAAATTCCATTAAGCCTAGGAAATTTTCGAAATTCCAACAATTTTCTTTTGAAAAATTTGTCATTAAAAATCTCAACTAAATCAGTTTTAAATCCGGACACCGTTTTTTTTTGGGATTGCACAAAATTTCATTAATTTTTATAATTCGTACAATTTCTATTCAAAAATTATTCGGAAACCGAAATAAATATTTCTCATGTTTTCGACTCAGTATTTTTTTTGGGATCCGTAGAAGTTTCATTAAGCCTTGGAAATTTTTAAAATTTTCGAAATTCCAGCAATTTTCGTTTGAAAAATTTGTCATTAAAAATCTCAACTAAATCAGTTTTAAATCCGGACACCGATTATTTGGGATTCCGTTGAATTTCATTGATTTTCGTACAATTTGCATTGGAAATTTGGAAAATTTGTGAAATTCTAACAATTTGTCATTAAAAAGTTTAACTAAATCAGTATTAAGTTCCGACATCGTTTTTCAGGATTCCATAAAATTTAAATAAGTTTCGAAATTTTTACAATTTCTACTTAAAAATTGATCCCTACACAGATTTTTACGGGATCCTTAGGAGTTCCATGCAACCTCCGAAATTTCGCAAATTTTCGAACTTCGTACAATTTTCATTCAAAAATAAATAAATATATATATAATCCGTCCCTATCCCGAAGTCAAATTTTAAACTCAATCCCGTTTCGATTCTAAAGTTTCTTTTAAGAATCCCGCCCCGCATTTACCTAAGATTTGTTTTTGAAAATCTCAACTTAATCAGTATTTAGCAGTTGCTGCCTCAAAAATTTCATAAACTTATTTCCCATTGTGAATTTTTTATAATTAAATTTACTTATTCAAAATTATATTTCTTTCAGAACCAAGTTGCTTAAGCTGAGCCATGTTCATGTTTTCGAATTCGTTAAAATGATTATTATATCAAATTTTTATCAAACTTCTTTCAAAGGAAACATTTTAAACGAATTTGGTTAATAAAAACTTTAAACCAATTTCAAATGAACGAAAATTCGAAAACGAGAACGGTTCAGAATAAGTTTATTTTTTTTGTTTACGGGACTGTACCAAATTCCAAATCGTTTTTTGTGTAAACTTTTGTATTGTATAGAAGGGTGCGTGTTGTATATGTGGAACACGACACGACTGTAGCACGAATTGCATATTTTAAACACGACACGACTGTAGCACGAATCGTATAATTTGAACACGACACGAATGTAGCATGAATCGTATATTTTGAACACGACACGACTGTAGCACGAATCGCATATTTTAAGCACGACACGACTGTAGCACGAATCGTTCATTTTGAACACGACACGACTGTAGCATGAATCGTTTATTTTGAACACGACACGACTGTAGCACGAATCGCATATTTTAAACACGACACGACTGTAGCACGAATCTTATATTTTCAACACGACACGACTGTAGCACGAATCGTATGTTTTAAACACGACATCGAATCGTATATTTCATATCGTAAACACGACACGTCACTACTTTATAAAAAGCGAAACAAATTCGAAGTAGTTTTCGATAATTTTTTTTTGTTGCGATTGATTTGATGCAGGGTTGATTTGTGGGTTATTTGAACTAGATCTTCACGATAGTTTAAACAACGTCAGACTTGAAAATGCTTTAAAACAAAATCGAATTGAGCTTAATGAAGCATGTAAACACGTGCTTAGTATGTTTTATTACGGTTATGTGATATTTTAAGGGCTCAAAACTGAAAAGCACGAACATGCACGAAATCTGATATAGCAACACGAACCTGGAAAGTGATTACAAATATAACAAATTGAGCAATCTAATTACTTTCCATTTAACATAATTTAGTATGAAGTTTACACAAAAATCGGTTCGGAATTCAGAGCTCTTTTTTTTAGTTTTTTAAACAATTTCATTTGGGAACTTTAATAATAATCATAATATAGTCATAATTATACATAATAAGATAGGTTGATTGGTTGTTTTTTTTTTGTTTTACAACAATTTATTTGTGTTGTAAATTTGATCTTAAACTTAAATGTATTTAGTATTATGATATATGTATTTTTATATATATATATATATATATATATATTTTAATTAATTATATAGTTATACATATAACTTGACAAATTTCTTGTTGTTTCAAACTTTTTGCTTTACTTTTACATAATTGTATACTGTGTGTGTGTTTGTTTTTTTTTCGTTGAAATTGGGTTAAAAAATAATATATATATATATATAATTATAATAATAATATTATGTAAAATCTTAATCACACAACAAATGTACAGCAAAAGGAAACAATAATTGAATTAAATGGGGGTCTCTCTCGTCTATTTGAAAAATTTGTAATACATAATATTTAAAAAAAAAAAAAACCTATTCACTTTGCATTTGTTAACATAATAATAATAATAGTGAAAAAATTCGTTAATGTGTCACAGCACCACCATTTGTTGTTGTTGTTGTTGTTAATTTCAAAACTTTTCTTGCTTAATAGTTTAAGTATTTAACTAGGGCTAAGGTGGCACACCTGCTACCAGAGGCGATGCAGATGAAGATTACGCGATAATACGGAACGCACATCGTTCGTAAAGCGTAATGCATCCAACATGGGAAGCAGCGATAACAGAGCGGTATCCATGGGATCGGAGAACCAGCTTTTGATGGGTATTGCATTATTTGGGAAGCAACGATATGCGCCGGGCGAATTGTCAATTATAAATATCTAAGATGGAGGAGAGAAACGATGATAAAAAAAACACAAAAAAAACGAGAAGGCAAAGCTAACTTCGACTGTGCCGAAGTTTTGATACACTTGAAAAACTTTACTCCAAATGATTTAACTGGAAAAATATATATATAGGATATAGATATCAGATATTTAAAATTTTTAAATCATTGATAATAAAAATTTGAGACCATAAAAAAAAACTTTTCTTAGTAAAACACATTTTCCGACCGATCGGTCCTATGGCAGCTATATGCTATAATCATCCGATTTTGATAAATTTTTTCAAAATTATGTGAAAGCATATAAAACTAATTAATACCAAGTTTGGGGACGCTACGATAAAAAACAAAAAAGTTTTTCTCACTAGAACTAGTTTTTTGACCGATCGTTCCTATGGCAGCTATATGATATAGTCATCCAATTTTGTTAAATTTTATCAGAATTGTGTGGAAACATATAAAATAAATATTTATTACGATTGGAGACGCTACGATGGAAATCAAAAAAGTTTTTCTCACAAAGACTTATTTTTCGACAGATCGTTCCTATGGCAGCTATATGCTATAGTGATCCGATTTTGATACATTTTTCCAGAATTATGTGGAAGCATATAAAACTAACATATACCAAGATTAGTGACGCTACGATGGAAAACAAAAAAGTTTTTCTAACTAGAACTAGTTCTTAGACCGATTGTTCCTATGGCAGCTATATGATATAGTCATCCGATCCGGCCGGTTCCGACATATTAGTTGCGTGCAGTAAAAAGAAGACTCTGTGCAAAATTTCAGCTCGATAGCTTCAAAACTGAGAGACTAGTTCGCGTAGAAACAGACAGACGGACAGACGGACGGACGGACAAGCGGAAATGAACTCAGCTCGTCGTCCTGATCATGAATATATATAGTTTATGGGGTCGGAAATGAATATTTCTATGCGTTACAAACTTCTGGGCAAAATTAATATACACTTTTCAAGTGTATAAAAATATAAGTAAAATCTATTTTTTAGCCTATTTTCGGTGTTTTTTATCCGATCTTTTTGGCAAGTTTTAAAATAGTTTAATATTAGATTCAAGTTTTAAATCTAAGGAGGTGAAAATTGTTTCTTCAGCTGAAATACACTTGATCTGCCTGAAAAAGTTGTTAAATCTAGCTTAGAAAGTCTCTAAAATCGACGCGTTTATACGGATAGACAGACGGAATGATACTTTTTTACGCTTTTTTAATAGTTTAAAGGCTTAAGCTTAGTACTCAGACCAGCTAAATTCCGTCGGAGTGAGATAAATTTCAAGTGTGACCGTTCACATCTATCTTTGTGCCTATTTTCGGTGTTTTTTATCCGATCTTTTTGGTAATTTTTTGAAATAGTTTAATATTAGATTCAAGTTTTTAATCTAAGGAGGTGAAAATTGTTTCTTCAGCTGAAATACACTTGATCTGCCTGAAAAAGTTGTTAAATCTAGCTTAGAAAGTCTCTAAAATCGACGCGTTTATACGGATAGACAGACGGAAGTTTCTATATATGTAACAACTTCATAATACTTTTTTAAAGGCTAAAGCTTAGTACTCAGACCAGCTAAATTCGGTCGGAGTGAGATAAATTTCAAGTGTGACCGTTCAGCAACCAAATAACTCCAAATTGCAAACGGTCACACTGCTCTGCCAGCTCTTTGTTGACATTAAAAATTTAGTTCTACTCGGTATATTTAAGCATACAGATTAAAAGGGGTTTTTTGTTTCAGTTAAGCTAATCAGCTGATAACAGGAAGGAGAATGTCTTCAGACCATTATAACTTTAGTTCTACTGAATACTTTAAGCTATAAATTTAACTGTATAGTCTACAATTAGGTATAAATAAATGGTGAAAAGTTCAAAGTTCTATCTCTTCATTGGTCTTTACAAAAAATTCCCAAAAAATGCTCAAAAATTAGGGTGTCAAGCCAGAGGACCCTCTTTTTTTGCCAATGGACCATTTTTGGCGGCTGAGTGTGGCCATCCAACTAACATAAATTATGGATGTTAGCTAAATAGATCTTCCTTCAATTACTCTTAGTTCAATAGTTCTTTGTACATGATCAATCTAGCCAATATGATCAATCTAGGTCGATAATTGTCCGGGATATGAGGATATTTAGGTAATATTCCAAAATTAGTCATAATAGTGTGTTTTTGAATAAGACTCCCATTTAAAGGCAGGAAAAGGTTCCTCGCGGACTGATATTAAAAAAAAGTCGACTTCTAGCTGGTTAATACATGTTATAACGAATCCAAAATGGCCAACATGATCAATCTAGGTCGATAATTGTCCGAGATATGAGGATATTTAGGTAATATTCCAAATATTCTTTTAGTTCAATAGTTCTTCGCTTAATAGTTCATCGTTCATTTAGTTTTCAATTTAATAGTTCTTAGATGAATTGTCGTTCAATAATTTGTCGGTCAAAAGTTAATCGTTCAATCGTTTCTTAGTTCAATATTTCAGTCGTTCACTTAATTCTCAATTAAATCGTTTTGAGTTTAATAGATATTCATTTAATCGCTTTAACTTCAATAGTCCTTTCAATCGATTTTAGTTCGATGATTTATTGTTCAATAGTTCATCGTTATTTCGCTCTTAGTTCAATATTCCTTTAGTGAATAAATCATTGTTCAATCGCTCTTAGTTCAATAGTTCTTTGATTAATAGTTCTTCGATCAATAGTTCAGTTCTCAATATAATTGTTCTTAGTTCCATAGTTCTTCGTTCAATCGCTCTTAGCTGAATAATTCCTCGTTCAATCGCTCTTGGTTCACTAGTTCATCGTTCAATCTCTTTTAGTTCAATTAACAATTGAAACGTTCATCCTTCAATCAATCTTATTTCCTCTATTCAACAGTTTATCGTTCAATAGTTCATCCTTTCAAAGTTCAGTCGTTTGATTAGTTCTCAATTTAATCATTCTTAGTTCAATAGTTCATCGTTCAATAGAACACTTAATCAATCATAATCGTTCAATCTGTTTTAGTTCAATGGTTGTTAATTCAATAGTTAATCGATCATTAGTCCAGTCGTTCGTTTAGTTCACAATATAATTGTTCTTAGTTTCCTGATTGTTCGTTCAATAGTTCAGTTCTTCGTTCCATAGCTCTTAATTCAATAGTTTTTCGTTCAATAGATATTATTTCAACAGTCAATTCACTTATTCGTTTGTATAATTTAGTAGGGATTCTCAGATTAGAGGTGGGCTTGGTTTAAGAATTTATTCGGGTTTTATATGGAGCATAAGAACGAAGCCCAATAAAGTTCCCGAACCCATATCGATTTCAGAGACTGAACCTGGCCTAGATCATCTACTGTCGGTGTGCCGACTTTGCTGCCGCAATACATTTTTGTGTACTCAGTAGATAGCGACGCGCCGAACACGGGTATAAAGGATTGACCGATGAAGTCTTTTCGGAAGTAGCTCTATTTCCAGGAAGAGCTGACTAATATATATCCTGATTAATAAACAAGACCCCAGATTTTGGAACCTAAGAACTGTTAAACTTAGGCCCAATTCTTATCTTCTAAATAGCTACTATGCTACTCTGTTATTTGTAAGTTTATGTGACAGATAGACTAGTTAATCAACCACCTGGAGAAGATAGTAAACGATCTCCAAATATTCTACTCCCTGTCAGCGTTCTCAAATTTCCCTTAAAGGGTACCCAAAAGATAACGTTTTTCTCTCACCCTATTCAAATCACTGCATATGGCAGACAAGTCTTTGGTATACGAGCCATAATCGGGCGTGCAATGTTGCCTATAATAGCGACGCCGCAGTATATTTCGACCATTGTCCAGCTTGTCGGCAACGGCAGCACCATAAATTTCCATACTGGCCGTAAATACAACCAGATCGTACCACTGTGAGACCTAAAAAAAGAACAATAAAAGTTAGTTCATCTGGTGACCGGATACAATTCCTCCTACTTACCACATCCAAAAAATAATCGACATGCGGTCGTTTGTGTACAAAGAATCGTACGGGATTCCTATCGATTGTCACTTTAACCGTAAAATCATGCGGTGTACCCGGCTTAACTGTATTCCTGGGCATCGCATTGTGATGCGAGTGTATGAGCGTCTCATCCAGATCAAGGACCAGCGTCTTTCGTTGCACCAAACTCAAACGATGCCGTGAAACGGGCGACAGCGGGAATAATTCATATTTAACCGGCTGATACTGGAAACACTAAGGGAGTTAATACAATCAAAAGAATTTTAGAAGACCAGCACAGAAACAAAAAAAAAAAAACAAGAAAAAAACAAATGGAATTGAAAAGGAAGGAAATAAAATAGACGGAAGTCATTGCATGACTTAGAGGGAGATAGATAGACAAGGAGGAGAGAGAGAGAGAGTAACTCGCACTCTACAAACTTCAACTGAATCAAGACTGCTTTTAACACTATTCAGTAGGTTCTTTGCGCCCGCGCAGCCCATTGTGTAATTCGACGCAAAAAGCAGAAAAAAGCATTCAACGTCATGAAACAAAATTAAAGCTTTTGTAAAACAAGGAGGAAAATTTTGTGGTTTTTTCTCAGAAAATGCATTCGAGAATCAGAGAAATCAAGGTAGAAGAAGGAAAACGAAAGAAAGCCAAAGAAAACGACTGCAGACATATGTGAATAAGGGAGCAAAGAAAAATCTAAGAAGTTTTTAACAGAAAATAAATCGATATAATAAAAACAAGGATAGAAGTGAAGAATACCTTTACAGAAAACAACCAAAAAGGAGGAACAAAATAGAGAGAAAGAAAGCTAAAGAGGGAGAATCGTAGAAACGGGGATTTCTGAATAAAGAACAGTTCAGAGTGGGACTGAAATAACAAAATGAAGGTGGAATTACGCGAGTAAGAGGGCTTAGAAAGGTAGAAAAGAATAAGCGTAAGATGGAAAGAAAGAAAAAATTTAGGAATAAGAAAAGAATAAAAGTAAAAAGGGAAAGAAATGAATCAAAAGCAAAAAACAGAAAGAAAGAATAAGCGGAGAAGAAAAGAAGGGAAAGATTGAAAAAAATAAGAAAAGAAGAAAGTATAAAGAGGATTCAAGAATCAAAGGTAGAAAAGAAAAAGAAAGAAAAAGCGGAAGAAGAAGAAAACACAAAGATTGAAAAATATTAGAATAGGAGAATAATAAAAGTAAAGGGGAAAGGGATAGGAATCATGGATAAGTGGATTCAAGAATCAAAAGCACAAAAGAAAAAGAAAGATAAGGCGAAAAAAGAAGAAACGGAAAGATTGAAAATTATATGAATAAGAAAAGAAGAAGAAAGGTAAAAGGGAAGGGAATCACAGAAAAGTGGATTTTAAAATCAGAAGCAGAAAAGAAAAAGAATGCAAAAGCGGAAGAGGAAAAGAAAGGAAAGATTGAAAAACAGAAGAAACGAAGAAAGTAGAAAAGAAAAAGGGGAAGGAATCATAGCACAGTTGATTCAAGAATCAAAAGCAGAAAAGAAAAAGAAAGAAAAGGCGAAAGAAGAAGAAAACGGAATGATGGAAAAATCTATGAATAAGAAAAGAAGAAAAGTAAAAGAGAAGGGAATCACAGAAAAGTGGATTTTAGAATCAGAAGCAAAGAGGAAAAGGAAGAAGAAAAGAAAGGAAAGATTGAAAAACAAAAGAAAAGAAGAAAGTAGAAAGAAGAAAAGAAAAAGGGGAAGGGGAATCATAGCACAGTGGATTCAAGAATCAAAAGCAGAAAAGAAAAAGCGGACGAAGAAAAATGGAAAAAAGACTGAACAAACATAAACAAAAAATAAAAGAACGTAGAAAGGAGAAAGGAAAAAGGGGAAGGAAGAAGAAAAGAATGGAAAGATTGAAAAATCGAAGAATAAGAAAAGCATAAAAGTCGAAGGAAGAAAATCATTTCAAATCATTGAAATCAGAATGAATTAAAAAAAAAAGAGACACAGGTATACAACAAAGAAGATCTGAAGAGAAGGTGAAGCATGAATAAAGAGGAAATAAAGAACCACACACACAAGAAGTGGAGTATGGCAAACAAAGAAAGTTGAGCATAAAGAAGAGACGAAACGATAGGAATATAAATATTATATAAAAATGAAATTAAGCGGAAAGGCAACAATAAAGGAACGCAAAGAACTAGAAGTTCGGAAAAGAAAGAATCTAAAAATGGAGGAAGAAAATAAGTATGCCGATAGGTAATTATGCCGATAAGAATAGAAGAAAACAAAGCTAACTATGTCACTTGCTAAAGCTCGCTCCAACTAATTTAGAATATACATCCATGGACAGTAAAATAGGTGAGAAACGTTAAATAGTAAATATTCAAAATAAGAGTTCAATGGAATGTCCTTAATTCAATGCAGTAATTAAAAAGTATGGGAGACCCCTTCTAAAGCTTGCGTACCAGCGCATATTTTGCCACTTTTCTTCGTTTACACTTCGAATTGCTATGGACGTTGAGAATTGGGTCGATTTTGGTTAGTAAGCCAAACAATAACGCGAAATCGCTTACTGAATGTCGCCTATCTCTTAACATGATCGCTCGACAGTATTTCAGGATTCAACGGGACACCAGAAAAAAGACGGAAATGAATCTGCGGACAAACTGAACAGATTAGGTACCACCATTGAGCTTCTTTTAGTAAAGAGTACAATAGGGATGCCTAAGCTTTACACAAAAGTCGAAATAATACGTTTCGCTACTAATTGGTGGCCTTCATTACACCTACATGTAACAGAAGAGAACACATATCGCTTCTGGTAGGAACTCTGGGCACACTATGATTTCTACAGAAGCTCTCAAATACGAAGAAGAGGAGGAAACAGTACATAACCATCTCTGTAGAAGAAGACTTAGGATCCTTGGTCAACCTTTCGAGCTGCAGAACCCAGCTCTCTACTTAAGTTTATTCTGTTCTTACAATGGTTCAGTAGAGGGTTGAATTTGATTTTAGTATTTTGAGCATATTGAATAAAAAATCCTTTAGAGAAGTTGGTCGAAAAGTCCTTCCTTTAAAAGCGAGACATATTACTAATGGAATGAATATTATTTGTAGGTATTCTGTATCCATTTTCCTATAATCTTCGACATTTTCCAAATGTCAAAAAAAAAGTTTCGTATTTTTCATGATAAAATTCCGTTTAAATTTTATTTAGAGAATTACTTCCGCAAATGACTTTGATTTTCGCGTATAATTTAGTAAACTTTAATTTCAAGCTCGACTGAAATATACCCTGTTCTAGCCAAAGTTTATAAAAGGGACACGAGCCGAACGCATGCCGAATCAAGAGAGTTACCAAATCAGCAAAGCCAATCAGTCGCTGGTTAGCATTCAATGAAGTAGGTCAGAGCCGCTTGGCGTCGCATTCGGACACCAATACACACTCATATTTTTTGCCTAGCTCTGAGGAACTTTCTATGCTCTCAGCTCTCTCTCTCTCTCTCTCGCTCTTTTTATACTCTGCACCGAAGGTACAAAGAGTATATTGGGTTTGTGTAAATGTATGTAACAGCCAGAAGGAAGCATCTCCGAACCTATAAAGTATATATATTCTTGATCAGCATTAACAGCCGAGTCGATATAGACATATATTCTACTCATCATTAGGTTGTTCGAACCTTATAGACATATATTCTACTCATCATTACTTATCGAGCCCCCGTACAGTGCTTTCCGATCAGATGAACGATAGTAGAGTTGCCACCCCCACAATTTGAAAAACACCTTAAATATCCCAGAATTTTGGAGTTAGGTTGCTCGAACCTTCTAGACATATATTCTACTCATCAATACTTATTGAGCCCCCATACATAGTTTTCCGATCAGATGAACGATAGTAGAGTTGCCACCCCACAATTTAAAAAACACCTCAAATATCCCAGAATTTTGGAGTTAGGTTGTTTGAACCTTTTAGACATATATTGTACTCATCATTACTTATCGAGCCCCCCTACAGTGTTTTCCGATCAGGTGAACGATAGTAGAGTTGCCACCCCCACTATTTGAAAAAAATCGCATATCTTCCACAATTTTAAAGAAAGATTGTTTGAACCTTCTAGACATATATTTTAATCATCATTACTTATCGATCCACCATACACCGTTTTCAGATCAGATGAACGATATTCGAGTTATAAGCAAATCAAATAATAACGCGGGGCAGCACTGCCATTAATCGTGATGGGCAGCACTTGCACAGTTTGTGTAAAGTTATCAGTTATATACAAACAGGTACAGAGTATATTACAGTCGGGCTTGACCGACTTTCTTATTTGTTTACACTTTTCTTACTCTTTATTGTGCACGCTCACGCTCGCATCTCTAATTCTAGCTACAAAATTGTAAGAGTTATGAGAGTCTCAATACCAAGTTTGCTGTTTCTAGAGCACTCAGATCTCTCTCTAGCTCTCTGTTCGATTGTCTTGGCTGTTTACAAACTCCTGACAGATACCCTTTCCAGCTTGGACAAAAACCTTAATCAAATGTCATGTCATGCTTTAAAGGCACAAAAAAAAAACAAGAAGAAAAGAAATGGGGAAAACCGAAACTAAATTGATAAATGATAAGCGTAGGTGTTGCCAATTAGAAATGTTACCAATAACAAAATATTGATAAAGGGTTATCGGGGCATTTATTATTGTGTTTTTTAAGTTGCCTCACTCTCTCCCTCCTAACTTAAGTCCTAATTTGTACTTACGGCTCGCACTTGGCGATTGAACATGAAGCAAATGCATGTCCAGACTTTTGATAGCAACAACAAAAGTGCATGAAATTTCATTTGCAGCAGCGAAATCATTTGGTAAGAAGTGGAACTCTTCTTCTTACCAAAATGATGGGGTTTTCGTTTATTAAAAATGTTTAAGGTTTTCGTTACGACTAGTTGGTTGGTTACAACATTTGGTGCGCCGCCGGCTGCCGCTTTTGTTGCTTTTGATAACACGCTGCTGCTTGTTGTTGTTGTTTACACACACACACACACACACACGTACACACGCAAAAATCGATAACAAGCCAGCATTAACTGTGCCTGTTCTTCTCTTTGACTTTTTTTTTATGGAGTTCTTTTTTTTTTTTTGTAATTTTTAATGTTTTGCGCGCTTTTTTTTTTTTTTGTTGGCGTCTACTTTTCTCTTCCTCTGCCTTTAACTTCTCTGCTACTGCTGCTTATTCTTGAGCTGGAGTCTCACAACCGAAATTTAGCAAAAAAAAAAAAAGTAATGTTAATGTTTTTAATTATTGCACTTTGAATTTTGTTTTAATTACAAATAAATTTTTTTTGCAATTTTCTTAGACACTTGCGTTTCTGTTCTTTTTTTGTGTATTATTATATAAATATTATTTTGTCCGTGTGTTTTCGTTTTCCTCGTTTTGTTTAATAAATTCTCACACACACACACACACATACACACTGAAAAATTTAAGTTTTTTTTTTTTTTTGTTGTATGTTGGCCCAAAGCCAGCAGCAGCAGCGTGTGTTATCGATTGACCTCTGATTGCCGGCTGTGCCAAAATTTTTATCGATTTCTGATTTTATCACATAAAATTGAGCATTTTTCAGTATTTTTAAATAAGGTTTATTAGCGCAATGTTAAACTTAGTTAACAGCTTAATTTAGAGTTTGCGGGGCTAAGGGAAATTTGTGTTTTATATGCATTGTTGGCATTATCGAAATCGATAGCGCACATGCGTACGCCATATTGGCTGGCCAAGTGACCTACACGTTCAAGCAGTGATATTGTTTCAAGCATGCATGATGAACGGCTAAATATATAATTTGCTTGAAATGGAAAGTTTGAAATATTATACAATTTTATGCATAAATCGGGGGCATAACAACTGAAAATCGAAAGCAATGAGGATTTAAAACGATTTTTAGAGATATTTTAGTAAAATAAAACTGGTTTCTTTCGGCTGTATATAAAAATCAGGGAATGTTATTAATCAATTATGATTTATATTTTTAAAAATCAATCGGACAAATTATTTTTATTTTAAAAAAATATATATAAATAAAATATTGATTTTAAAAATAATTTTTAAATATTCATTTTAGATTTTTATTATAAAAAAATCAGTTATAAAACTCTTAAGGGATTTTTATTAAAAAAAAATTAAAAATAAAAATCAAGATTTATTTAAAAAAAAAATCAAAAATAAAAATCACTCAGTGATTTTAATTTTCTGGATCAGGAGAATAAAAATCAACCTGCATTAAATATTTAAATTAAAAAAAAAAAAAAAAACTATATAAAAAATATTTTAAAACTACATAAATTTCGTACTTCATACATCTATTTGGAAAATTCTAAAAAAAAAAATAGAAATGTACCTAAATTCAAATTCCCCAAACCACTAAAATATGCCAAAAATACCAGATTGTACTAAACTATATAAAAAGAATAAAAAAATCATATAAATTATTATACTCTGTACCGAAGGTACAAAGAGTATATTTGGTTTGTGCAAATGTATGTAACAGCCAGAAGGAAGCATCTCCGACCCTATAAAGTATATACATTCTTGATCAGCATCAACAGCCGAGTCGATATAGACATGTCCGTCTGTCTGTCCGTATGAACGCTGAGATCTCAGAGATGGTAAGAGATAGAGATTTGAGGTGTATGGAACATATATTTCTTATACTTGCAGGCAGATCAAGTTTAGTTTTTTTTTTGACACGCCCCCTGCCTCCCCCGCAAATTGAAAAAAACTTAATATCTTTTACAATTTTGGAGTTAGGTTGTTTGAACCTTCTAGACATATATTCTACTCATCATTACCTATCGAGCCCCCATACATCGTTTTCCGATCAGATGAACGATAGTAGAGTTGCCACCCCCGCAATTTGAAAAACACCTCAAATATCCCGCAATTTTGGAGTTAGGTTGTTTGAACCTTCTAGACATACATTCTACTCATCATTACCTATCGAGCCCCCATACATTGTTTTCCGATCAGATGAACGATAGTAGAGTTGCCACCCCCGCAATTTGAAAAACACCTCAAATATCCCGCAATTTTGGAGTTAGGTTATTTGAACCTTCCAGACATATATTCTACTCATCATTACCTATCGAGCCCCCATACATCGTTTTTCGATCAGATGAACGATAGTAGAGTTGCCACCCCCGCAATTTGAAAAACATTTCAAATATCCCTCAATTTTGGAGTTAGGTTGTTTGAACCTTCTAGACATACATTCTACTCATCATTACCTATCGAGCCCCCATACATTGTTTTCCGATCAGATGAACGATAGTAGAGTTGCCACCCCCGCAATTTGAAAAACACCTCAAATATCCCGCAATTTTGGAGTTAGGTTGTTTGAACCTTCTAGACATATATTCTACTCATTATTACTTATCGATAATCGGGAGCCAATTGGAGCGGCGACCTGAACGGGTACAGAGTATATTACAGTCGGGCTTGACCGACTTTCTTACTTGTTTTTATACACTTGAAAAGTGTATATTAATTTTGCCCAGAAGTTTGTAACGCATAGAAATATTCATTTCCACCCCAAAACATTTTCTTGATCAGGACGACGGCTGAGATCATTTCGTGTCGTCGTGTCTGTCTTGTCTGTTGTTGTTTCTACGGAACTGTCTCTCGTTTTAAAGCTATCGAGCTGAATTTGCACGGTTCTTTTACGCACGAACTAATGTCGGAACGCCGATCGGATGACTATATCATATAGCTGCCATGGAACGTCGCAAGAACTTTCTGTTAAACTTTTTTTGTTTTCCATCGTAGCGTCACTAATCTTGGTATTGTTGTTTTATATTTTCCCCTTCTGTTTAAAACAACTCTTTTATAAAACTTTTTTTTTTATCTGCGTCCTTTGATTATTTTGCAAAAAAATGATCAAAATCGGATGACTATAGCATATAGCTGCCATAGGACCGATCGGTAGGAAAATGTGTTTTACTAAAAAAGTTTTTTTTATGGTATCAAATTTTTATTATCAATGATTTAAAAATTTTAAATGTTTGATATCTATATCCATATATATTTTTCCAGTTAAATCAGTTGGAGTAAAGTTTTTCAAGTGTATTAAAACTTCGGCACAGCCGAAGTTAGCTTTGCCTTCTCGTTTTCTTATGTTAGATTTAATTTTAGAAACAGTAATTTTTTAACAGATTCTGCAGACAAATTGAAATATTAATATATTTAACAACCTTTCAAAAATCAACCTTTATTTTCCTAATCCAGAAAATTAAAATTACAAAAAATCATAAAAGAAATGTTTAAAAATGTTTTTTTTTAGTGTATTTCGGAACGCTGAGTTCAATAATGTACACAAAATCGATAGATATAGGCGAACATATATTTTTGTGTATTTTTAAGAAGATAGGTTCACATAAGTTGTTATAACAGCTGAACCAAAAATCCAAATTAAGTTTTCCATTCTTCAAATAAAAAATATAAAATGTCCCCACACATTCTTCATACATAATAATTTGATTGGACATATAGTTACGTCTGTACAGTTAAAATACCTTAAATAAATTTTATTTTAATACAAAATAAAATTGAAGATTAGTATGCGATATTCCAAGTGATCCAACATTTTTTTTAGAATTTTGTTTTTTAAAGAATAAATATTTGCAAATATTTCATATATATATTACTCTGTCTATATCATATAAAAAAAGAAAATAAAATCAAATTTAAAATGCGATATTCCGAATGATCCATGAATTTCTTTATTAAAGCAAAAATATTTCCAAAATGTACTCTTAAAAGTAAGAGTAACTACGACTATATGAAATATTTTGGTAATATTTAGTGTACATTTTTGAATTCAGAATTTCAAAATACTTCAGATAAAGCTATCAAATCGAAATGGGCAGACACTTCATTGATCTTTTGTCGAACAGTGTTATTCTCAGCATAAATGAATTTTTTATTTTTTATATATATAAAGTCAATCATATCTTCATCTTTTAATTTTCAGTCATTCAAATGACTCGGTCTGAACGTGTATGCTGTCAAGCCTCACCGATTAATCGTTTCGTACCGCCTGTGTGTAATCGTTTTAAGCGTCGTTCTTTGCAAAAAAAAAAAAACGAGTGTAAAAGAAAAAGCAAAAAATTTAATGAATTTGCGCAGACTTGGAACAAAACGTTTGATTAATTGCTGGGCCTAAGGCAATCAAAGTCTAAATGTTCTCTTAAATTCAATAATTAAAGGCCTAAACAAAGGCTTGCCAATACTTTTTCGTGTCGTCGTGCGTGTGCCTGTGTGTGTGTGTGTGTGAGAGTGTGCAGGGGAAAAAAGCCGCACACTGCAAAAAAACAACAAAAAACTTCAGTTTTTAAACGTTTTTAAACCACAACAACAACTAAAAGGGGGCGTGTCATTTATTTTAGACGCCCACCCAAAACATTTAAATTTTGTATATTTATTTTGTTGCCCCAACCGGTTAATAATAACCGCTAAAATTGTGGAAAAACAGGAGAAAACTCCCAAGCGGAAGAAGAAGGCTGCAGCCAGTAAAATGTCTGCAGTTTATTCGCCGCAACCGCCGCAGCAGCAGCAGCAGCCGCCACCTCCAAGTCAGCAGCAGCCGCCACCCAATGCGTCCCAACAGCCGCCGCCCGGAGTTTTACCCATGGGTATGCAGCAGCAGCAGCAACAACAACAGCAGCAGCAGCAACAGCAAAGGGGAGGAGGAGGTGGGCCACCCATGGGTGTAGCTGGTCCACCAGGCAGTGTCATCTCTGGCGGTGGTGGTGGCGGAGGAACACCCAATATGATGGGCAGCGGCACACCACCAAATGCTCAGCGTAATGCCGGCGGCGGCGGCGGCGTACCACCCCAGGTCAATTCCGCTCAAATACAAAAAATGCTAGACGAGAATTGTGGCCTCATCCAGACCATACAGGATTTCCAGAATATGGGCAAATCACAGGAATGCATGACCTATCATGTGGCGCTGCATCGAAATTTGGTCTATTTGGCGCAACTGGCTGATCCCGCCATGAACATAACGCAGATATTGCCGGTAATTGAATTGGAAGCAGAGCAAGAGCAAGTAGAGCAAATGGAATGGGTAACGGTACCCGTGCAAGAAAATGGGCAATTGGAGGCAGTTGAAGTGGATTGGTTAACAGAATTTGGAGTAAACTTGACTTGAACTCATTATTGGAAATTGTGTTTCTATTTGTTTGTATAAAGGCTTAAAGGAAAGCCACATTAAAGAATAGGGAATAAAAAAGTAGAATGTAAAAAGAAAGGGAAGTTTAGAGGAAGAGGAAAAGAAAGAAAGGAAAATAGCAGAAAAGTATATTGAATAAGGACTACCAAAAGGCCACGAAGATTTTAGAAATTGGATAGAGGAATATTCAATCCCTTAAGGAATTCACCTCTGGGCCTTTTCCTTCCTTATTCCGTCCCAACATTATTTTTCAACATTGTTTTCTAACACTGTTTTCCAATACTATTTTTTAAGACTGTTTTTGCACTTGGTTTTCCAACTTTATTTTCCAACACTATTTTATAACACTGTTTTCCTAAACTGCTTTCCAACACTATTTTCCAACACTGTTTTTGAATTTGATTTTCCAACACTATTTAATAACACTGTTTTCCAACACTATTTTTTGAACTTGGTTTTCCAACTATATTTTTCAACACGATTTTATAACACTGCTTCCAACACTGTTTTCCTACACTATTTTCCAATACTATTTTCCAACACTATTTTATAACACTACTTTATAACACTGTTTTGCAACACTATTTTTTTTATCTTGGTTTTCCAATACTGTTTTCTAACTATATTTTACAACACTATTTTATAACACTATTTTCCAACACTATTTAATAGCACTATTTTATAACACTGTATTCCTACACTGTTTTCGAACACTGTTTTCCTACACTGTTTTTGAACTTGGCTTTCCAATAATGTTTTCTATCTATATTTTCCAACAGTATTTTATAACACAATTTTCCAACACTATTTAATAGCACTATTTTATAACACTGTTTTTGAACTTGGTTTTCCAATACTGTTTTCTAATTATTATATTTTTCAACACTATTTTGTAACAGCGTTTTTCAAAACTGTTCTCCAACACTATTTTTCAACACAGTTTTTGAACTTGGTTTTCCAATTATATTTTCCAACACGATTTTATAACACTATTTTCAACACTGTTTTTGAACTTGGTTTTCCAATTCTGTTTTCTTATTATATTTTCTAATACTATTTTATAACACCGTTTTCCTTAACTGTTTTTTAACACTTTATACTAGGTTTTCCAACTATATTTTCCAACACTATTTTATGAAACTTTTCCTAAAATGTTTTCCAACTCTATTTTCCAACACGATTTTATAAAACTATTTTATTACACTGTCTTCCAATACTGTTTTCCAACACTATTTTTCAATACTGTTTTTGAACTTCGTTTTCCAATACTGTTTTCTAACTATATTTTCCAACACTATTTTATAACACTTAGGGTATTCACTAGCTCAGTCTTAAATCTTATATCTTAAAAATAAGACACAAAAGCTAGTGAACGACCCTGTCTGATTTAACGTCTTAATTGTTTTGACAAAGCAAATGTTTTTGGACATTTTTACAAAATTTTCTATAATTTTACACCATTTTAACATTTGAGAGTTTAAGACACATACCCAAAGTCTTAGATTTATTTCGAGTATTTTGTTGTTGTGTCTTAAACTTTTAAAGTTTAAAATTTGAGATTCAAGATTTAAGACAGAGCTAGTGAACACCCCAACATTATTTTTATACTTGGTTTTCCAACATTGTTTTCTAAAACTGTTTTCCAATACTGTTTTCTAACTATATTTCCCAACACTATTTCCAACACTATTTTATAACACTGTTTTCCAACACTATTTTCCAAAACTGTTTCCAACTATATTTCCAACACTATTTTATAACACTGTTTTCCAACACTATTTTTCAACACTGTTTTTGAACTTGGTTTTTTAAAAACTGTTTACTTAATATATTTTCAAACACTATTTTATAACATCGTTTTCCCAAACTGTTTTCCAACACTATTTTATGACACTTCTACTAAACTGTTTTCCAACACTATTTTATAAAAAACTGTTTTCCAACACTATTTTTCTACACTGTTTTTGAACTTGGATTTCCAATACTGTTTTCTAAATATAACACTATTTTCAACAACACTGTTTTAAAACACCGTTTTCCTAAACTGTTTTCCAACACTATTTTCCAACACTGTTTTTGAACTTCGTTGTCCTATTATATTTTCCAACACGATTTTATAACACTGCTTTCCAACACTATTTTCCAACACTGTTTTCCTACACAAAGGTACAAGAATCTGATAACCAAAAGAACGAAGAATGAAACAAGAAAAAATAAAAAACCGTAAGAAGGATTAATTTATTAAGAAGTAAATTTTAAGGGGAAAAGAAAAATCCGAAAAATTCAATCACTGACAAAACATTATTTCCATTTGATGCCACAGCCTCCGCACATATTGCAAACGCAGGCCATGCAACAGGGTGGCCAACAGACGCCACCCAGTGGACCACCACATGGCATGATGGCGGGTCCACCGCCGCCTCAACAGCAGCAACAACAACAGCAGCAGCAGCAACAGCAACAACAACCGGGTCAGGGACCCCAACCACAACAACAACAAGGTGTGCCACCGCAAATGCATGCGGTACCCGATGGTGGATCCCTGGTACAAATGCCACCCTATGGAGCCCAACAGCAGCAGCAGCAACAGCCGCCACATCCGGGCATGCCGCCCAATGCCCAGCAGCAATCTCAGCAACAACAAGCGGCTGGAGCAGCGGCACCACCACAAGTCAGCCAGGCGGGACCTATGCCTGGTCAGGCACAGCAACAGCATCAGGCAGCCTATCGTACAAATGCCCAAGGTGTGCCAGCTGGCCAGGGTCAACAGCAGCAGACGCAGGCGGTGAATCCCAATGCGGCGTCTAGTAAGTGTAAAGTAGCTGAAAAATATTAAAAAAAAAAAACAAATCCCAAACCCTCTTTTGACCCTCCACAGATCAGCAGCGTCCGAACAATGGCCCCCTGCCTCCGGGTCAGAATCAACAGCCCCCACAACAGCAGCAACAGCCACAGCAACAACAACAACAACCCCAGCAGCAGCCACCCAACCAACAGCAGCAGCAACAGCCTCCCCAGCAGGGACCGGGTGGACCCCAACAACAGCCCGGACCCGGAGTGCCACCACCCCAAACCCAATATCGTGTCAGCTATCAGCAACAACAGCAGCAACATGGACACTATCCCGGCTATCCACCCCAAACGCAACCGCAATACCAGCCACAGGGTGCCTATGGTCCATATGGTCCACCCGCTCAAAGTCCCTACGGACCACCACCGCCAAATGCGGGACAGGCGGGTGGTTATCATCATGGTGGCGGTGCGCCTGGTGGCCCGGGTGCCTATCAGCAACCCAATGCGGGTGCAGCTGGTGGACAGCAGCAGGGACCACCGCCGCCGCCGCCGGGTGCCTATGCACCGCCACCACCGGGTGGTCAACAGGTGCCGCCACCGCCCGGCCAAATGTATGGACCACCACCCACTGGACCGCCGGGTGGTCAGCCGGGACCGCCACCGCCTCAGGGTGTCAATCAATATGGTCCACCGCCGCCACAAAATGCCGGAGGAGGCGGACCACCACCACCCATGGGCTATGCGGGCTATCCGCCACCCAATCCTCAACAATATGGACAGCCGGCGGGTGGTGGTGGCCCAGCTGGAGGAGCACCGCCGCCGGGTAATTATGGGCCACCGGGTGGGCCGCCCAACAGCAATGCACAATCTCCTTACCAGGCATATCAGCAACAGCAGGCGGCCGGAGCACCACCACCAAATGCAGGCGGTGGCGGTTATCCACCAACAAGTGTGGCTGGAGGACCACCACCGCCACCAGGTGGCTATACGGGCACCACAGCGGCGCCTAGTCAAACGCCACCGCCGGGAGCAAATGGACCCAATGTGCAGCAATCGACGCCGCCACCACCCGCCCCGGGAGGCAATCCCACAAGTGGGGTAGCAGCCGGACAGCCGGCCAATCAGCAGACACCCTATGCTCCGCAGCCACAGCAGCCGGGCGGAGGTGGACCCGGTGCGGGTAATGTGGTGGTTTCGGGTGTGGCTCCCTTGCCCAGCCAGGTGCAGCCTACCTATTCCACGCCCACCAGTGTGGCGGGCTATGGACCACCGCCCACTCAACCGCAACAACCCGGCGGTGCTCCACCACCCAATCCACAACAGCAGCAACCACCACCCTCAGCTGGTGGACCAGCCAATCCTCAAGCCAACACTCAACAACAACAACAACAGCAGCAGCAGCCGCCTCCCAATGGTGCCACACCTCCCATGCCACCTAATCAATATCAACCTCAGGCTCCACCTGTAGGCGCTGGACAACCCTATGGCGGACCACCACCACCACAGGGCTATGGTCCGCCACCACCCGTGGGCACAGCCTATCCGGGTGCCTATCATCAGCCACCACAGGCACCGGCCGGCTATGCCCAATATCCGCCCACGCAGGGCTATCAGGGCTATAGACCAGCTGGGGCGGGTGGTGGTGCACAAATGCCACCACCCGGTGCACCACCACAAGGACCACCGCCCACGGGTGCCTATGGTTACTATGGCAATCAGCCGCCACAGTAGGAAAGAGACAGCTTCACCCCACACACACACACATAAACCAGTTCTAGAAATTGAAAGAGAGAGAGAAAGAGGCAAAGTTTGATTTTACAGAATTTTCACTTGGTGGCGTTTAGACAGAAAGCGAATAGTTACGTTTTGAATAACAGTGGAAACATTTAAATTCTAAAAAAAAAGATTAAAAATTGGGTTCATAACAAAATTAACATCTAAATATAATCCCTGGCAGTGTTGTCACCTTTAGATGTAGAAACTACAAATGTTGCATAGCTTCCGGTTTAGGACCTTACAAAATAGTTAGATCTGGCTGGAAAATGGCTAAATTGGTCACACTTATCCCTTGCGTTCTATGATCCAAATCAAATCGCATGGAAATTTTAGTAGATTTAAGATTTGTAGAGCACTTGAGAATATTTGAACTTTATCTTAGTAGATTTTTTCCCCCTTCTCGAAGTCGTATGGCAATTTTTAATACCTTCTTTTTTTTTTTTAAATTGTATATAAATTAGCTAAACTTATAGAATTTTTATAAAAAAAAGAAGTAATATTACTTTCTTAATTACTTTCCATCCGTTCTTAGTTAAAAGTATTAACCAAGTGTTTTTCTTTAAAAAGTGATATAAACACATTTTAGAACCGAACCAGTTCTTAAAAGCTGGCTTATGATCTAGTTCAAAATATACAAACGGAAACGTTTTAACGCCTTGATTTAACAATTGTGCAAAATTCCAGCAAAATTTGATTGGGAAATACACTTTCAGTCAAAAGATTAGACGCGCTCTTAACTAAATATATTAAACAAATCTTTGTAGCTTTTTTTTGGTAGAGATTATTGAAAAAAAAGGATGAAATTTGCTGAAAATTAGTTTTTTCAATGATCTATTAAAATGCAACAAAAGGTGCTTGGTCACATGAATAGACTCACATTTATAATTTAGTTTATTCAATGATCTACCAAGATATTCATAAAAAAGTTGATCAAAATGTAACAAAAGGTGCTAGGTCACATGAATAGACTCACATCAATATTTGGGTATGTCATCTTAGCTTACAGACCTGTCTCTAGCTTCTTCTATATGTGTAAAAAAGGTGCTTGGTCACATGAATAGACTCACATCAATATTTGGGTATGTCATCTAAAACAGCTGAGGAAAATGTAACGAAAGGTGACAAAAGGTGCTTGGTCGCATGAATAGACTCACATCTACCAAGTTTGTTATCAAAAAGATGATCAAAATGTGAGAAAAGGTGCTTGGTCACTTGAATAGACTCACATTTGAATTTTTTTGTTCATTCAATGATCTACCAAGTTTGTTATCAAAAAGATGATCAAAATGTAACAAAAGGTGCTTGGTCATATGAATAGACTTACATTTAAAATTTTTTGTTTTATTCAATGATCTAACAGATGATAAAAATGTAACGAAAGGTGCCAAAGGGTGCTTGGCCACAAGAATAGACTCACATTTATATATTTTTAGTTTATTCAATGATCTACCAAGTTTGTTATCCAAAAGATGATCAAAATGTAACAAAAAGTGCTTGGTCAAATGAATAGACTCACATTTATATTTGAGTTTATTCAATTATCTACCAAGTTTTATATGAAAAAGATTATTAAAATGTAACAAAAGGTGCTTGGTCACATAAATAGACTCACATTTATTTTTTTTTTAGTTTATTCAATGATCTACCAAGTTTTATATTAAAAAGATTATTAAAATGTAAAAAAAGGTGATTGGTCACTTGAATAGACTCACATTTATATTTTTTAGGTTATTCAATGATCTACCAAGTTTGTTATTCAAAAGATGATCAAAATGTAACAAAAGGTGCTTGGTCACATCAAATAGACTCACATTTATAGTTTAGTTTATTTGATGATCTTCCAAGTTTTTTTTATCAAAAAGGTTCCAAAAGGTGCTTGGTCACAAGAATAGACTCACGTCAATATTTGGGTACAGAACTGTTTCTAGCTTCCTTTTTGGGCTTAAGGCCTCATTCTAGATGGCATAAAAATGTATTTAGGCACTATATTTCATAAAAATAAAACCGCTTTTCAAAAGCATTAAGCTTTTCGAGCTTTTCAAAAGTGTTTCTATTTATTAAATCAATTTTTATGTCATCTGGAAAGAGGCCTTTAACTTTAATCAATTGTTTTTTACTAGTTTCTAAAATTTGCCATTTCAATTATTTTCGTAAACTAAACTTTGACCTGAAAGCTACTCATAAATGATATACAATAAATTTATAAAAAAAAAAAAAAATTAATAATAAGTGAGAAATATAGAAAATATTTAGATATTTTTGGTTTAGTATATGAATAAATAGTATTTCACTAGCAGCTATGGAATTACCTTTCAATTTACTCAAAAACACTTGTTATACATATTTGTTTTGCTTCAAAACAAAAAAAAAACAAACATTTTTGTGAGTCTATTTCTATGACCAACTCAAAATAATTGCAATTGGTACAGTTTTTGTTTCGGTATTACTTACGCAAATGTTAAAAAAAAGTATCAGGAGTGTTGCTATCTTTTGTCTATATGAAATTTCTCTGCAAGAGCGAGCAAAAACTTTTGTGAGTCTATTTCAATGACCAACGGAGTATAATTGCATTTGTTCTAGAATCAAAACCAGTCGCTGGGTAGCATTGGATGAAGTAGGCCAGAGCCGCTATATGCAGCGCATTATATTCGCTCACTTTTTCGCCTCGCTCTTTCTCTCTCTCTTTAGTTACTAGATCACCCTTCCCCCCACTCCTTCCCCCCTGCTTAACTTTACTAGTAATTCCTCTCTGATTGAAAAACAAAACAAAAAACAAACCACTTTCTATACGTGAATAGCATTTAGTCCTTTAATCGTAATTGATCCGAGAAATGCTTCTATATAATTATAATAATTATTTTTAAATAGCTCAACTAGCTGCTGCGCTATTGCGTTTTGAAAAAATGATTTATTCTTACAACTGATTATCATTTTACTCCTTTTGCTTTAAGTTTAATTCATCGTTTCGTTTTTTTTTTCATGTTTATTATTTTTTTATTAATATATAGATATTTTTTTTTTTGTCAATGCAGCGAAATTGTAATTGTAAACTCAACTTATATTTATATATATTTAAATTTACTATTTAAAAAGTAAAACTAAAAACAAAACAACAACAACAAAAAAATTAAATAAAAATGGAAAAAAAATATTCTTAAAAAGTTACACTTTAAATCAAATTCTTTGCGGTTTTTATTCGATGAAAGCTTAAGCTTTTTGATTGAGAGACAACAGTTCGAGCATGGTGGAATAATAAGTGGTGAGACGGCGACTGAAATTTGATTTGCTAAATGCACGAAAGTGAAAGTATGAAGTGAAAGCCGTGAGTGACCGCCGCACCAGTAATAATTCCACCATGTACTGTACAAGAGCAAGCCCTTGCTTTAAACGGCTCACATTGTCTCGAAAGTTTGTTTATTTCTTTGCGCCACTTTGTCGCACAAGCAATTGCGTCGCTTGGAAATGAATAACGAGAACACTCAGACAACCTGGTTGTCTTTCTAGGCCCCCACAGATCTTTTCTTAACCAGAAATTCAGTCGAATGCGTGGCTCAAAAAAGCACTGCGTATGAGATGGATGGGCTCACGTAATTCCTTAGATGGAGCTGTCTACCGGAGATGGGCTGACGCACTACGAAATCTTTTCTTTGATACTAAAACGAAGTACTTCCAGGAAAAGCTTAAAACCATTAAACAATAGACTTCCCATGCGGAGATCGTATAGTAAAAGTCCCTCCAGAGAATGATTATGCTACGCCGACTTTGTCATTTTCCCAACCAATGGAAGTGCTCAGTAATTGCATTGCATCAAGATCCACCAAATTCCTTGGAGTAAATATTCTTGAGATGAATGCTGACAGCAAAATTTAAAAAACAAAAGTCTCTTAGTCCACATTTACACGATGAAGTTTCCTTCATGAAGTTTGCTTCATCGTGTAAATGCGGTCTTAGACTGCTCCCAAACTCAAATATCGTGCCCATCACTGCTCTAGGTATTTTATACTTCAATTTTTAAAGATTAGTCGAAAGTAAAGATGGGCCGAACCAGAAATTTTCTGTCCCGTCCCGCAAAATCCCGGGAGTGTTCAAATTGTCCCTCCCGTTCCGAGTCCTGAAAATGTTTGATTCCGACAAAAAAATTTATTTTTTACCAAGTACTTAAGTATTTTAAATTGTTTTTATACACTTGCAAAGTGTATATTAATTTTGCCCAGAAGTTTCTAACGCATAGAAAATATATATATAGAAATATTCATTTCCGACCCCATAAACTATATATATTCTTGATCAGGACGACGATCTGAGTTCATTTCCGCTTGTCCGTCCGTCCATCTGTCCGTCTGTCTGTTTCTACGCGAACTCGTCTCTCAGTTTTAAAGCTATCGAGCTGAAATTATGCATAGAGTCTTCTTTTTACTGCACGCAACTAATTTGTCGGAACCGGCCGGATCGGATGACTATATCATATAGCTGCCATAGGAACGATCGGTCGGAAAATAAGTCTTAGTGAGTCAATGATCTTGGTATATATTAGTTTTAGATGATTTTACATATTTGTGGACAAATTTATCAAAATCGGATGAATATAGCGTATAGCTGCCACATAAAAAAAAAACTAGTTTTAGTGGAAAAAACTTTTTTGTTTTCTATTGAAGCGTCACTAATTTGGTATATGTTAGTTTTATATGCCTTTATATAATACAGGAAAAATTTATCAAAATCGGATGACTATATTATATAGCTCTCATAGAAACGGTCGGTCAAAAAACTACTTCTTGTGAGTAAAACTTTTTTGTTTTCTATCGTAGCGTCCCCAATCTTTCTATATATTAGTTTTATATGCTTGCACATAATTTTGAATAAATTTATCAAAATCGGATGATTATAGCATATAGTTGCCATGGGACCGATCGGTCAGAAAATGTGTTTTTCTAAGAAAAGTTTTTTTTTGTGGTATCAAATTTTTATTATCAATGATTTAAAAATTTTAAATATCTGATATCTATATCATATATATATTTTACCGGTTAAATCAGTTGGAGTTAAGTTTTTCAAGTGTATTAAAACTTCGGCTCAGTCGAAGTTAGCTTTGCCTTCTCGTTTTTGCTCTTAGGAACATAGAAAATCTGAATAAAATATAAAAGAAATTTAAACAATTAAAGAAAGCAGCAAAATATGAATTTGTTCCTTGGTCAAAGTGGATAAAAATGTTGTATAACAATTAAAAGTAATTTTTATTATAAAAATTACAAAATAAAAATTAAATTAAATTTTTATAATAAAAATTAGTTTTTTTTATTTAAAAATTTTAAATTTTTATTTAAAAATTAGAAAATAATGGTTATTTTAAAAATTTTATCAAAAAAGTTATAACAGTTACGGTCCCTGATCAAAACACTTTCTTGACTAAATCTGGGCTCACTCTGTTTGACGCAGGAGACATGACAATCTAGTAGGCCCTTATCTTGTCTTATTTTCATTGTGAATAGCTTGTCATTTGACATTTAAAACAATACAACATGAAGTCTAACTAGATTATCATGGCTCATGCGTCGAACAATGTGAACTCAGCCTAAATGAATTCATCATCTCACCCAAACAAAAGTGCCATGTGTCTAAGCTCTGTCAAAAAAATGTTCTTGAGTATTCAGAGAAAGAGAGCAGAGAGGGCTCCCGCATATGCTGCAAGCTCTGTCTGTGACGACAACAATAAATGTGTAAATGGCGAAAGCATTGTAGGGCGCGTCCGTATATCGTGTGCATATAAAAGGCCGCAGTCGCAGCGACGTCACACACACACAGCATACAAACGTTTCGTTGCTGACGATTTCGTATCGGTTTCCACGCACACATTCATAGCTAAAATATGATTGTATTGTATGCCCTACACTGGTGTAAAGGAATGCAAAATGAATACATTTTGTCTACACTTTCTCTCTTTGTTCCTTAAAAATTTAATTATAAACTAAATTTTTGATTTAATAATAATTTTTATGGATTTCATAAATGTTATTTGCAGACCCTGAATAAACCCGTTAACAGAGGTACTCTCCACGCTCGTGTGTTGTGGCCTTACTCTCAGAGACAGACGGGAGCTTGCGGCTTACGCGAGAGTCAAATTTTGTTTTCTTCTCTCTCTACTCATGGTGAAATTATGTAGCTCTCAATCAAAACCCCGTTTTAAAATTTAACCTGGACATTTAAACATTTATTGTTTGTTTGGTTTTGTGTTGTTTTTGGAATATATAAATTATCACGACTCTGCCTGCTGCTGCTCCTCCTCCTCCTCGTCCTCTTCTTGCAATTCCTCTAGCAATGTGGGCTGCTGCTGCTCCTGCTCATCCGCTGCCCCGCTTTGCTGTTTGGCCTCTCCCTTTCTCATTAGCTTGTAGATAATTTTCTTAAGAAAATTCTTGGGTGCCGCTGTCTGACGTTCCACGATAATCAATTTGGTGGCCACACTGTGTATGGGACCAAAGGCCAGGGCCACCACCGTGCAGGCCAAACAGATGACATTGTAGGGCATACTGAAATCCGGTGTGGGCAGCGATACAATCAATGCCTCCGTATGCAAATGGAGTGTGTACGAGGGACGCGACGCATTGAAGGAATGCTCAAAGAGATGTCCCTCGGGCGGCAAAGCGCTATAGTTGCGTGCCAGGGGCAATTGTGTGGTGACCAGAGCGGAACCAATATAATGACCATGATTGGCATCCGGTGGATATTCCAGCCATTTTAATAGTAAATAATCCACCTCGAGCGTAATCAAAGCCGAACTCTGGGCGGGCAAACGAAAGGCCAACTCCAAATGGGTGGGCAACTCGCGCTGTTTGCTGGGCGCATAATGCAGCAGCTTGAAGGGCAGCAACTGGGTGGAGTATTCATTGCGTTGGAGCTGCGACTTCAGGCGTATGTTGAGCGTATGCAAATAGGGATGCACATACCAGGGTATCAGCTCTTGCAAAATAATGGGAAGAGCCTCATAATGCGTATTGGTCAACTCGGTGGCTATGCGTCCGCGCTCCTGTCCCTGTCCCAGTAGATAGCGATGCGCATATAAGGGCGGTGGCGCGGGTGGCATTTGATTACGCCGCTCGTTGGTCTTGGGTGCCAGCCAGGCAATGTTGAACAGACGCTCACCCTGTTGATCGAATTGCTGCTGCATGTCATAGACGCCAAAGAGCAAACGATGTCCTCCTCGCAGGCTGTTCACCTCCTGGGGCGGTGCGGGCACCAATTGGTATCTCTGACCCTGCTCATTGCGTTGCACATAAATTTTGCTGGAGCTGGCCAGCTCACAGTAACCATTCAAGCCCATGCCAAACAGACGACGCAGGGAGAAATCCATATTGGTTTGCTCCAACAGCCTCAGGTCGTATACCAAATTGGCCGTCTGGGTGAGCTCCACAATACAGTTCTCCGGCTCATCGCACAAAGTGCGCACCTTCAAGCCCAACGAATGATATTTGGTTTGATGCACATAGCCCGAATTCAAGAGTGAAGCCAAACCCGAGGCACTGCCGCAGGGTAAGAGCTTCTTCCAGGGTGTCAGATTCTCGGTGCAAACAATTTCACGCGGCAAAGTGGCATAGCGTATATATTTGACATCCTCCTCCTCATCCAGGCCGCTCATAAATTGTGGCCTCAGCGTGTACTGCGGCTGTATGCTATTCGTTTGATCCACAAAATTGAGCGAGGCACACAACACGCCCGAGAAGACATTGGCCAGCTGGGACCACTGTTGATCCACCTGGGCGGAGGTTAAATTGGCGCCACTAAACCAAGCCCAGAATTCGGCACCACCGGTGGCCTCTACAATGGGATAGCCCCAGGTTTCATAACGCCACAGACCTTGGGTCAGGGCAATGTTGAGCTCTTTGACATCAAATTGCTGCAGCAGCTCGGCTATGACGCGAGGCGTCAGCTGGGTGTGATATACTGAAACAAAAAAACAGATTAATGGTTGGCCCCTGGCCCGGTTTAAGTACACTCACATTGATCCTTGGCTCCGTAATGCCAGCGTGTGGTAAATTGAAAATATGTATTTACATGGTCGCCGGCCAGGGGACGCACCACAAGCTCCTCATGGAACTGCTCATCGGCGGCAATGGCCGCGTATGTGCATAGAATAAGTAAATACCACACCAAGCCAAATAATAACTCCTTCATCCTAATTTTCTGAAGGAATTCTTACAATTCATTAATTTTTGCCATAAATATGAAGGATAAAGTTTAACAGAGAGAGAGATAGACGACGCAGAGATAGCGGCTTATTAACAGACAAAGCAGGGTTGCTCATTTCTAGGCATTAACAGCACAAACAGTGACAGTGACTGTGAATGATTTAACAGTGACCCAGTAACAGTTACAGATTTAAGAAAACAAAAATTTTGCACTACAAACGGAAAAACGGAAAAACTAAAAAAAAAATTCTAAACATACAAAAATTTAAAAAATTTCATTTTTGAGTTCAGCATTCCAAAATACATTAAAAAAACCAGAAGGCAAAGCTAACTTCGACTATGCCGAAGTTTTAATACACTTGAAAAACTTTACTCCAACTGTTTTAACCGGTAAAATATATATAGAATATAGATATCAGATATTTAACATTTTTTAATCATTGAGATTAAAAATTTGATACCATAAAAAATCTTTTCCTAGTAAAACACATTTTCCGACCAATCGGTCCTATGGCAGCTATATGCTATAGTCATCCGATTTTGTTAAATTTTTTTAAAATGATGAGAAAGCATATAAAACTAATATATACCAAGATTGGGGACGCTACGATAGAAAACAAAAAAGTTTTACTCACAAGAAGTAGTTTTTTGACCTACCGTTCCTATGGGAACTATATATTTTTCCTGTATTATATAAAGGCATATAAAACTAATATATACCAAGATTAGTTACGCTTCAATAGAAAACAAAAAAGTTTTTCCCACTAGAACTAGATTTTTGACCGACCGTTTATATGGCAGCTATACGCTATATTCATCCGATTTTGATAAATTGTTCTACAAATATGTAAAATCATCTAAAACTAATATATACCAAGATTATTGACGCTACAATGGAAAATAAACAATTTTTCTCACTAATACTTATTTTCCGACCGATCGTTCCTATGGCAGCTATATGATATAGTCATCCGATCCGGCCGGTTCCGACAAATTAGTTGCGTGCAGTAAAAAGAAGACTCTGTGCAAAATTTCAGCTCGATAGCTTTAAAACTGAGGGACTAGTTCGCGAAGAAACAGACAGACTGACAGACAGACGGACGGAAAGACGAAATTGAACTCAGCTCGTCGTCCTGATCAAGAATATATATAGTTTATTGGGTCGGAAATGAATTTTTCTATGCGTTTACAAACTTCTGGGCAAAAATTAATATACACTTTTCAAGTGTATAAAAAATAGCGGCTTCAATCGGTCTTTTTATTTTATTTATTTTGTAAACTAGTATTATTTATAACCAAATATCGGTTCCGCTACCGGTTCCAGTACGTACCGAAATGCGAATGTCGGTTGAAGGTTCTATTTCGGTTTTCAATTTATTTCGCTTTTCGGTTCCGATACGGTACTCCGATTTTTATTTCGGTTTATCGGTACGTACCGGTACAAGTATAATTTTGTTAGTATAAAAGTTTTAAATTATTTCATCCAAAAAATTAATGGATGTAATAGACCGTTTGAAAAACGTATTTTTTTTTAAATATTCCGATTTCTAGCCATTTTTATTTTTCGACGAACAATTTCACTTCTCTCCACGCTTCCAAAAATCTAGAATTAAGGAATTCTCTATTCTAATGTCGCCCAGACAAAACTCGACTTAGGGCCTTTTCTAATAAAACTGACAAATATTTTTTTCAAAAACGGTTCGAAATAATCAGCTCTAAAACCTGTCTTATCTCCGTATAAGACTACGGTGCAATATAGCTCATAATACGCTGGTAAAATACTCAAAGGGGTATATCAGCTCTAAAAAACACAAAAAACAGATTGAAACATAAAATCTGCGTTAGCTTTTCCTTAACATTATATTTTTCGAAATATTAAAACAGAGTTTTAGAGCGAAGCTCTTTAACGGAGACGTTCGGCCCCTGACTAAAACGAGATAAATGTTGACTTTGATTTCTTTGCGACAGCTTTTTTGCGTGAGATTTTGTTTGTTTCTGTATTTTGGATCTGGATATCGGATCTGGGAACTCTGATCTATGGTCTGGGAGCTCGGATCAGGGAGCTGAGATAATAGAGAGGGATCCAGGATGGATCTGGGATCTCGGATCAGGGATCTGGGATTAGGGATCAGTGATCTGGAATCCGGGATCTGGGATCAGGTATCTGGGATTAGGGATCTGGGATTAGGGATCACTGATCTGGGTCAGAGATTTGGGATCAGGGCTCTGGGATATGGAATGGAGTGGATCTCGGGTCTGGGATCAGGGAGCTGGGATCTCGGATCAGGTATCTGGGATTAGGGAACTGGGATCGGGGATGGAAACTGGGTTGTAAAATATTGAAAATTTTATTTAAAATTTTTTTTTTTATAATTTGAGAATTTTTTTAGTTCTTCTTTGTATAGGTTTTTTTTATGGGTTTTGAAAATGATTTATTTTTTTTTTTTCAAATTTTGAAACTTGTTTGTAAAATATTCAAAATTTTATTAAATTTTTTTTTTTAATAATTTGAGTACTTTTTAGTTCTTCTTTGTATAGGTGTTTTTTTTTTTGGTTTTTGAAAATGTTTTATTTTTTTTTTTCAAATTTTTTTATTTTTCTTTTAATAATTTGAGGATTTTTTAGTTCTTCGTTGTAAAGGTTTTTTTATGGTTTTTGAAAATGTTTTATTTTTTTTTTAAATTCCTAAACTTGTTTGTAAAATGTTCCAAATTTTCTATTTAAGTTTTTTTTTAATGATTTGAGGACTTTTGTAGTTTTTGCTACCAAAACATTATAAAATTTTGTATTTTATCGTAATTCTTAGTATTTTGAAACTTTAGAGTTGTGTAACGAAATTTGAGAAGCGTATTGAAAATATTTTTCAAAATCGAATACAATAGTTGCAAATGATCTTTTAAATTACTATTCCCTAATAGCAGCTTTAAAAGTCAGAATTTCCAATTATGGTCTATGGAGAGGGGAGCCCCCCCCCCCCCCCACGACTGAGACCAATATTTTTCTTAAAATATTCATGCGACATATGACAACACTGAAAAAGTTCACATCGTTATGAAAATTGTAGGGAAAAGCGTGTTGACTTTAAATTATAAAACAGGCACGTGGCCAAAAAGGCCAATTGAGGCCAATGCCTTAAAATTAACTAATAAGTCTAGTCAAAAGTTTTGTCAAGAATTAACTAAGTTCACTGACCTAATTTGAATTTCATGCAAATCGATTGCCCGCTTAACGTTTGTTCTAACTATCGATAACCGATAACAAGACGTGCATAATTTTGAATATACATATATATATATTTATCATTCACAGCTGACGTAATAGACACGCACATTGTGTGTTGTTATTGTTTCTAGCTGCTCTCTAGCTGCCGGAGCTCTTGCCGTTTGTTTTTTTTTGTCGCTCAGTGAATTTATTGCTGAGAGTTTAGTTCTGACATTGTGCTCCGCGGCATTAGAAGTAAATTTATTAATTTCAATAGTTTTTGTTCTTGTGTTGGAGTGTGTGTAAGTGTGTGTGAAACAGCTGTTACAAAAATAATAATTGATATGCTGAATGAATGACGCAGCGACATAAACAAAAGTGTGATAAATGTAGCATAAAAACAAATGTGTGCAAATGTGTGTGTGTGTGTGTATGTATGCATACACATAGAATTTTGTATTAGCCGGTTATGAATGTTCAACAAGTTTGTCTTTTGCTTAAATTGATTTTCGTAGATAACTGTATAACTGTGCATACATATTTTTTTATTGCAAATGCAACTTGCCGAAAGTACAGGGTGTTGCCAAAATAGTTTTTTTTCTTTTTTGAAGTTGATCACAATCTGGTATTAACAGACACTGTTATGTGCGACTAGAGTTGCCAACTTTTGCCAGATAAAAGATAACAAAAAAAGTTCGAATACAAAAAAAAAAAACTAAAAAATTAATAAGATTCAAAAATGATTAAAGCAACTTAACACTTAATATTAATATAAGTGATTATATATATAAATAGATTCCGTTAGTTTCTTTAACTTAAAATCAGCACCCTATAAAATATAATCTCTTATAGCCCTATTACGCTCTTATCCATTACGTTACACCACATACGTACTTAAATTCTCACAATGACATTGCAATAACGGACAAATCAAAGTGAACTGCTACAAATTTCAAATTGCCAACTCAACGACAATTTTTACATTAATTATGCAGTAATGCCCAACGCCAATATATAAAACAACAACAACAATAATGTTAGTCATTAAAAAATTGTGCACAGAATATACGATAAACGCTTAAGAAACGAACTAACTGGGGAAATCAAATTACATACATTGCCAACGTAATGGCCAATCCTGATACAAACTAAGCAGCTGCTGCTACAGAAATATCGGACAATCAAAACGAAGAGAAGACAATAAAAAAGATAATATATGAAAGGTAAGTAATTTTGAATATTCCAAAAAGTTTAAAGATCAGAGAGCAAAAATTCGAAAAAAGTACAGAATACATTAGAAAGCTGTAAGAAATAATGAGAAATCAAAATAGTTAGAGAAAAGAGGGTAAACAAAAGTAAGAAAGTCGGTCAAGCCCGACTGTAATATACTCTGTACCTGTCAAAGTTTGTATTTAACTGATATCTTTTAAGTGTGGGCTCAAACAAACTGTGTAAGTGCTGCACATCACAATTGCGGCCAGTGCTGCCCATCACAATTGCGGCCAGTGCTGCCCAACGTAATTATTTGTTTTGCATATAACTCGACTATCGTTCATCTGATCGGGAAATTATGTGTGGTGGATCGATAAGTAATGACGATTAAAATATATGCCTAAAAGGTTCAAACAATCTGTCTTTAAAATTGTGGAAGATATTCGTTTTTTTTTCAAATTGTGGGGGGTGACAACTCTACCATCGTTCATCTGATCGGAAAACGATGTATGGGGGCTCGATAAGTAATGATGAGTAGAATATATGTCTAGAAGGTTCGAACAACCTAACTCCAAAATTGTGGAAGATATTAAGTTTTTTTCAATTTGCGGGGAAGACAGGGGGCGTGGCAAAAATCAAAACTAAACTTGATCTGCCTGCAAGTATAAGAAATATATGCTCCATACACCTCAAACCTCTATCTCTTACCATCTCTGAGATCTCAGCGTTCATTCGGACATGTTTACATTAGAGGTGGAGAACTATTGATGGTTGGGCACTATCGTGTCGCCATCGATAGTAGCCCTGCACTATCGATAGTTTTTTTTTGCAAGCTTTACACATCTCTTAATAGGTAGCTTTCAAAAATAAAAATAAATAATTTGCACTTGAAAACGTTATTTTCCAAATCTAAACTCATCAGAGTTGATATGTCAAATTAATCTTGGGACTACTTTTAATCCGACTCGTAACTTTATCCCCTAATCTCTAAAACGTTGTACTACTAACTATGATTTGTACTGATTACAATAACCTCTTAGAAAAATCGCCACCTGGTATCAAAACCTCTTTTTTAACGTATTTTGCCCGTAGTTTGCTTTAATTTAGTTTTTTCCTTCGCATTTTCATGTCGCACGTTTGTGACTGAGCCCCACGGTCGGTTGGGCGGGAGGTGGGCTGCTATTTTGCCTGGCTTGGTGACGCTTGGGCTATTTAAGCGTACGTAAAAATAATTACCTCTATTTTGGACCCAAGGTTAAAAAAAATACGGTTTTTTGAGTTATTTGAATGCATACAATGGTATATATATCTTATCGGAATCGACAACCCAATATTAATGCCAAAGTTGAAACCAAAAGTGACGGAAACAATTTTTTAAGTTCGTTTTTAATAATATTTATTTAAAATTTTTGCATTTTTAAACATGAGCTTTTAAATTAACATACTATCGAAAACTATCGATGGTTTTAAAAAAAACTATCGTTCACTATCGATGGTGCAGACTATCGATAGTTCTCCACCTCTAGTCTATATCGACTCGGCTGTTGATATGCGTTACAAACATCGTGACCCTCTGTAAGGGTATAAAAAAACTTTTATTTTTTGTCCAAGTGAACCGTTCCACTCACCGTACCCAAAGATTCCTCATGAGTTCGAGCCCCCGAATCGAACCTCATCTTAAATTTGGAAGGTTAACAGCTTTGATTAATTAATAAATTCAAATCATTTTCTTAAGCAAAAATATTCTAAAATTTTAAAAATATTTTTTGCGCCTATCATTAGGCTATACTTGTCAATGCCAACAGAGGTTGGCTTGCATATTCGCTTTGATTGGTTTGGCAAGACCTGGTAAACCTGGTAACAACTGGTAAACTCCGGTGCATAACTATGGCCGCACCCAATTTTTTCCGTGTACAAGTACTTAGAGAGGAGAGAGCTACAATTGGTGAATGCAGATAAAAAGAGAATAAAAAAAAGATAAGCAAGCAAGCAAAGAGCCAAGCTGAGCTTCTCTCATGGGCATTAATAGCACTGCCAATTTTATGGGTGACTATGAAGACTCATGAGAAGTATTGATATCACTCATAAAGAAGACCGAAGACTGGATTCACCATAACTGAAATGTTATGACTAATTGCCGTCAGTCAAATGTGAAAGATTATATTGTTTATTTATGTACAAAATTAGTTTAACATTTATATAATTGTAATTGTTTATGTTGAATGCTAATTAAATGATGGCGTTTACCTAAATATAAACATTTGTATTTCTAATTGACAATTATGGTATAATTTTTGTTGAGTGCTTCACGTGCCAGTTTGACATTTTGTCGTATGAGAACTTAGTAATTTGTGTGTGTGAGTTTTTCTATCAAGGTTAGACGGTTCATTCAACATGAGTGACTCACTCAATGGTTTGTGGACAAAAAAAAAAAAAATTCCCCCCTTCCAATCTGCACCCAATCAATAACTCATTTAACCTTATTTTTTTTTACCAAATGAATAGACTTATAAAAAAAAGAAAAGCTAAAAAAAGGTTTTTTCAAACAGAATACATAAGTCATAAGTGGTTTTTGTTTCTTTGGGATTGCTGGTAACTAATGATACAGTTTTTTTTCAACCAAATGTTTTTGGATCAATTTCGGGGTCAGGTAATAACGTCCGATAAAAACAACTAGATAATTCGAAACTAATTATGACTTCTTTTGTAAGTCCCTCATAATCTATTTTCACACCCAATACAATTTGTCGTGAGAAATTGTCATAAATTTTGAACAAATCATTTCTAGAGCACTCAAACACTTTCAACAATAATTTCAACTAATTTAATTACCTCCAAACATATTTTTTTCGTTCCGCTTATAAGCAGCAAATTCTTCAAAAAATATGTTTTTCTTAATTAGTTTGAAAAACCCCCCAAAAAAAAATGGATCCTTCGAGCCGGATTTGAACCAGCGACCTATGGATAACGGCTTTATTTAAGCGTTTTAAACAACTACAGTCCACCGCTCTACCAACTGAGCTATCGAAGGTATTTGCTGACAGCATTTCCAAATCTTTATATAAATCACCTTTCACTTTTCTTTTTTTTTTTTTATTGCTGTTTAATGCTTGATTTCGTTTTTAAAAATATACATATACATCAGCACATTTGTATGTATGGTATCAATGTATGTTTGTGTGTTGGGCTGCTGCATTCAATTCACCTTCGATAGCTCAGTTGGTAGAGCGGTGGACTGTAGTTGGGCAAATGCTCATGCAAATAAGGGCACACATCAGCCAGTAATCCATAGGTCGCTGGTTCAAATCCGGCTCGAAGGATCACATTTTTTAAAATATTTTTTTTTTTTTTAATTTTGCCAAAATTGCAATACTTAGAGTTAAAAAATTTATTCATCTGTAAATAAATATAGCAAAGTCGAAAGTTATGGTTTTACGTAGAACCAGAGGCAGGTATTATATGAAAGCTGCAAAAGTGAACAGACATGGAAAGTGTGATATTTTAGTAGATAATACCTGTGATAGGATGAAAATAAGGAAAGTAAGATATTTACCCTAATTTACCAATATTTCCCCTTACACATTATTTTCCAAGTCTGATTCAGGCCTGAGTGGAATTTGAATTTTGTCCAACGATCATTTGACTATCAGAATGTTAATCAACTGCGGTCACACTAATGTTCGAGACAGTCCTGTAACCGATAGTGTGAATTGTGTCATATCTTATTATTTTTATAGTAAGTTAAACAATGAATATGGGCGATTCCATAAAATTTTTTTGCTTGAGAACATTTTTTTTTCTGCAATTTTCGCTGAAAAGTACGGGGTACGTATTTTCAGGGTTTTCGCAGAATATGACTAATTTATAATCAAACAATTTTTTTGAAATTTGAAGATTTAAAAAAATTAAAATATTTATAATTGTTTGCTATGGAAAACCATTGGTAAAAAATAATATGAAAAAAAATCTGTAAAATTGCACCCAATCTTAAGCTTCTTAGTAACTCACACTTTTTGTTTGGACGTTGATGTACAATGCGCAGTACGTTCAAGTGGCCCAAGCGACACCAAGCCGAAGCTTGTTACGCGCGAACCCCAGGCAAAATAGCAGCCCACCTCCCGCCCAACCGACCGGGGGGCGCTGCCACAAACGAGTGACACGAAAACGCGTAGAAAAACACGAAATTAAAGCAAACTACTGGCTAAATACGTTAATATAGAGGTTTTTATAGCAAAAATAGAATCTTCTGAACTAATTACTCGAAAGATTTTTTTGTAGTCAGCACAAAGGACCCGAAACGGCTCATGCAAAGCATAGTTAGTAGTACAACGTTTTAGAGATAAGGGGATAAAGTTACGAGTCTGTCTAACAGGAACACTAAGATTAAGTTGACTAAGCAACTCTGATGAGTCGATTTCACCATTTATTAGTCTATGTATAAAGATTACACCAAGCATAACTCTTCGGCTAATTAAGGAGGGAAGGGTTATTAAAAGAAGTCTACTAGAATACGATGGTAACCGGACCTCAGGATTCCAATTCAAACCATCATTAAAATTATCCCAATTTTATTTGTCAACAAAATTTAATTGCCGCGAAGAGGTACAGGGTTGCCCATATTCGACGGACCCATCTGGCAACGCCATAACTTTTGACAGAGATGTCAGATCGCTTAATGACATACCGCGTTTGAAGCGTCAGTCCAAGCAGATTTTTACCATGGAACAATACACGCCACGCGAGCGCTCTGAAATAGTTGAAATTTACATTCAACAGAACAAGTCAATTGTGAAAACTCAATTATCATGTCCGATGAAGCCCATTTCACATTGAATGGGACCGTAAATAAGCAAAATTGGCCATGCTGTTACCATCAACCAGGAGCGTTATCGCGACATGATGACCAATTTTGTGATGCCAATTATTCGTCGAAAGCGTATGAGGCAGTTCTGGTTTCAACAAGACGGCGCTCCACCGCACACTAGAGCTGTAAAAACATCGATAGTGCCCTCCATCGATGTTTTCGATAGTGATAGTCTAAACCATCGATTATTTCGATATTATCGAAACAAAAAAAAAACCATTTTGTTTTAGCAATTCAGGTTGATAAATACCCACCCCGCACCTATATTCCGACCTATGCAGTACACTTCCCGAAATAAATCCATTCATTCTGACCCTAGAGCTTACAAAACGAATTTTATTCAGATCGGCTCACAAATAGCCATTGTCACTGCACCGAAATACGCCCACCATTATTCTTGCCAGTGGGCGGAAATTCCACCACCGAGAAATCAAATGTCCAATTATTTTCTATAATGTGTTCCAAAACGATTTTGAAGCCAATCGGATTAAAAATAGGTTTTACCATATAGAATTTTCCAGTCATTTCCCCACTCTTGGGGCGAATTTTCCAACATCGCGATGTATCGATGGTGAAAAAAACAATCGATGATGACCCGCAGCACAGCCACCATCGATATTATCGATATATCGTCGATAGTTTTACAGCTCTACCGCACACAAGTCGCATAACAATCGATTTTCTGAAGAAATTGTTTCCGGGCCGTTTGATGTCGAAAAGTGGTGATTTGGACTGGCCACCGCGTTCGCCCGATTTGACGCCGCCTGACTTCTTCTTGTGGGGATATTTGAAGTCAAAGGTTTACGTTAACAAGCCAAGGACCGTAGAAGAGCTCAAGGACAACATTCGTGAAGAAATAGCCGCTATTCCGGCCGAAATGTTGGCGAAAACGATGGAAAATGCTACAAAAAGGGCACAATACGCCATCAACGCCAGAGGCGGCCATTTGAGAGATATCATATTCAAAAATTGATGTAAACAAATCTACTTGGAACAAATTAAATGATTAAGATTGCCAACCGCCAAATTTTTATTTTTTTCTTTGATTTTTTAAAAAAAAACATGGGTCCGTCGAATATGGGCAACCCTGTATATTTATTTTCCTTCAAATTTTCCTTCTCAAAATATATATCTAGGAATTTACTATACATTAAAAGCTATAAATGGGCACCTCAATAGTTTCGATGTTGTTAATTTTTGTCTTATTTATTTTAATTATTTGGAAGTGTGACTAATCAAACTCAAAAAATCACACTCTAAATAATTTAAATAAATGAAAAAAATATTCATAACTCCGAAATTATTAAGGTACCCATTTTTAGCTTTATTCAGTATATTTCTGGATACTAGACGAAGTTTGGAGAAAAAAATTAGCAACAATTAATTTTTGTTTACAAATTTTCGCGATTTTTTTTAAGTGTGAGTTATTTAGAAGATTGGGATCTGCAATTTTACAAATTTTTTCCAAACTTTTTTTATTAATGGTTTTAACGTAACAAGCAATTATAAATAATACAATTTGTGTAAATCTTTCATTAAAAAAAATAATTTTTGACTGCGAATTAGTCATTTTTTCGGGAAAACACAGAAAATACGTTCACTTTATTTTTTTACTAAAATGTAAAAAAAAAAATAATTTCAACCCGAGTGAGAAATTTTTCGTGGAATCACACATTTAACAATAAAACCAACAGTTGGTTGTTTCTGTGAGAATGAAAATCCGCTCATTCGAGACAGATAGAATGTAGAGGATTTATCTTACAGGTATCGTACCCCAAAATTTTACGTTAAAAAACTGTTCTGGCTACCGCAAAACACACTCAATCATGCCATATATATATAGTGAAACCGTGCTTGCTACACTTTTCTCATATACTCTGAGGCGTTACTTTACTTATATGTCAAGAGTTATTCAAATGAAGGATTTTTGACTTCCAAAAATAATTGCCAAACACCTTTTCAATCAAAGGTCTCATTTTTCGTATATCTATTTTTAATGCTTGCGACATAGAATTGAATTTAGAAAATAGGTTCATCGAGTGAATCATTTCAACAAATAATAAGTATAACCAGGTTTATAAGACAGACGGCCAGTCAATCTGCTAGAAGGTTAATGTAAAAGAATCTGTCACATAACCTGGTGCTGGATAATTATTTGGTGTCTCAAATAAAGGCATAATTTTTAAAAGATTAATGAATATTAAAGATTTCTTCAAAAATGTTCCTAGAGAACATACATACATCGACCAATGTTTTTAAACTTGGAAAAGGTCTTAAAACCTGTTTCAGGTATTATTTGTACATCATTTTTAACACTAAAGTTTGTGCTTTCTAATATAGGAGTTTGTTAGTAGAGATGAACAGCTACAGGAAGACAAACTCAGTACAATCGATTAACCTTAAGTACGAATTTTCCTAATCTCGAAATTTCTGTCTTGAAAGAGCTCAAAATAGTTATATTTTAAAAACACAGGATTGACTTTAGCTTTATTTTTTTTGCGACCTCTGGTTTTGATTATGATGATTATTAAAAAAAATCTACTCAAAAGAGAAAAGCATCGTAATTTGAATGAGCATCGAGTTATTTCTTTGCAACCGAATTGCAAATGCACTTAAAAAACCCAAAAAAAAAAAAAAAAAAACATTATATGTGGGATATTCCATATCAACTCAGCCACCCCAATTTTTTTTATGTCTCCAAAAAATGTTTAATAGCTATCAAATAGAAGGACTATATATAGATAAGAATATCTTTAAATGGTTTTCGCCCACCGTCGATAGTTCTCAAGATAATGCGAAAAAGACTTGATATATAAAACGATCCAAAGACAAATTTTTCTCATTTTCACGTAAACTTTTCGAAAAGAAATATGGGACAACTCTAAGAGTTATCTAAAGATGGTTTTTTAAATAAAAAATCCGTTTTTATTCTTTTTCTTGGAAAGGGCCAATCGATATTTGATCCGAATATTTTTATTTTTTGGAGACATAAAAAAAATTGGGCTGAGTTGATATGGAATATCCCATGTGTGTATGTGTGCTGTCTAAGTGAGTCTTTGTCCGAGAGTGAGAGTGTATTATAATGCGAGGCAAATCGTCTCTAACCTACTTCATCGAACGCTGGCCAGCGACTGAAAAAGTGTTTGCTCTCTTGGCGAAGGGCTCGGCATGCGTTCGGCTTGTGTCTGTGCGAATTGCCGAATGTGTTCGTCCGTCAGGCGCTATGGGTGACTAGCTCTGCCTTAAATGAAGCATGTCTAAACTAGAGATGCGTGCATATCGTGTTGGCACGCGCTGCTTTTATAACTATATCTTACGAATTGTACGAATAAAAAGAAGTAAAGCAAAAAGAGTTGAGCTGTGTAACTTTCATCACATGTAACCCAAAGAATCCGCCTAGTCAGTCTGACTTATTTTATTCAAAAGTAAAGTAAAGTTCATATTAATTAAACAGAAGTCTTATCGTGCCTATTATCGCTAACCGATAGTGTGCGCAGTATGCTCATAAATAGCCCCACTCAAGGATTTGCACTTGATAGATGTTAACTGAACAATTAGCGTAACAAAGCTTAACGCACGCGCCCAACCGGGTGCTTTCATTTGAATTGCTGGTTAGATAGATAAAATCATTCAAAGATAGTCTAACCATGTATGAGTCAACCATATGATGAGGGGTTGGGATTGGGTCTATGTGATGATTCAGAGGCGTTCTTTTACCATGAATGATTAGAGCAATAGTTTTTATTAGCCTTAAAGAAGATAAAACACAACAACAAAAAAAAAAAACTAATCGACTATACACCTTAATTTTAAATTCAAAATTTATTATCAAACTCGTTTTACTATTAGGTAGGGTATAGAAGCTTCGGCATAGCCAAAGTATACTATGACTTATAGTTTATATTGAAGTTCAAAAGGCAGTTTTATCAGACACTTTTATCAGACAGTTTTATTTCTAAAAAGGTGTTGTACTTAGATATAAGTACTCTATCGGTCATTAAGTAACGTTTATGAGGTTTAATTGATAAGGTTCAATGATTCCAATAATTGTTACAAATGCTTGCCGGGGAATTTGTAAACCGAACTAAATTAAAAGTTCTGCGGCAACTTTATTATCTATTAGCAAAAAAAAAACAGTTCAAACATTAAAGAGTTACAACTCAAAATCTAAAATCTTGCTTATTAACTTCCTAAAAAGTAAGGTGTGTCCTGAGAATCTCTAGAGATTTGAACGACTTTATATGTTTTATATACTAGCTTAAATGGAAGGTAAGGAAATCCGTACAAATTAAATTTACTTAACTTTAAGCAGTCGGTTATAAATTACTTAACTTACGTCATTTGATCTAGTAACAACCGGGAATTATTTAAGTCAAACAGTTTCAATTCAAAATATTAACGTTTATACGAATATTGCTAAAGATTTTCGGAACACTCCCCGATTATGTGAAAATCGGAAAAAAGTGCCGTGGGTAGAGTGATAGAGCTGGATTCGACCCCGCCTCGGAACTTTTTATAAATTTTTTTTTTCATTAATTTCAAAATAACGCATAACTCGTAGTGCATAACGCGTATTCAATTAAACTTATTAGTAGTATGTGTTAGAACACTTGACCCTTGGCCTTTGGGAAGTTTTTCAACACTGTATTCCAATTTTGTTTACCAACACTTTTTTCAACACTGCTTTTCCAACACTATTTTCCAACACTGTTTTCCAACACTGTTTATGAACAACATTTTTTAACACTGATTACAACAGTGTTTTTTAACACTGTTTTTCAACATTGTTGAACAATTTTTTAAAACTATTTTATTACACTGTTTATGAAAAGTGTTTTCCAACACTGTTTTTCGACACTGTTTTTCAACACTGTTTTCCTACACTGTTTTCTAACACTGCTTTCCAACACTGTTTTCAAACACTGTTTTCAAACACTGTTTTCAAACACTGTTTTACATCACTGTTTTCCATCACTGTTTTCCAACACTGTTTCTAATACTGTTTTTCAACACTGTTTTCTTACACTGTTTTCCAACACAGTTTTCCAACACAGTTTTTCAACACTGTTTTCCAACACAGTTTTCCAACACAGCTTTCCAACACTGTTTTAATTAACAAGTTTCACATCAATGCCTCGTAAGTGTTATATCAACACAGTTTTCCAACTCAGTTTTCCAACACAGTTTTCCAACACAGTTTTTCAACACTGTTTCAATCAACAAGTTTCACATCAATGCCTCGTAAGTGTTATATATATAGATATATATATTCTTGATCAGCATCAATCGCCAAGTCTGTTTCTATGCTTTCTCCTCTCGCTCTCTCTATCTCTCCCAAACTTAGCAAAAAATCTTTAAATAAACATAACACATTTGTCGAAATTGTCCGGATCGGATGACTATATCATTTAGCTGCCATAGGAACGATCGTTCTAAAAACTAGTTCTAGTGAGAAAAACTTTTTTGTTATCAATGGCGTCTTTAAAAAATTGCAAGGGTATTTAAAACATCGGCGGAATTTTTACAGTTGAGCGAGCAGCGTCGCGACTGCGGCGTGAAAGCCAAGAGCAGTGATTGACTTCAAATTGCGAAGTCTCGTAAGAATTGGATGACCTCTGTTGCCTTGGTGCTTATTGCATCCCAGTTGTTTTGCGAAAGGGATATCCATCAAGTCAGTGACTATGAATGGTTTGCCAAAGCCTAAGCTTAGCTCTTCCCCTCTTTGTTAAAAGAATTAAAAATTTAAATTACGTGCCTTCGACAGTATATTTCCCCCATTCCCCCGCCTCTAATTATGATGAATAACTTCGCTCCCTTCAATCGGTTATTCAAGTCATTTAGGGTTTTTCACTTATGCATAATGCACATTTCGTATTAGTTTCAATTAATATGATTCATTTCAGTTTTCACTCAAGTACTTACTTTGGTAATGTCCAATACTTTATATGTAGTGTAGGTGCCATGTACTTGATGTCCTTATCACCCGCCCACATTTTGCACCCAAGTCGAATAATTGCCTGCTATTTTGGCTTAGATTGTGCTGTTTATTACGTACCATTGATAAATAGGAAGAATGCGTACACTTTAGCTCAGTTCTAATTTGTACTTTTTGCGAAACGGTCGCGGTGTGAATGTACTTCTAGTGAGTTTTACGATTACAATAAAAAAAAACTCTCGGTGCATGATCGTTCGATTTTAAAGCCGTGTGTGTATGCGTGCGTGATTTTTTTTTGAGTGTATACTAGGTGCGTAACAGTTGAAAATCCCCTCAACAGCTGTCTATTATTTTGTGGGATTTAGCTGATCGAAAATCAGATAAGCCAAGATCTAAATTTTGTGTTTTTTTTTTTCTCATTTATATATATTTTGTTATATTCAGCAAGTCATTAGATTTCCTCATTTCACTATCGTACAGAGCCATTAGAATAGTGCCATAAAACTGTCCCAGATAGTAATATTATCTACAATGTCTGTGTCATTGTCTATATAATTTGTTTTTTTGTTATTGACTAAAGCGTATGTTCGCCAATTCGTGATCAATAACCACAAATAATTGAGTAAAAAATTCTACAAAAGTGAGCAGGTTGTCTGTATAGCCGATTTCCTATTATCACCTGTCAGTGGAAAGCTGAAACTTAAACTAGTTGGGAATTACAAATTCTTAAATCCCTTAAATGGCTTAATTTATTACTTTAATCCGTCACAATGATTGTAATGAGCCCATTAATTAGATCAAAATTTAATTAATTTTAAATGCAACTTTTTCTTGTGGGGCAAATTTTCCAAATCTGAAAAAAAACTGGATTTGTACATGGTATACACCTACTTACATTCCAAAGCACGTAGCTCAATCTGTTATAGTTTCTGAGATCCACGCGTTCATACAGGCGGACAGACAGACTGAAAGAGAGACAAAGGGACAGACAGACGGATAGGCAGACGAACTGACAGACGGACAGAAACACATACGGACATATAAACGGACAGACAGACGGACACACAGACAGACATATAGACGGAGAGACAGACGGACATATAGACAGAGAGGCAGACGGACATATAGACGGACAGACAGAAAAACTTTAGGCAAACGTACGGACAGACAGACGGACATACGGACAGACAGACATATAGACGGACAGACATATAGACGGACAGACAGGTGGACATATAGACGGACAGACAGACAGCCAGCCAGCCAGCCAGCCAGACAGACAGACAGACAAATGGGCAGAAAGACAGACAGACATATAGACGGACGGGCAGACATACGGACATATAAACGGACAGGCAGACGGACACACAGACAGACATATAGACGGAGTGACAGACGGACATATAGACAGAGAGGCAGACGGACATATAGACGGACAGACAGAAAAACTTTAGGCAAACGTACGGACAGACAGACGGACATACGGACAGACAGACATATAGACGTACGGGCAGACATACGGACAGACAGACAGAAAGACAGACAGACGGACAGAAAGACATACGGACATATAAACGGACAGACAGACGGACAGACAGATAGAAAGAAAAACTTTAGACAGACGGCCATACGGACAGACAGACATATAGACGGACAGACAGACGGACATTTAGACGGACAGAGAGAAAAAGTTAAGACAGACGGACGGACAGACAGACGCTGATGCTGATCAAGAATATATAAGACTATATATTATATATAATTTTTAGGGTCGCAAAATGTCGCTTCCAGTTTGTGCAAATGCTCAACTTCTATATATTTTAGACGTTTTTTTTCGTTTGTGTTTAAGTTGTAGATTGCACCTGGCTTCCGTGTTTTATTGGTGCATTTCACATCTTAATCTTGGACCAAGGTTGTTTATGTCGTGAAAATAATTGTTATCTCTTTATGAGTAGTTTAAATTGTTTGCATGCAACTCTAGTCGAGCGTGTGATTGGTAAGCAACACTCTTCAGATTGTCTAAGTGTACATACATACTGCAAAAGAGACATTTCCTTAATTTTTAGATTTTACCTAACAGAAAATCTCCTTCATAGTGTGACCTTGGCAATATTCAGATACAAACAAGCAAGAGCGCTACAGTCTAATTCTTCAACTGCGATATACCCTGAACACATGATTTTGTGTGTTGTTTCACGAATATATACACTTTCACCTATAAAACAACTAAAGCAGCTGCAGACGCAACGTCGCAGTCGCGACGTTAGACACTCCATACAACCTTAGTCAGAAATAATCAAATTTCGGGCATAGAAATCCGGCTCGAAGGACCAAAAAAATGTATAGAATATAGACCTTTGAATGTGCAAAGTTGTAGATTTTGATTTGTACTGAATAGCTCTGTCGAGCAATCCACTTAGCGAAAATCGAAAATCCGGCTCGAAGGACCAAAAAAAATGTATGGAATATACACCTTTAAATAAGCAAGGTTGTTGATTCTGATTTGTACTGAATAGTTTTGGCGAGCAATCCTGTTAACACATTTTTTTTTACGTAGATCGAAAATCCGGCTCGAAGGACCAAACAAATTTAAAGATTCTTTAAGGACCGATTTCTCATCTTCTAGATAGCTGCTATGTGTTATTTGTAAGTTTATGTGACAGATAGTGCTATGTAGTAGATAGCCTTCTTCATCTCTTAAATCTATCTAAGCTAACGCTGTATCTGTTAGACATACATGGATTTCCCCACACCACAGGTACTTGCAAGGGCATACAAACTTTCTAGTTCCGGTTTAGTTAAGTTCAAACAACAAATTTGCCAAGTAATCCTTAAGTCAGCAAAAATTTAACATTTTTCACAGAAATATTTAACAATAATAAAGCCAGTTTGGCTTGGCAGCCAACTGTGGCTAATAGATTATCGGTTCTCATTATCAGTTCACATCGGTTAACAAAGAAATACTCGTGCAAGCATTAAAAAAAAAACCAGCATGTGATAATTTCATGTGACAGTTTTTTTTTTTTAGTTAAAAACGCTTTGAGTCATTAAACATCTAGTTTCACATGAATGTCATAAACCGCGGCATGTGCGCTCTCATAAAAACTGTACATAAGTTCAAGTTCTTCAACGGAATAGTCATGTACTGTCGTACTATCGTATTTATATCGATTTGATTTACATTCGTTCAAATGTTTATTATGATTTTTTTAGCCTTATCTAATCGTTGTCTAACCGATTAGATTTATTAATAAACATATGTTCCGTGTTCTTGCCCAGAACCAATTAACCATCAAAACGTAACATTTGATTTCAGAGGTCTCGTGTGAATTTGATTGAGTGGTTCGGTATTTTGCGTACTGAAATTGGTTAGAAAAAGAATTTAAAAAAAAAAACGAATTACTCAAAATGTTGTTAAAATAACTATATATATTCTTGATCAGCATGACGAGCTGAATCGATATAGCCATGTCCGTCTGTCCGTTCGTCTGTTTCTACCAAACTTTACAAAAAGTCTTTAAATACACATAGGCTGCACATTTGTCGAAATCGGACGGATCGGCTGACTATATCATATAGCAGTCATAGGAACGATCGTTTCAAAAACTAGTTCTAGTGAAAAGAACTTGGTTGTTTTCCAACGTAGCATCACCAATCGTGACATATATTAGTTTTACATGCTTCCACATAATTCTGAAAAAATTGATCAGAATCAGATGACTATAGCATATAGCTGCCATAGGAACGATCGGTTCAAAAACTAGTTCTAGTGAGAAAAACGTTTTTGTTATCAATGGTAGCGTCTTTAAAAAACTGCAAGGGTATTTTCTTCTATTTTTTTTTTTTAATTTTTGGTCTTTCGAAGCGGACAACAGTTTTTTTTAAAAAACGTTCGATTATTTCTTATACTTATAGTTCATCTAATCAAACTATCATAATCTTAGTCTACTTCTTTCTTTTCAGTTTCAGAGACTTGATTTTCATTTTGTGAATATGAGTTTGCTGATTTAATTACAAATCACAAAACAATGGCCAAGGTCTCTAATTGGGATAAGTTTATCCTATTGCTATGGAAGAACTGGACCCTACAATGGAATCACAAATGGCAACTGATCATCGAATTGGTATTACCGGCCATATTCTCATTGCTATTGGTTTTAGTACGAACACTGGTGGTGGCCGAGTCTATGCCCATAAAATCATACGATGAATTGCCTATAAACAATCTGGTCGTGTTCAAGTAAGTATAGACAAATAATATATATAGTAAAAATATATGAACCAAAAAGAGTTTATTATTTCTTTAGGTTATACCTGAGTTTGTTACGTTTGTATATTTTTTCCCCCCTAAAGCACAACAACAGCTAAGACACTAGAAAACCCATTTTCTTTTACAAAATATTCATATAAATTTAATTTACTCTTGTGCATACAGTGTGTGTGTTTTGAGAGGTGCACAAAGCTATATAATTTGCCTTGTTCTTTTTTTGGCACCAACTTAAAAAGCTTAGATATACCAGTACGAAAGTTGGAGAAACGAAATCTAGAAATCTTGAGAAATATATAAAATAACCGTGATACTTGAAACCCGAACAAAAATCATTTAGCGAGGTCATAAAGTTGAGTTTGTACTCAACATAAAGCTGGTTGACTATACAGCACCCCGTTTTTTATCTTTAGAAGACTGATTTGTTAATATATAAAATATTATGTCAAACTAAATTATACAAGCCTTAAGACTTTTCTAATGTTTAAAAAACGTAGCATGTTGACTATACAGCTATTTCAAGAAGCTCCCGGCTTTCACGGAAGTTTAAGTCGTAGCCTCTTTAACTTTCTAACTGGTTTTACGCCAAGTTGCTCTAAGTTGGTGATTCGTTTTGGATATTTTTCTTTTTTGTTCTTTTTAAATTTCTTTGTGCCTATATATTCATTTTTTTTTATATAAAATCCTTCATATGCCAATGTATTCATTCTTGTGTATGCCACCAAAAAATTTCAGAGATGCAATGCAGAATTCGCGTCGCATGCACGCGCTTATAGCGCTGTTAATGTCCAAGAAGAGGAAAAGGTAAAGAACTGAACCAAAATGTAAGATGTTAAAGAAAAATTCGGCAAGCCGAATATTAAATATCCTTGCCAAAAGGTGTTTGAGTTGTGGAAAGAAAATATAGTTTTAAAAAATTGGTTTCTACAAGAGAAAATACATATTGCTCGTGTCGGAATACTTAATTTCGTGCTCTTTTCGTGCAAACGTACCATTAAGAATACTGTGTCCGTGACGACGAAAGGCAAAACCCATTAGTCAGACTGTAGAAATTATCGTATATATATATAATGAGAGAATAAAATTTTTACATAGAGAAATTTAAATAAGAAATGGTATCCAGATTGGAATAGGTAGGGGATTGAGTTGAAAATTTGGGTGGGGTTTGGGATGGAATGGATATTTTGAGCCGCCTTAAAAGCCGGTATCGGTAAACGATTGCCGCAAATTTTTTCAAGAGAGTTGGACATACACCTTATTTGGGTCATAAAAGGCAAAGCAGCCACTACCATTAACCTCCTTGCCAATAATAAAAACTATCAGTATGCCCATGGCAACGTGCAATCAGGCACTTTCACAGAAAAGTGCTTATTAGACCTAGGTATCCGCTGGCTAGGGCTTCAACTGGTTACTGGATGGTTAAACCCCTTCCACCGAACTTCTGCAGAAGCTGCAGAGACAGGAAAGCGGTGTCGTCTGTCTCACGTCGATCTGAGATATTTTCGAGCTTGCGCTGATAACTCTCAGACAAATCTCAGGTTTTATTAACTACTGTGTGGAGTCTGTAACTAGGTATTTTTTTGTAACCATAAGTTCGAAATACCCAAAATCGAAGCCACATACTTCTAAACACCGCATAAACCATACACCGCAAGGATATTTGTACTATTTGTTTAATGCTTACGATTGCTTATTATTTTGGTATACTTTTTGGCGCACCACTTACCTCTCTAACAAAGGTGTTACGAACCACACACACACACCCCCAAAAATACTTCACTTCTACACCTAACTAAAAGCTTCTTCTAGAGATAAAGCGTAACTAATTCAGCACTTTTTTACTCACTCATTTCTCTGCACTATTTCTCTATTTTAATCTTATTTATTTTTTTTTGTGCTCATTCCTTACAAACAACAGTGAAACCGTAAATAATATGACGACAATAATCAGAAGACCCAATTTTTGGTTACACTATTCACCCCAGAATCCAATTTTGGATAGTCTAGTGAATGAAACGGTACATACCCTAAATATGGGTGGTTATACGGCCTCAGCGAATGCCGCTCAACTCCAGCTGAATGTGGTTTCCGAAAATTCCTTTGCTGGCATTCAGTTTGATGATGAATGGGCGACACTTAAGGAATTGCCAAATCAATTTGATTTCGCTTTACGTTTTCCCTCCGAATCGCGTACCAGTTCATTGAATATTGGTTTAACTTGGCTAACAATGCGTCTATTTCCCATTATTGATTTGACGGGGCCACGTAATGAAAATGCTCCAGATGGTGGTATACCAGTGGGTTATTTACGTGAAGGTTTTCTGCCCATACAGCATGCATTGACCATGGCGTTTATAAGACAAAAAAGTGAGATGGAAACACTACCCGAAGTGGTAATGCGACGTTATCCCTATCCAGCGTATATATATGATCCACTGCTGGAGGGATTGGCATCCATAATGTCACTGATAATATTGCTGAGCTTTATATATCCATGCACGTATATAACAAAGGTAAGTAAAAGGGTGTATTTTTTGTGGTTTGTGCACTCTTTTTAGCTAAAAACTGTGCCCAGCTCTAAGTACTAAAGATGGACTTGAATAGCGTTTTTTTTAAATTCGTGTATGTTCGTGCCGGGTACGAAAAAACACGAACATTGTTTTTGCACTCTTCTGAGCTAAAAATTGTTTCCATCTCTAGGTACTAAAGATGGGCTTAAATAGCGTTTTTCAAATTCGTGCGTGTTCGTGCCAGGCACGAAAAAAACACGTACTTGGGTTTTGCACTCTTTTGAGCTAAAAAATGTACCCAGCTCTAGGTGCTAAAGATGGGCTTCAATAGCGTTTTTTTTTTTAAATTCGTGCTTGTTGCTGCCGGGCACGAAAAAACACGAACATGGTTTTTCCACTCTTTTTAGCTAAAAGTTGTGCCCAGCTAGCTGGTGTTTTCTTTTCAAATTCGTGCATTTTCGTGCCAGGCACAAAAACAATACTAACATGGTTTTTAAACTCTTTTTATCTAAAAACTGTGCCCATCTCTAAGTACGAAAGATGGACTTTTTATAAATTCGTGCATGTTCGTGCTCGGCACGAAAAAACACGAACTTGGTTTTTGCACTCTTTTTAGCTAAAAATTGTGCCCAGCTCTAGTACTATATCTTTTTGTTTCAAATTCGTGCATGTTCGTGCCAGGCACGAAAAAACACGAACATAGTTTTTGCACTCTTTTTACCTAAAAACTGTGCCTATCTCTCGATACTTAAGATGGGCTTAAATAGCGTTTTTTTTTTCAATTTCGTACATGTTCGTGCCAGGCACGAAAAAACACAAACATGGTTTTTGCTTTCTTTTTATCTATATATCCACCTTCTCCGTTATAGTACATCACCGCGGAAAAGGAGAAACAACTCAAGGAGGTAATGAAAATCATGGGCTTAAGCAATTGGTTACACTGGACCGCCTGGTTTGTGAAATCCTTCATTATGCTTACCATTTCGGCCATATTGATAGCCATTTTGATGAAAATACGCTGGAGCGATGATGTGGCTGTTCTAACCTATGCGGACTTTTCGGCCCTGCTCTTCTTTCTCATCATCTACATCATTACCAGCATTTGTTTTTGCTTTATGATGGCCACCCTCTTCTCGAAGGCCAGTACTGCGGCGGCCGTAACCGGTTTGATCTGGTTCATAGCCTACATACCCTTCTCCTTTACCGTTAATACCTACGATGATCTTTCGCTGGGCACTAAACTGGGTTGGAGTTTAATTTCAAATACAGCCATGGGTTTTGGCATTAAGCTGATTCTGGGTTTCGAAGGTACCGGTGAGGGTCTGCAATGGAGCAATCTGTTTACACCCGTTTCGGTGGATGATACGTTAACTGTGGGTGCTGTCATCCTCATGATGTTGGCTTCCTGCGTCATATACATGCTGATCTGTCTATATGTAGAGCAAATATTACCCGGCGAATTTGGTGTACCACGCAAATGGAATTTCCCCTTTACACGAAAGTTCTGGTGCGGTGATGCCGATTATGTGGGTGTGGAGGATATACCGAATGGTCATCAGGAGCACCGCAATCCCCAGGCCTTTGAAACAGAACCCGAGGGCAAACACATTGGCCTCCAGATGCGTCATTTGAAAAAGAAATTTGGCGATAAAATGGTGGTCAAAGGTCTGTCCATGAATATGTTTGAGGACGAGATTACGGTGCTTCTGGGACATAACGGGGCGGGCAAAACCACCACCATATCCATGCTGACCGGCATGTTTCCACCCACCGCTGGCACGGCCATTATCAATGGCAGCGATATACGCACCAATATGGAAGGAGCACGCATGTCCCTGGGCATTTGTCCGCAACATAATGTGCTATTCGATGAGATGAGCGTATCGAATCACATACGCTTCTTTAGCCGCATGAAGGGTTTGAAGGGCAAAGAGGTCGAACGGGAGGTGGATAAATATTTGAAAATGATCGAACTGGAGGATAAGGCGAATGTGGCCTCTTCCAAATTATCGGGTGGCATGAAACGTAAGCTATCTGTCTGCTGTGCCCTATGCGGTGATACCAAAGTGGTGCTCTGCGATGAGCCCAGTTCGGGCATGGATCCATCCGCCCGGCGTCAGCTATGGGATCTGCTGCAAAAGGAGAAACTGGGCAGAACTTTGCTATTAACGACACATTTTATGGATGAAGCTGATGTGCTGGGTGATCGTATTGCCATTATGTGCGATGGTGAACTCAAGTGTCATGGTACCTCGTTTTTCCTAAAGAAACAATATGGCTCCGGTTATCGATTGGTGAGTGTCAAATGAAAATTCAAGCTTGGGGTGGGTTAAATTAAAAAATTTAAAAAAATTACAAAAATATTTTTTAAACTAGGCAAAAAAAAATGTTTTTAATTTAAAAAATTTTTAAAACTAAAAAATTTTTAAAACTAAAATTTTTTTTTCAAAATTTGTTCAATTTAAAAGATATAAAAAAAGTTTTTAAAATTTATGGAAAATTTTTTTTTTAATTTCTTTTTTATTCAATTAAAAAATTTTAAAAACTCAGACAATTGTTTTTTAACTAGGCAAAATAAATTTGTTTTAAGGAATGTTTCCGTCCGTTCCGTTTATACCTAAACTTAAACATTTTTTTAAATGAAATCTTTGGAAATGTAATTTAAAAAATATAAAACTGTTAATAAAACTTTGCAACAGTTCTCTGTTAAGCTACTGGTAAAAAAGACTACATTACAGAGTCTGCAGCCTATGAAAAAAAAAATGTTCAAATGTGACTTTGGGCATCTAGCTAGAAAGTTTATATTCGAGGTGTTCTACAAAATCAACCTAAATCGAGAAGTGCTTTTAAGAACACATCGGTATAATTTGGCTGTTTTACCACAGATTTTAAAGAAGGAGAGCTTGTTCGATGCATAATTGATGTTTTATTATGATCAAAGAATAAAATTAATTACTTTTTTTTTTTTTTAAAGAATTTTCTTGAGTTTTAAAAAAAAAAATTCGATAAAAAAAAATTTCAAAAATATTTTTTATTTTTTTTATGTAAACTAAATAACTTTAATAAAAATCAGTCAGTCTGTAAATTACTCAGAACAAACTTCTTTAAAAAGATCAAAACTTTACCCTTTTTTTTTCTTCTAATTTTTCAACTCATACAATTCTTATTTCATCTTAATTTAATATAGATCTGCGTGAAACGTGAAGCCTGTCAGACCTCAGAAGTTACCGCCTTACTCAATAGACACATACCCGGACTTCAGCCAGAGAGTGATTTGGGAGCGGAGTTATCCTATCAGTTACCCGATAGTTATTCAAGTAAATTTGAAGAAATGTTTGGACAACTGGAGGAAAACTCTCAGGATTTGCATTTGAATGGTTATGGTGTGGGTATCACATCCATGGAGGAGGTGTTTATGAAAGTTGGTGCAGAAAAGGGTATGGATGGTCAGAAAAAAGATCAGAATGCCATTATGAATGGCGGCACAGGCTTTGCCGAGGATGATAATGAATCCATGCAATGTAAGTCAAATGCTCTCTCTCTCTCTCTCTCTAAGCTAATTTTTGTTTTCTCTTCCGTTTTACAGCCGATGGTGTCTTCTCTGAAAATCGACGTCTGCTTCAGGGTATGCAATTGTTTGCAAATCAATGGCAGGCCATGTTGCTTAAGAAATTGCTTTACACTTGGAGAAATAAGTTGCTATTGCTTATACAGAATATTATGCCCATATTCTTTGTGGTGGTTACCATATTGATAACACGCACCCAGGGCACATTTCAACAGTTGCAACCCATTACAATGAGTCTGACGCAATATCCCTTGGCCGTGACCACTATGGAACGTGCACCCGATGTTTTAGATCAAACCCTAATGGCCAATATATCTCGGGAATATGAAGAATTGGTGCAATCCTATGGTCCAAATTATGCCTATCTTTCTACCGAAAATGAAACATTTTATGATTACATTTTGAAACTGGGCGAGACCATACAGGTGCGGATTAATTCACGTTATTTGGCTGCAGCCAGTATGCAAAAGGATAAAATTGTGGCCTGGTTGAATAATCAACCATTGCATACGGCACCGTTAACGGTCAATCTGGTGCATAATGCCATGGCCAAGGCATTGATAGGACCCCAGGCGAGCATAGCTGTAACCAATGCTCCCCTACCGTATACACCCAATACGCTATTGACTCAACTGAATACGGGCAACAATTTGGGCACACAATTGGCTACCAATTTGTGTTTCTGCATGTGTTTCGTCAGTGCCATGTATATACTATTCCTGATCAAGGAGCGCGAATCACGCTCGAAATTGCTACAATTTGTGGGTGGCGTAAAAGTGTGGACCTTTTGGCTGTCACAATTACTATGGGATTTTGTCACCTATACGGTGACGGCTTTGATTGTGATAATAACCATAGCCTGTTTCCAGGAGGTGGGTTTTACCTACTTCTCGGAATTGGGACGCTATTTTTTGCTATTACTCATCTTTGGTGTGGCCGTTTTACCCTTTACGTATATAATGTCGCTATTTTTCCGCGAACCGGCCACCGGTTTTGCTCGACTATCAATTGTGAACATATTTGCGGGCATGGCCCTGTTTATAGTGGTCATGGTTATGTCATTTGAGTTCTTTGATACTAAGGATACGGCCAAAATGTTGGGCTGGATATTCCGCATATTTCCACATTTCTCTTTGGCCATGGGTTTGAATAAGATGTACACGAATGTGGCCACACGAAATGCCTGTGAATTGGTGGGATCGTTGCCGCCCATACTCATGTGTGAGCTGGTGCCCAAGTGTTGCAGTAAGTGGTGCAAAAATAAAAATATATATATATAAAAGGGATTGATCGACTTTAACTTTATTTCAGATCTCAAGCCCTACTTTGACTGGCAAGATCCGGGAGTATTGCCCGAAATTGTTTACATGTGCTGCACGGGTGTGCTGTTTTTCCTGATTATTATTATGCGGGAATTTGGTCTTATCAATGAGCTCATCTATATGGTGCGCAAGCGTACTATGTAAGTTGATTGAATTCAAAAAAAAACTGTAATTCCCCATTATACTGTATATTCTTTCTTACTCTTAGCAAACCACCACCACCACCTGAGGATGGTTATTTCGATGAGGATGTGGAGAGTGAACGTCAACGCATTTTAAATATGAGTTCCACTGATTTGGCTAACAAAAATTTGGTATTGGATCGTGTTACCAAATATTATGGCAAATTTTTGGCTGTCAATCAGGTTTCGCTATGTGTACAGGAGTAAGTTAACCACATATTCTAGTCTTAAAATATTTAGGGTAAAATTTTTGAAGAATTTAAGGCAGTTAATTACTCAGAACAAACTTCTTTAAAAAGATCAAAACTTGAACATTCTTTCTAATTTTTCAATTCCGTTTTTAGTCAGTGGTTTTATATATTTGGCCATATCTAGCTTTATTCTACACTGATTTGAAAATGTAATATACAAAATCACTGCCTTTGAATAGGCCTACAAATATGTTTTATACCTAAAGTAAATATTTAGCTCAAAACTTAAAAATAAAACTTAATTTTTTTTTTCAACTTTTTCACAAAATTTTAACTTAAAAATTACAAGAAAATTAACAAAAAAATTAAAAGTGTTTAATTTTCCTCTTTGATCGTAGTAATACATAAATTACGCGTCAAACAAGCCTTCGTGCTTTAAAATCTGTAAATAAATGGCCAAGATATACGCATCTGATCAAGTTTCGAGAAAAAAAACAAAATTTTTTTTTTTTTTAATTTTTACTTAAAAAATCTACGAAAATTAGAAAAATAATGAAAATTAGTTCATATTCTTCTTTGATCGTAGTAAATCATAAATTACGCGTCAAACAAGCCATTGTGCTTTAAAATCTGTAAATAAATGGCCAAGATATACGCATCTAAGCAAGTCTGCCTTTTGGCAAGATTTCGAAAGATTGCCGGAAAAAATAAAGCTCCGAATTAAAACATAATTTTTTATGAATAGGGGTTGACAATGGATGAACAAAATTTTTTTGAGAATTTACTTAAAGAATCTATGTATTTTGCGTTTTTAGTAGTTTAACATATATTGGCATAACTTCCGTAATCCTACACCCATTCGAAAATGTAATACACAAAATTACTGCTAATAAATTGCCCACAAAGAACTCAAAAGCTCTTTGTATCAAAGTTAATTGTTTTAGAGTTATTTAGTTTAAATTTTCGAGAAAAAAAAACAAACAAAAATTTTTGTTTACTTAAAAAAACCTACGAAAATTCGAAAAAAAAAAAAATTAGTTAATATTCTTCTTTGATCGTAGTAATACATAAATTATGAGTCAAACAAGCCATTGTGCTTTAAAATCTGTGAATAAATGGCCAAGATATACGCATCTGAGCAAGATTCGAGAAAAAAACAAAAAATTTTTTTTTAGTTTTTACTTAAAAAACCCACGAAAATTAGAAAAAAATTAAAATTAGTTAATATTCTTCTTTGATCGTAGTAATACATAAATTACGCGTCAAACAAGCCATTGCGCTTTCAAATCTGTGAATAAATGGCCAAGATATACGCATCTGATCAAGTTTCGAGAAAAAAACAAAAAAATTTTTTTTTTAATTTTTACCTAAAAAACCGACGAAAATGGGAAAAAAATTAAAATTAGTTAATATTCTTCTTTGATCGTAGTAATACATTATATACGCGTTAAACAAGCCTTCGTGCTTTTAAATCTGTGAATAAATAGCCAAGATATACGCAGTTGAGCAAGTCTAACTTCGGTGTAGTTCCATATAAAACTCTGCAAAAGTTTTCTGTTAAGCTACTGTTAAAAAGGGCTACATTACATAGCCCTCGACCGATTCGATTTTTTTAAAATCTACTATTTTCTTTATTTCTCTAAGTCATTTTTTATTTTGACTTCACTCAAACGCACAGGCAATTGCGACGCTTCGAAAAGACTAACAAAAATGGTGGCGACAGATCGCAATAAACAGACGGCAGCAAAAACAAAATACAGGCAGTGTATTGGGCTAATCAACTCGATACTCCGTTCCAAAGGTGCAAAGAACTTCCAAAAGGAAGCATCTTCAACCCTATAAACTACGTACTTATATATATATTCTTGATCAGCATCACTAGCCGAACCAAATTTCATTCACTTTCAAAAAAAAAAAATAATATAATTTTCGACTCTATTGTTGGGTTTAGTTCATATAATTAAATTATATTTCCCTTCTCCCCCTTTTCAGAGTCGAATGCTTTGGCCTCTTGGGTGTCAATGGAGCGGGCAAGACCACCACCTTCAAAATGATGACCGGCGATGAGCGTATTAGTTTTGGTGCCGCCTATGTTCAGGGCCTCAGTCTCGAATCCGATATGAATAGTATCTACAAAAAGATCGGCTATTGTCCACAATTCGATGCTCTACTTGATGATCTCACCGGCCGTGAAACTTTACGCATTTTTAGTCTTTTGCGTGGCGTACAACCGGCACGCATTAATCAATTGTCCGAGGATTTGGCCAAATCGTTTGGCTTCATGAAGCATCTGGATAAGGAGACCAAGGCCTATAGTGGTGGCAATAAGCGTAAACTGAGCACAGCCATTGCGGTAATTGGTAGCCCCTCTGTAATTTATCTAGATGAACCCACCACGGGCATGGATCCAGCTGCGCGACGTCAATTATGGAATATGGTATGCCGTATACGTGATTCGGGTAAATCCATAGTGCTCACCTCGCACAGCATGGAGGAATGTGAGGCATTGTGTACACGTCTGGCCATAATGGTTAATGGTGAATTCAAGTGTATTGGCTCAACGCAACATTTGAAGAATAAATTCTCAAAGGGTTTGATACTGAAGATCAAGGTGCGACGGCAAACGGAGGCATTGAAACAGACGCGTACAAGCAGTAGCTATAATCGAAATGCCGATGAACCTAGCGTACCGGAACAATTGGCCCAACAGAGTATCGATAAAGTGAAGGAATTTGTTGAACATGAATTTCCCCAATCCATATTGCAGTGAGTATGAGAATCAAATGGATCATATCATAAACCAACGAAAGCTCAATCGTTTTCGATTGTTTTTCAAAATGTTTTTGAAAGTAACTTTGAAAAACACTTGACAACTTTGTTTAAATATTTTAGAAACCATTATAAGAGAGCTTTTAAGCAGGTAGGGGACCATTTTTATTTTTTGAACTGAAACCGTCACATCGAAATACAAATTTTTATAAACCACATTTTTAAACTGGTTTGAAAAAGTGTTTTGAATTGATTGCTATATATTATCAACCTAAACACCAAATTCTAAGTTCATAGCTTAAATAATAACTGGGATAGGGCTTTGAACCACTTATGAACCAGTTTTGTAAACTGGTTCGGAACCAGTTTTTATTACTTAATCCATATGGAAACTTAAACTTGAATTTAAAGTTTATAGCTTTAATAATTTCTGAGATATGGCTCTGAACCACTTTTGAACCAGTTTTGTAAACTGGTTCGGAACCAGTTTTGATTACTTGCTCCATATAACCAACCTAGATTTGAATTTAAAGTTCATCGCTTAAATAATTTCTGAGATATGGCTCTGAACCATTTTTGAACCAGTTTTGTAAACTGGTTCGGAACCAGTTTTGATTATTTACTTCTTATAAACAACCGAAACACGAAATTTAAAGTTCATACCTAAAAAAGTTTCTGAGATATGGCTCTGAACCACTTTTAAACCAGTTTTGTAAACTGGTTCGGAACCAGTTTTAATTATTTACTCCTTATAAACAACCCAAACACGAAATTTAAAGTTCATTGCTTAAATAGTTTCTGAGATATGGCGCTGAACCACTTTTGAACCAGTTTTGTAAACTGGTTCGGAACCAGTTTTAATTATTTACTCCATATAACTAACCCTTACTTGAATTAAAAGTTTATAGCTCTAATAATTTCGGAGATGTGGCTCAGAATCATTTTTGAACCAGTTTTTGAAACTGGTTCGGAACCAGTCTTGATTAATTACTCCACATAACCAACCTTAAGACGAATTTAAGGTTCGTAGCTTAATTAATATCTGAGATATGGCTCTGAACCACTTATGAACTAGTTTTGTTAACTGGTTCGGAACCTGTTTTGATAACTTGCGCCTTATAACCCACCTAAACTTGAATTTAAGGTTCGTAGCTTACTTAATATGTGCGATATGGCTCAGAACCATTTTTGAACCAGTTTTGTAAAACTGGTTCGGAACCAGTTTTGATTACATGCTCCATATAACCAACGTAAACTTGAATTTAAGGTTCGTAGCTTACTTAATATCTGAGGTATAACCCCGAACCACTTTTTAACCAGTTTTGTAAAACTGGTTCGGAACCAGTTTTGATTATTAACTCCATATTACCAAACTTAACTTTAATTTAAAATTTATTGCTTTAATAATAACTGAGATATGGCTCTGAATAACTTCTGAACCAGTTTTACAAACTGGTTCAGAATCGTTTTCGATCCTATAAAATAACTATCTACATATTACCAATCCAAAGAGCAAATTTCTAATTCATAGCTTAAATAATTTCTGAGATATAACGCCGAACCACTTTTGAGCCGTTTCGAACAGGTTCGGAACCAGGTTTGTACCAGGAAAATGTTTAATTCCTTAATAAATACCTGCTGAATTTATTTCAAGTTCATAGCTTAAATTATTCCCTAAATAAGGCTCTGAACCCCTTTTGAACCGGGTTTAAAACACTTTCGAACCGTTTCACGCACTTGGGATATAGAATATAACTCGATTTATTTTGTTTTTTTTTTCTTTCAGAGAGGAATACCAGGGCATATTAACCTTCTACATTCCATTGACTGGCATCAAATGGTCACAGATCTTTGGCCTCATGGAACGTCATCGAGATGAGCTAAATGTGGAGGATTATTCTATAAGTCAGACCACATTGGAGGAGATATTCTTGGAGTTTGCCAAGTATCAGCGCGAGGATCCGCGCGCCATTAAGTGAGCTAGCCAATGATCTCCATTTGGGCTTATCATTTATCAATACCTGTCGCACTTCATTTCACTAGGCACATTGGGGCAAATAGCTGACCTTTTGCTCCAACTGAGTTTCATTTATTTTTTTTTTTAAATATATTTGACTTTTTTTCCTGTAGTTTTATTTAGTTTTTCCGCTCCCCTCTCCACACCTACTGACACATGCTAACTCTGCCAGCAGTAAATAATCCGCTTAAGTAGTTTCTAGTCACTTGTTTGATATGATCGTACGCTAATAACCCCTGTAACTCTTTACCCCCCCCCCCCCCCCTTACTTAAAAACTAAGCAGCAAGAACAAGGTGAGAAATCTATGCAAATGCCTGGGTGATGAATGAACTACTACCGCAACTACCTGAAATGGATCAATTATTTCAACACGCCTGACGCTAACTACTTAGATAATAGTCTTAAGCAAGTCTTGTGATCGATTTAGAGATATAAAACGAAATATTTCCAAAGATTTAATATCCAAGATTTTCTTCGATTTAACTATAGTCGTATTTTAGATACACACACACAAAAGTATTGAATGCTAAATGAATGTTTGCACTTAACCAATCACACACCCTTAGCCAATTGGCTGCTATCCTGGGCACTGTATATAAGTAGGTAAATTTTTACTGTGGAACAATTGTAAACATATATGAGAATTTATTATTATATTAAAATATAATTATGTTTGTAAAAGTTAAAAAAAAAACAAAATATATATATATATATTTATGTATGAATAATATGTGTTATTAAATGTTTCATTTATTATTTATGTTTGCTAAATAAATAAACTACAACCTGTTGGTGCATTTTTTCACAGTGTACAAACGAAATCATCTAAAGCAATAAGACTGATTTTTATCTTAACAACAAAATATGGTAGAAGGGTGTAATCAAGGGAGATTGCTATACTATTTGTAACATGTGGCAACGCCAAAAATGCTATTTTTGGTTGCTTATATCTTTGAAAAGGGTTTTTATACCCTTGCAGAGGGTATATTAAAATTGTCACGATGTTTGTAACGCAGTGAAGGAAGCATTTCCGACCACATAAAGTATATATATTGCTGAGTTCATTTCCGTCTGTCCGTCTGTCCGTCTGTTTCTATGCTATCTCCTCCCTCAGTTTTAAAGCTATCTTGACCAAACTTTGCAAAAAGTCTTTAAATACAAATACGCTGCACATTTATCGGAATTGGCCGGATCGGATGACTATATCATATAGCTGCCATAGGAACGATCGGTCCAAAAACTAGTTCTAATGAGAAAAACTTTTTTGTTTTTCATCGTAGCCTCACCAATCGTGGTAAGTACTAGTTTTATATGCTGACACAAAATTCTGGAAAAATTGATCAAAATCGGATGACTATAGCATATAGCTGTCATAGAAACGGTAGGTCAAAAAACAAGTTCTAGTAAGAAAAACTTTTTTGTTTTCCATTGAAGCGTCACCAATTGTGGTATATATAAGTTTTATATGCTTCCACATAGTTTTAGAAAAATTTATCAAGATCGTATGACTTTAATATATAGCTGTCATAGGAACGATCGGTCCTAAAACTAGTTCTAGTGAGAAAAACTTGTTTGTTTTACATCGTAGCATCACCAATCATGGTATACAGGGTTGCCCATATTCGACGGACCCATCTGGCAACGCCATAACTTTTGACAGAGATGTCAGATCGCTTAAAGACATACCGCGTTTGAAGCGTCAGTCCAAGCAGATTTTTACCATGGAACAATACACGCCACGCGAGCGCTCTGAAATAGTTGAAATTTACATTCAACAGAACAAGTCAATTGTGAAAACAAAATTATCATGTCCGATGAAGCCCATTTCACATTGAATGGGACCGTAAATAAGCAAAATTGCCGTATTTACGCCACTGAAAATCCTCAGGAGATTCAAGAAGTGCCTCTTCATGACGAAAAAGTCACAGTTTGGTGCGGCGTTAGTGCGAAAACGGTCATTGGGCCGTTTTTCTTCCAAAATGAAAATGGCCATGCTGTTACCATCAACCAGGAGCGTTATCGCGACATGATGACCAATTTTGTGATGCCAATTATTCGTCGAAAGCGTATGAGGCAGTTCTGGTTTCAACAAGACGGCGCTCCACCGCACACAAGTCGCATAACAATCGATTTTCTGAAGAAATTGTTTCCGGGCCGTTTGATGTCGAAAAGTGGTGATTTGGACTGGCCACCGCGTTCGCCCGATTTGACGCCGCCTGACTTCTTCTTGTGGGGATATTTGAAGTCAAAGGTTTACGTTAACAAGCCAAGGACCGTAGAAGAGCTCAAGGACAACATTCGTGAAGAAATAGCCGCTATTCCGGCCGAAGTGTTGGCGAAAACGATGGAAAATGCTGCAAAAAGGGCACAATACGCCATCAACGCCAGAGGCGGCCATTTGAGAGATATCATATTCAAAAATTGATGTAAACAAATCTACTTGGAACAAATTAAATGATTAAGATTGCCAACCGCCAAATTTTTATTTTTTTCTTTGATTTTTTAAAAAAAACATGGGTCCGTCGAATATGGGCAACCCTGTATATTAGTTTTACAAGTTTTAACATAATTTTGGAAAAATTTATTAAAATCGTATGACTATAACATAAAGCTGCCATAGGAACGATCGGTCCAAAAACTAGTTCTAATGAGAAAAATTTTTTGTTTTTCATCGTAGCGTCACCAATCGTAGTATATATTATTTTTATATACTTCCACACAATTCTGAAAAAATTTATCAAAATCGGATGACTATAGCATATAGCTGCCATAGGAACGGTCGGTCCAAAAGCAAGTTCTAGTGGGAAAAACTTTTTTGTTATCAATGATAGCGCTTTTAAAAAAACTGCAAGGGCATTTAAAACATGTATGATTTTTTCAATGTTCTTTTTTTGTTTTAATTCAACACAAAAAATATATATTTAAACCTTATTTTTTTTTTTTCTTGGCCTTTGACTATTCATACTCCATCTGCTCGATGCCCTTGTAAATCAGCGTGAGTTCCTTAAATGATTTGACCAGTTGACGCTTATCCCCCGTACAGCAAATGGCACTATTCAGCCGCATTATCTGCTGGCATGTGGAGGTGCTGCCAGTTATGCCACCCTCTCCACTATCCGGTATTAATGGCAGAGCATTTAATGCGGGCACCACCAAAGCCTGCAACGATACACTGGTCAAAATGTGATGCAACTGCACCAGGACATTGGCCACCACATTTAAGAACTGCTGATTGTGCGGCTTGAAAATGCACAAATGTAACAAATGGCTTATTAGGATTAAGCCCTGCGACTCGAGCAATTTGCCCAAACGTTCGCGACAAACTGTATCCACCTTCCAGCAGCTCAAAAGACTTGCAAAAAATTGCACAACAGCTAGACGATCACCTTCATAATTGTCTGGCGAAATGCACATCAAGGCAAAATCCAGCAGGCCATTGAAATAGTTAGAGTCCATTAAGGCCAAACAAAATGAGGCGGCAAAACTGGCCGCAAAGCGAAAGAAATTCAATAACATATCCTGATGTAAAACCAAATCTCGTCGCTGTTTTAAAGCCTCAAAAGTGTTGACCATAAAGCAATCCAATGCCTGAAAGACCAGCTCCATATAAGCGGACTGAGGCAATAGATACGGCAAGATTAAACCGCTTAGACTGAAGTAAATGCTTAAATTGTGCTGTACAAACAGCTGGCAAAAGGAGCACAGCATATGCTCGGCCAGGGGCAAGGATTGTGGATCCTGGGGTAAAATCAGCTTCAGCAGTTGCAACAAACTTTCGAGAAACCTTTCATTCTGCCGCTCCAGGTTTATTTGAATTAAAGGCCAAGCCTGAACCAAATGTGAGGTATGATCCTGCGTTTTATATATTTCCACAATAATGGCAGCACGTTTAAGCCAACGTTCGGGTTTTTATCAGGCTGAGGATTTTGCACATAAGTGTGTAGCGACTGCCATTGAAAGTTCAACAATAAATCCGCCTGGGGCAAGTGTACTAAAGCCTCACACACGGCACGCAGTAAATCCAAGTCATCCTCCTCATCCAAATGGAATTCATCCAAAAGGCTGACCAATTTCAAAAATCCTGAGCATGTTCTTCAATAAACTTGCCATGCTGGCGGCAAATACTGGCCAAAGCTTTGGCTGCCACCTGGGCGAGTTGACTTTGTGGTTTTAACAAACCCAAGAGATAGTCCAAAAGTGATAACATCAGGTTGGGATTTTGTATTAACCATTTGTCACACTGGCATACAAATTGTATGGCCTGATGACGCACGGCCAGATGGGTATGCGACATCATGGGTGCCAGTAGGCTGGGTATTAAATCCGGTTGCTCCTCCAACAAATAGGACATGAAAAACAAGCACACTTCCACATCTGACCATAAAGCCTCGGGATTTCTAACGACTTCAATGAGACCCTCCAAAGCCTGCTTGGGCACCACATAGGCCACATCCACAAGAGTTTCCTTTAACATCTCACGGAAATGTGCCATATCGCTTTGTGGTGGTATCAAACCCTGATGATCCGGTGCTAAGCGTGTATGCAGTAACAAAGCTTGTATGAGACGTTGTACATAGCCTTCATACAGCCGCGTCTTTTCCGGCGGAGCAGACCAACGCAAATATTCACTCAAAGTACTCCACATGGCCAAGGAAGTTTGGGTCAGGCTCAGGTCACATCTTTCGGGCACTTGTACCAAAAGTTCAAAACATCGTGGTCCCATTGTTAGCTGCTCCTTCCCATTCAACTTTTCCGATGCCAAGACTGCCCTATCAAAATAAGAATCGCACAGCCCTGCCAACAAATTGGCATAGTTGGTTTTCGATTCCTGCGTACTAAGTTGAAAGGGTATTTCCAGTGAGCTAATCATATCAAAGATTTGTCGCTCCAATTGGGAGTCGTCACGTGTTATGGCCCGTTGTCGTATATTGCTTAAAATACCCATCATACAATCCGAGCTCAATTCATGAATTTTTGAATCCTGATCATAATTATTTAACAGTATTTCATAGGCCAAACTTATTAAAGGATGTTTGATCAAATGTTCCAGGTCCACACAATTGGCTTCGGCCCAGGACTTGCATATATGCAAGCCTGCTTGAGTAACAAACACATTGTCCACATCTGTACGCCCTAAGGTATGCTCCAAATATTCCAAAACATAATCCGCCCGATTAGCCAGTTGAGTTAATACCAATTTACGCCGCTTGGCACTCAATTGTATCTTATCGCTGCGCGCTTCCTCCGGCAATACCTTTAGTATCTCCAACAGCATACCCACTTGCTCAGCCTGGGCTGATAATTGTTGAACTATCTCCTCTATGAAATTCGTCCAGTTTACCATATACAAACCCAAATCGGTTATAACCAAACTCATTTGTCTTATCAAAGTGCGTGCCGCGTCACTGGGCTGCTGTTGCAAACAAATGGCCGCCTGTTTGATATTCCTTATAACCGAATCCTTGAGAGATGTTTGCATGTCAATGTCCAATTCTTGAAAATCTCGGGTAATCTTGCCGCGTAGCGTCATGGAGGCAAATGATAGCACGGCCAGTGAATGATCGGACAATTCACCTAATATCTGATCCGATATGGTCCAGGCTTCGTTGGAGTTTTGAAATTGACGCAAGTATTCCTCGGCGGCAATATACAATGAGGGATCCAGGTTATCGTAGAGTACACGTGCAGCCGATACCACTTGATGCTTGTCATATATGACGGACACCATTTGATTTGTATTCAAATTTTGCGACATCATGATATCTAAATTGAATTAAATATTAAAAATTCTTGAAAGGCGCTATAGATATAACGATATTCTATATAGATATAGCGATATTCTCTATATTCTATATATATATATATTCTCTATCTATTTGTGACATTGAATGCCCCGGCTTACTAGATATAATTCAGAGGCTACTAGATTTGAAAATATTTTTGATTGATATAAGTGAAAAGTAAATCAAATAAGTTGAAAATAAGTAAGAAAGTCGGTCAAGCCCAGCTGTAATATAATCTGTACCTGTCAAAGATTGTACATAACTGAAAACTTTTTACGCAAATTGTTTAAGTGCTGCCCATAATATTATAGGCCAGTGCTGCCCAGCGTAATTATTTGTTTTGCTTATAACTCGACTATTGTGCATCAGATCTGGAAATGGTCAGTGTTAGTGAATACCTAGGTATTTGTACCTAGATACAAATTTGGTGTACCTTTTACCGTACCTTATCTTACCTAGTTTTAAATTTTCATTTATATTTTCAAAAGGTTAAGGACTAGGTACTTTAATACTCTAGATGAGAATTATGGTCTTAGTCACACCAACAAAAAGCTTATGGACCAAATTTCTACAATTCCTACAGAATGGCAAATATTACAGGACGTTAGAGGAGCGGGGTCAATCAAAAGATATCTTAGTTCGTAAGAAGCAAAAACCAGACAATCGGATTATGAAAACGAGAACATTTACCAAATCCGATTATACATAAATTGATCGAAATCGGAAACGGAAACAGGCCTGAATATTCTAGATTAGATCGAACCAGCAAAAAGTAAGTGACCATGTGCTTAAAATTCTTTGGTATTTTTGGAATAAAAGCAGAGAAACTGGATCGTCAATTGAGGCACATAGATAGCTGAAAGTCATAAAAGTTGGAAAGCTCTTAAGGAAATTTATTAATCTGCGAATCCCCAAAATAAATGAAAACGATTTCTGACACGTGTTGGGATCGATGAACTAGTAAATAATGCTGGATTAAAGACACACTAAGGGCCGATTTCTTATCTTCATGCTTTTAAATCCAGATGGATATTCTACTTTTGTTCATCTGATATATATATAGGCATATTCTGGCGTATCAATATACATACAGAAATGCCTGGCGCCAAAGGCAGCGCATTCGCGCTAGAAAATATTCGCCGGCTAATGAAAAATTTTTTTTTTGCCGCTTTAATATAATTTTTTGGCGAATACTTTTGAGCCTCACTGTGCTCATTCAGCAATCACAAACGCTGGAGTCAACTGTAACTGCCTCAAAATAATGACGCCCGAAGAGGTCAAAGAAGCCATTCCAGGGAGAAAGAAAAAGGTAAGAGATTAAGGGCCGATTTCTTATCTCCTACATAGTACTATATGTCACATAAACCTACAAATCTAGCATATGAGAAATCGGATGTTGAAGATAACCACACTAAAATTTTTTCTCTTAAAATCCCCCTGTATTTTTAATTTTTATACACTTGAAAAGTGTATATTAATTTTGCCCAGAAGTTTGTAACGCATAGAAATATTAATTTCCGACCCAATAAACTATATATATTCTTGATCAGGACGACAAGCCGAGTTCATTTCCGCCTGTCCGTCCGTCCGTCTGTCCGTCCGTCTGTCCGTCTGTCCGTCTGTCTGTCTGTCTGTCTGTCCGTCTGTCCGTCTGTCTGTTTCTACGCGAACTAGTCTCTCAGTTTTAAAGCTATCGAGCTGAAATTTTACACAGAGTCTTCTTTTTACTGCACGCAACTAATATGTCGGAACCGGCCGGATCGGATGACTATATCATATAGCTGCCATAGGAACGATCGCTCTAAGAACTAGTTCTAGTTAAAAAAACTTTTTTGTTTTCCATCGTAGCGTCACTAATCTTGGTATATGTTTGTTTTATATGATTCCACATAATTCTGGAAAAATTTATCAAAATCGGATGACTATATCATATAGCTGTCATATAAAGGGTCGGTCAAAAAACTAGATCTAGTAAGAAAAACTTTTTAGTTTTCCAACGTAGCTTCACCAATCATGGTTTGTATTAGTTTTATATGCTTCCGCGTAATTCTGGAAAAATTTATCAAAATCGGAAGACTATAGCATATAGCTGCCATAGAAACGGTCGGTCTAAAAACTAGTTCTAGTGAGGAAAACTTTTTTGTTTTCTATCGTAGCGTCCCTAATCTTGGTATATATTAGTTTTATATGCTTTTACACAATTTGGAAAAAAATTATCAAAATCGGATGACTATAGCATATAGCTGCCATAGGACCGATCGGTCGGAAAATGTGTTTTACTAAGAAAAGTTTTTTTTTATGGTATTAAATTTTTATTATCAATGATTTAATAATTTTAAATATCTGATATCTATATCCTATATATATTTTTCCAGTTAAATCACTTGAAGTAAAGTTTTTCAAGTGTATTAAAACTTCGGCACAGTCGAAGTTAGCTTTGCCTTCTCGTTTTTTTTAATTTAGTAATTTGTTAAGATTTTGAAATTTTCGACATTTTTGAAATTTTATAATTGTGAAAAAAAAGTCCCAAAAAATGATCGGGATCAAAAACTAGTCCAGTACCATCCCAATCTCAACCCGTTTTTTTAATTTTCTTAATTTATCAATTACCCGAAAAATATTGGACAATTAACTCCCGACTCGTTTTAAAAAATTTGAAAATTATTATTAGAAAAATTTTTAATATTGTAAAAAATTTGTTATTTTTATTATTAATATGTTAATGGCATTAAGAATTGCTTCCGTACCGTCCCAGTCCCGTCCCGTTTTGTAAATTATTTGTATTAATTTTAAGAATTAATCTCGTACCGCCACAATTTGTTTTTGAAATTTTGTAAAATTTAGAAATCATTGAATTTTTGAAATTTTGAAAAGAAAATTTATATTTAATTTTAAAATTTTTAAAATTTTTTAATTCATAAATTTCAAAACTTTTTTATATATCTTTTTAATTTTCTTTTTATTTTATTTTATTTTTTTTTAAATTTTGTGTTGTGTCTTTTGGTGTTGGTTCTTTTTGTGTAGTCTTTTTGTGTGTGTGTGCTTTAATTTTTTTTAACATTTTCAAACCATTAACAATTTTAACCCAAAAACAAAACTTTATAAAAAAATACGACGAATATCGCCCAGACTCAAATCCGCCCTACAAATTGGACATTTCTCTGAATTTTGCAATAATACGAGCATGCATGGCATGCAAAAGACATGTCCACACCGTGATGACACCGTGTTGGCTTGTTCATAGATACTCAGCACACAGACGGGGCACTCAAATGAGTGCCGTTTCCGCTTAGGACGAGGTGGTGCACAGTCCTCACGATATTCCAGCAAAATTTCCACAGTTGGATCGTCCATACCCAAATCGATAACGACCCCAGACTCCAAATCGCTTGCCATGCGTCGGCGAGTAATGGGTGGGTCCAACTCGGACTCGCTGTCTTCACTAGATGCGGGAGCCACCTCAGGGGACTCTTCTTCTTCGCTGCCAGGCTCTGCTGCTCGCTGCAGCGGTGGACTATCTGAAGAAAGCGGTGGCGCTTCTGCCATTAATAACTCTGGCTCTTCCTGGTCAAGTGTGGATGCTTTATTTCCCATCTCTGAAATATTCACAAAAAGATTTAGAGGGTTTTTTTTCAACAATACATTTTTCTACTTACTTGATTGATATTCTAACAATATTTTTAATTTTATTTACTTCTGTGTATCGCTTTGAATTTACTTTGACAGATTTCTACAGACCTTCCTCAAAAAAATAAAAAAAAAAAAATACAGGGGGACTGTAAGAGAAAAAATTTTAGTGTGGCTCTTTTCAACACTAAAATACCACCAAATTGCAAATGGTCACACTTTGTTTTGACTCTTTGGTTTGTTGACATTTAAATTTGAATCAATATAATTGAAATTCAAAAAGGGTAATTCAAAACGAGTCACAGCGAGCTTGTTACTTGTTGAGCACGAGTCGTAGCGAGCAAAAGAGAAAGCATGATCGCCTTTAAATTATGCCCACTCTTGATTTTTTGTTAAGGAAAGCTCGAAAATTTACCAGCCTCGCTCGCTTGGCGCTCGTTCTTGCAGCTACAGCTAAGCTAAAATGCTCATATTGCTGACTTGCTTTAACAAGCTTGAACTACAAAGTTAAGGCAGATCGTTTTGATCGGTTGTAAGGCAGCTATATGAAATAGTGTTTCAAACCAAATCAAAATTTAATATGTCGTCTGAGGAGCTAAAATTATAAGCTGAAACTGACTTTAAGTTCAATATCTTATAAAATAACAAAGTTGTGGCAAGTCGGCCTATAGCATTATATGGCAGCTATATCAAACCAATATGTTCCAAAGTTTCCAGATCAAAGTACAGTTAATTTTTAAATTTAATTCAGATCTCTTTTTATTTATAGAAAGAAACAAGTTGTTTATTCAAATTCCCACATAATGAACATTGACTTTTTTTACTGCACTGTACTAGATCTAGATATGGCGCTGAACCACTTTTGAACCAGTTTTGTAAACTGGTTCGGAACCAGTTTTAATTATTTACTCCATATAACTAACCCTTACTTGAATTAAAAGTTTATAGCTCTAATAATTTCGGAGATGTGGCTCAGAATCATTTTTGAACCAGTTTTTGAAACTGGTTCGGAACCAGTCTTGATCAATTACTCCACATAACCAACCTTAAGACGAATTTAAGGTTCGTAGCTTAATTAATATCTGAGATATGGCTCTGAACCACTTATGAACTAGTTTTGTTAACTGGTTCGGAACCTGTTTTGATAACTTGCGCCTTATAACCCACCTAAACTTGAATTTAAGGTTCGTAGCTTACTTAATATGTGCGATATGGCTCAGAACCATTTTTGAACCAGTTTTGTAAAACTGGTTCGGAACCAGTTTTGATTACATGCTCCATATAACCAACGTAAACTTGAATTTAAGGTTCGTAGCTTACTTAATATCTGAGGTATAACCCCGAACCACTTTTTAACCAGTTTTGTAAAACTGGTTCGAAACCAGTTTTGATTATTAACTCCATATTACCAAACTTAACTTTAATTTAAAATTTATTGCTTTAATAATAACTGAGATATGGCTCTTAATAACTTCTGAACCACTTTTGAACCAGTTTTACAAACTGGTTCAGAATCGTTTTCGATCCTATAAAATAACTATCTACATATTACCAATCCAAAGAGCAAATTTCTAATTCATAGCTTAAATAATTTCTGAGATATAACGCCGAACCACTTTTGAGCCGTTTCGAACAGGTTCGGAACCAGTTTTGTACCAGGAAAATGTTTAATTCCTTAATAAATACCTGCTGAACTTATTTCAAGTTCATAGCTTAAATTATTCCCTAAATAAGGCTCTGAACCCCTTTTAAACCGGGTTTAAAACACTTTCGAACCGTTTCACGCACTTGGGATATAGAATATAACTCGATTTATTTTGTTTTTTTATACACTTGAAAAGTGTATATTAATTTTGCCCAGAAGTTTGTAACGCATAGAAATATTCATTTCCGACCCCATAAACTATATATATTCTTGATCAGGACGACGAGCTGAGTTCATTTCCGCTTGTCCGTCCGTCCGTCTGTCTGTCCGTCTGTCTGTTTCTACGCGAACTAGTCTCTCAGTTTTGAAGCTATCGAACTGAAATTTTGCACAGAGTCTTTTTTTTTACTGCACGCAACTAATATGTCGGAACCGGTCGGATCGGATGACTATATCTTATAGCTGCCATAGGAACGATCGGTCTAAGAACAAGTTCTAGTTAGAAAAACTTTTTTGTTTTCCATCCTAGCGTCACTAATCTTGGTATATGTTAGTTTTATATGCTTTCACATAGTTCTGGAAAAATGTATCAAAATCGGATCACTATAGCATATAGCTGCCATAGGAACGATCGGTCGAAAAATAAGTCTTAGTGAGAAAAACTTTTTTGATTTCCATCGTAGCGTCTCCAATCGTAGTATATATTTGTTTTATATGTTTCCACATAATTCTGAAAACATTTATCAAAATCGGATGACTATAGCATATAGCTGCCATATAAACGGAAGGTCAAAAACTCTGGAAAATTTTGGATAATGTGTTTTACTAAGAAAAGTTTTTTTTATGGTATCAAATTTATATTATCAATGATTTTAAAATTTTAAATATCTGATATCTATATCCTATATATATTTTTCCAGTTAAATCAGTTGGAGTAAAGTTTTTCAAGTGTATTAAAACTTCGGCACAGTCGAAGTTAGCTTTGCCTTCTCGTTTTTTCTTTCAGAGAGGAATACCAGGGCATATTAACCTTCTACATTTCATTGACTGGCATCAAATGGTCACAGATCTTTGGCCTCATGGAACGTCATCGAGATGAGCTAAATGTGGAGGATTATTCTATAAGTCAGACCACATTGGAGGAGATATTCTTGGAGTTTGCCAAGTATCAGCGCGAGGATCCGCGCGCCATTAAGTGAGCTAGCCAATGATCTCCATTTGGGCTTATCATTTATCAATACCTGTCGCACTTCATTTCACTAGGCACATTGGGGCAAATAGCTGACCTTTTGCTCCAACTGAGTTTCATTTATTTTTTTTTAAATATATTTGACTTTTTTTCCTGTAGTTTTATTTAGTTTTTCCGCTTCTCTCCACACCTACTGACACATGCTAACTCTGCCAGCAGTAAATAATCCGCTTAAGTAGTTTCTAGTCACTTGTTTGATATGATCGTACGCTAATAACCCCTGTAACTCTTTATTAAATTTATTATTATATTAAAATATAATTATGTTTGTAAAAGTTAAAAAAAAAATATATATATATATATATTTATGTATGAATAATATGTGTTATTAAATGTTTCATTTATTATTTATGTTTGCTAAATAAATAAACTACAACCTGTTGGTGCATTTTTTCACAGTGTACAAACAACAAAATATGGTAGAAGGGTGTAATCAAGGGAGATTGCTATACTATTTGTAACATGTGGCAACGCCAAAAATGCTATTTTTGGTTGCTTATATCTTTGAAAAGGGTTTTTATACCCTTGCAGAGGGTATATTAAAATTGTCACGATGTTTGTAACGCAGTGAAGGAAGCATTTCCGACCACATAAAGTATATATATTGCTGAGTTCATTTCCGTCTGTCCGTCTGTTTCTATGCTATCTCCTCCCTCAGTTTTAAAGCTATCTTGACCAAACTTTGCAAAAAGTCTTTAAATACAAATACGCTGCACATTTATCGGAATTGGCCGGATCGGATGACTATATCATATAGCTGCCATAGGAACGATCGGTCCTAAAACTAGTTCTAGTGAGAAAAACTTGTTTGTTTTACATCGTAGCATCACCAATCATGGTATACAGGGTTGCCCATATTCGACGGACCCATCTGGCAACGCCATAACTTTTGACAGAGATGTCAGATCGCTTAAAGACATACCGCGTTTGAAGCGTCAGTCCAAGCAGATTTTTACCATGGAACAATACACGCCACGCGAGCGCTCTGAAATAGTTGAAATTTACATTCAACAGAACAAGTCAATTGTGAAAACAAAATTATCATGTCCGATGAAGCCCATTTCACATTGAATGGGACCGTAAATAAGCAAAATTGCCGTATTTACGCCACTGAAAATCCTCAGGAGATTCAAGAAGTGCCTCTTCATGACGAAAAAGTCACAGTTTGGTGCGGCGTTAGTGCGAAAACGGTCATTGGGCCGTTTTTCTTCCAAAATGAAAATGGCCATGCTGTTACCATCAACCAGGAGCGTTATCGCGACATGATGACCAATTTTGTGATGCCAATTATTCGTCGAAAACGTATGAGGCAGTTCTGGTTTCAACAAGACGGCGCTCCACCGCACACAAGTCGCATAACAATCGATTTTCTGAAGAAATTGTTTCCGGGCCGTTTGATGTCGAAAAGTGGTGATTTGGACTGGCCACCGCGTTCGCCCGATTTGACGCCGCCTGACTTCTTCTTGTGGGGATATTTGAAGTCAAAGGTTTACGTTAACAAGCCAAGGACCGTAGAAGAGCTCAAGGACAACATTCGTGAAGAAATAGCCGCTATTCCGGCCGAAATGTTGGCGAATAATAACTTTAAAGTGTGAGGTTTTTTCAAAATCTGAGGGTGGCAACTCCTTTCAACCATCGTTCATCTGGTTGAAAAACGTGTTTGGGGGGGTGGTACCTAGTACAAACCCGTAAAATTATAAAATTTGTAGAGAATTTCCTATTAACAAAAACGTATCTATATTAGTCACGCGGGAATCACGCGTGATTTCTGACCGCAGGCCATCTCAATTATATCGCTCCACTCATAGCAAGGTCCAATTGGGAAATTACCAGTTAGCTATTGCCTTCTCGCCTCTCTTTCTCGTAAGTTGTCGTGTTGTTGTTGGCGTTGGTTTTTATTTTCTTTTTACATATAGCTCTAATATCGTTCATCTGATCGAAAAACGATGTATGGCGGGTCGATTCAAAATAAGTAGTAGAATATATGTCTAGAATGTTCGAACTATCTATCTTGAAAATTGTGGGAGTTATTTCTTTTTTTAAATTTGCGGGGAGGCAGGGGCGTTGCAAAAATCAAAACTAAACTTGATCTGCCTGCAAGTATAAGAAATATAGTTCCATACACTTCAAACCTCTATCTCTTACCATCTCTGAGATCTCTTCGTTCATACGGACAGACGGACAGACAGACGGACAGACAGACGGACAGACGGACAGACGGACATGGCTTTATCGACTCGGCTGTTGATGCTGATCAAGAATATATATACTTTATGGGGTCGGAGATGCTTCCTTCTGGCTGTTACATACATTTGCACAAACCCAATATACTCTGTGTACCTTCGGTACAGAGTATAAAAATTGATGTAAACAAATCTACTTGGAACAAATTAAATGATTAAGATTGCCAACCGCCAAATTTTTTATTTTTTTCTTTGATTTTTTTAAAAAAACATGGGTCCGTCGAATATGGGCAACCCTGTATATTAGTTTTGCAAGTTTTAACATAATTTTGGAAAAATTTATTAAAATCGTATGACTATAACATAAAGCTGCCATAGGAACGATCGGTCCAAAAACTAGTTCTAATGAGAAAAATTTTTTGTTTTTCATCGTAGCGTCACCAATCGTAGTATATATTATTTTTATATACTTCCACACAATTCTGAAAAAAATTTATCAAAATCGGATGACTATAGCATATAGCTGCCATAGGAACAGTCGGTCCAAAAACAAGTTCTAGTGGGAAAAACTTTTTTGTTATCAATGATAGCGCTTTTAAAAAAACTGCAAGGGCATTTAAAACATGTATGATTTTTTCAATGTTTTTTTTTTGTTTTAATTCAACACAAAAAATATATATTTAAACCTTATTTTTTTTTCTTGGCCTTTGACTATTCATACTCCATCTGCTCGATGCCCTTGTAAATCAGCGTGAGTTCCTTAAATGATTTGACCAGTTGACGCTTATCCCCCGTACAGCAAATGGCACTATTCAGCCGCATTATCTGCTGGCATGTGGAGGTGCTGCCAGTTATGCCACCCTCTCCACTATCCGGTATTAATGGCAGAGCATTTAATGCGGGCACCACCAAAGCCTGCAACGATACACTGGTCAAAATGTGATGCAACTGCACCAGGACATTGGCCACCACATTTAAGAACTGCTGATTGTGCGGCTTGAAAATGCACAAATGTAACAAATGGCTTATTAGGATTAAGCCCTGCGACTCGAGCAATTTGCCCAAACGTTCGCGACAAACTGTATCCACCTTCCAGCAGCTCAAAAGACTTGCAAAAATTGCACAACAGCTAGACGATCACCTTCATAATTGTCTGGCGAAATGCACATCAAGGCAAAATCCAGCAGGCCATTGAAATAGTTAGAGTCCATTAAGGCCAAACAAAATGAGGCGGCAAAACTGGCCGCAAAGCGAAAGAAATTCAATAACATATCCTGATGTAAAACCAAATCTCGTCGCTGTTTTAAAGCCTCAAAAGTGTTGACCATAAAGCAATCCAATGCCTGAAAGACCAGCTCCATATAAGCGGACTGAGGCAATAGATACGGCAAGATTAAACCGCTTAGACTGAAGTAAATGCTTAAATTGTGCTGTACAAACAGCTGGCAAAAGGAGCACAGCATATGCTCGGCCAGGGGCAAGGATTGTGGATCCTGGGGTAAAATCAGCTTCAGCAGTTGCAACAAACTTTCGAGAAACCTTTCATTCTGCCGCTCCAGGTTTATTTGAATTAAAGGCCAAGCCTGAACCAAATGTGAGGTATGATCCTGCGTTTTATATATTTCCACAATAATGGCAGCACGTTTAAGCCAACGTTCGGGTTTTTTATCAGGCTGAGGATTTTGCACATAAGTGTGTAGCGACTGCCATTGAAAGTTCAACAATAAATCCGCCTGGGGCAAGTGTACTAAAGCCTCACACACGGCACGCAGTAAATCCAAGTCATCCTCCTCATCCAAATGGAATTCATCCAAAAGGCTGACCAATTTCAAAAAATCCTGAGCATGTTCTTCAATAAACTTGCCATGCTGGCGGCAAATACTGGCCAAAGCTTTGGCTGCCACCTGGGCGAGTTGACTTTGTGGTTTTAACAAACCCAAGAGATAGTCCAAAAGTGATAACATCAGGTTGGGATTTTGTATTAACCATTTGTCACACTGGCATACAAATTGTATGGCCTGATGACGCACGGCCAGATGGGTATGCGACATCATGGGTGCCAGTAGGCTGGGTATTAAATCCGGTTGCTCCTCCAACAAATAGGACATGAAAAACAAGCACACTTCCACATCTGACCATAAAGCCTCGGGATTTCTAACGACTTCAATGAGACCCTCCAAAGCCTGCTTGGGCACCACATAGGCCACATCCACAAGAGTTTCCTTTAACATCTCACGGAAATGTGCCATATCGCTTTGTGGTGGTATCAAACCCTGATGATCCGGTGCTAAGCGTGTATGCAGTAACAAAGCTTGTATGAGACGTTGTACATAGCCTTCATACAGCCGCGTCTTTTCCGGCGGAGCAGACCAACGCAAATATTCACTCAAAGTACTCCACATGGCCAAGGAAGTTTGGGTCAGGCTCAGGTCACATCTTTCGGGCACTTGTACCAAAAGTTCAAAACATCGTGGTCCCATTGTTAGCTGCTCCTTCCCATTCAACTTTTCCGATGCCAAGACTGCCCTATCGAAATAAGAATCGCACAGCCCTGCCAACAAATTGGCATAGTTGGTTTTCGATTCCTGCGTACTAAGTTGAAAGGGTATTTCCAGTGAGCTAATCATATCAAAGATTTGTCGCTCCAATTGGGAGTCGTCACGTGTTATGGCCCGTTGTCGTATATTGCTTAAAATACCCATCATACAATCCGAGCTCAATTCATGAATTTTTGAATCCTGATCATAATTATTTAACAGTATTTCATAGGCCAAACTTATTAAAGGATGTTTGATCAAATGTTCCAGGTCCCACACAATTGGCTTCGGCCCAGGATTTGCATATATGCAAGCCTGCTTCAGTAACGAACACATTGTCCACATCTGTACGCCCTAAGGTATGCTCCAAATATTCCAAAACATAATCCGCCCGATTAGCCAGTTGAGTTAATACCAATTTACGCCGCTTGGCACTCAATTGTATCTTATCGCTGCGCGCTTCCTCCGGCAATACCTTTAGTATCTCCAACAGCATACCCACTTGCTCAGCCTGGGCTGATAATTGTTGAACTATCTCCTCTATGAAATTCGTCCAGTTTACCATATACAAACCCAAATCGGTTATAACCAAACTCATTTGTCTTATCAAAGTGCGTGCCGCGTCACTGGGCTGCTGTTGCAAACAAATGGCCGCCTGTTTGATATTCCTTATAACCGAATCCTTGAGAGATGTTTGCATGTCAATGTCCAATTCTTGAAAATCTCGGGTAATCTTGCCGCGTAGCGTCATGGAGGCAAATGATAGCACGGCCAGTGAATGATCGGACAATTCACCTAATATCTGATCCGATATGGTCCAGGCTTCGTTGGAGTTTTGAAATTGACGCAAGTATTCCTCGGCGGCAATATACAATGAGGGATCCAGGTTATCGTAGAGTACACGTGCAGCCGATACCACTTGATGCTTGTCATATATGACGGACACCATTTGATTTGTATTCAAATTTTGCGACATCATGATATCTAAATTGAATTAAATATTAAAAATTCTTGAAAGGCGCTATAGATATAACGATAATCTATATAGTTATAGCGATATTCTCTATATTCTATATATATATATATTCTCTATCTATTTGTGACATTGAATGCCCCGGCTTACTAGATATAATTCAGAGGCTACTAGATTTGAAAATATTTTTGATTGATATAAGTGAAAAGTAAATCAAATAAGTTGAAAATAAGTAAGAAAGTCGGTCAAGCCCAGCTGTAATATAATCTGTACCTGTCAAAGATTGTACATAACTGAAAACTTTTAACGCAAATTGTTTAAGTGCTGCCCATAATATTATAGGCCAGTGCTGCCCAGCGTAATTATTTGTTTTGCTTATAACTCGACTATTGTGCATCAGATCTGGAAATGGTCAGTGTTAGTGAATACCTAGGTATTTGTACCTAGATACAAATTTGGTGTACCTTTTACCGTACCTTATCTTACCTAGTTTTAAATTTTCATTTATATTTTCAAAAGGTTAAGGACTAGGTACTTTAATACTCTAGATGAGAATTATGGTCTTAGTCACACCAACAAAAAGCTTATGGACCAAATTTCTACAATTCCTACAGAATGGCAAATATTACAGGACGTTAGAGGAGCGGGGTCAATCAAAAGATATCTTAGTTCGTAAGAAGCAAAAACCAGACAATCGGATTATGAAAACGAGAACATTTACCAAATCCGATTATACATAAATTGATCGAAATCGGAAACGGAAACAGGCCTGAATATTCTAGATTAGATCGAACCAGCAAAAAGTAAGTGACCATGTGCTTAAAATTCTTTGGTATTTTTGGAATAAAAGCAGAGAAACTGGATCGTCAATTGAGGCACATAGATAGCTGAAAGTCATAAAAGTTGGAAAGCTCTTAAGGAAATTTATTAATCTGCGAATCCCCAAAATAAATGAAAACGATTTCTGACACGTGTTGGGATCGATGAACTAGTAAATAATGCTGGATTAAAGACACACTAAGGGCCGATTTCTTATCTTCATGCTTTTAAATCCAGATGGATATTCTACTTTTGTTCATCTGATATATATATAGGCATATTCTGGCGTATCAATATACATACAGAAATGCCTGGCGCCAAAGGCAGCGCATTCGCGCTAGAAAATATTCGCCGGCTAATGAAAATTTTTTTTTTTTGCCGCTTTAATATAATTTTTTGGCGAATACTTTTGAGCCTCACTGTGCTCATTCAGCAATCACAAACGCTGGAGTCAACTGTAACTGCCTCAAAATAATGACGCCCGAAGAGGTCAAAGAAGCCATTCCAGGGAGAAAGAAAAAGGTAAGAGATTAAGGGCCGATTTCTTATCTCCTACATAGTACTATATGTCACATAAACCTACAAATCTAGCATATGAGAAATCGGATGTTGAAGATAACCACACTAAAATTTTTTCTCTTAAAATCCCCCTGTATTTTTAATTTTTATACACTTGAAAAGTGTATATTAATTTTGCCCAGAAGTTTGTAACGCATAGAAATATTAATTTCCGACCCCATAAACTATATATATTCTTGATCAGGACGACGAGCTGAGTTCATTTCCGCTTGTCCGTCCGTCCGTCCGTCCGTCTGTCTGTCCGTCTGTCCGTCTGTCTGTCTGTCTGTTTCTACGCGAACTAGTCTCTCAGTTTTGAAGCTATCGAACTGAAATTTTGCACAGAGTCTTTTTTTTACTGCACGCAACTAATATGTCGGAACCGGCCGGATCGGATAACTATATCATATAGCTGCCATAGGAACGATCGGTCTAAGAACAAGTTCTAGTTAGAAAAACTTTTTTGTTTTCCATCCTAGCGTCACTAATCTTGGTATATGTTAGTTTTATATGCTTTCACATAGTTCTGGAAAAATGTATCAAAATCGGATCACTATAGCATATAGCTGCCATAGGAACGATCGGTCGAAAAATAAGTCTTAGTGAGAAAAACTTTTTTGATTTCCATCGTAGCGTCTCCAATCGTAGTATATATTTGTTTTATATGTTTCCACATAATTCTGAAAACATTTATCAAAATCGGATGACTATAGCATATAGCTGCCATATAAACGGAAGGTCAAAAAACTACTTCTAGTGAGAAAAACTTTTTTGTTTTTTATCGTAGCGTCCCCAATCTTGGTATATATTAGTTTTATATGCTTTCACATAATTTCAAAAAAAATTATCAAAATCGGATGACTATAGCATATAGCTGCCATAGGAACGATCGGTCGGATAATGTGTTTTACTAAGAAAAGTTTTTTTTTATGGTATCAAATTTATATTATCAATGATTTTAAAATTTTAAATATCTGATATCTATATCCTATATATATTTTTCCAGTTAAATCAGTTGGAGTAAAGTTTTTCAAGTGTATTAAAACTTCGGCACAGTCGAAGTTAGCTTTGCCTTCTCGTTTTTATTTTTTTGAGGAAGGTCTGTAGAAATCTGTCAAAGTAAATTCAAAGCGTGCGTTACACGGACGAAAATAAAATTAAACATATTCCAACAGTTGAACAAGTAAGTAGAGAAAAAATATTGGAAAAAAAACTTCTAATCTTTTTGTGAATATCTTAGATATGGAAAATAAAACATCCACACTTGGCAAGGCAGAGCCACCGCTGCCACTGCCACAAGAAGAGGATACACTGGCAGAAGAGCCACCGACAGAAGCGCCTCCGCTACCACCGCTTCCTTTTGATAGTTCACCGCCACCTTCTGGTAGTCCACTGCTAGAAGATGTGGAACCGCTTTCAGCGGAGCCTGGCAGCGAAGAAGAGTCCCCTGAGGTGGCTCCCGCAACTAGTGAAGACAGCCAGTCCGAGTTGGACCCACCCATCATTCACAGACGCACGGCAAGCTATATGGTGCCAGAGGCCATCATAGATTTGACCACCTTCGACCCCACAGTCGAAATTTTGCAGGCATTTCGTGAGGACACTGCACCACCTCGTCCCAAGCGGAAACGGTATTGCTTTAAGTGTCCCGTATGTCTTGAGTGTTCCTAAAATTAGAAATATGACCAAGGTCAAACCTTTAATATTAGAAAATAATTTCTATATTTTAGAAAACAATTTTCTAATAATCAGAAAATGAATTTTTCAAAAGTAGAAAATTATTTTCTTATAATGTGGAAATTTTTATTTTCTAAAATCAGAAAACTTTTTCTGAAGAGGAGAAAATTATTTTCTTTTATTTAAGAAAATTGTAGAAAAAATATTTTTCTCAAAGGAAGAAAATTATTTTCTTTATTTCAGAAAATTATATTCTTAAAAGAAAAAAATTGTTTCTCAAAATTTAGAAAAATATTTCTTTAATTTAGATAATATTTTCTAGGTTTTACGATGTATTTTCTGAAAAAGAGTAATTTTTTCTAAAAATAAACAAACTTATTTCTTAAGAAATGTATATAAATTGTATTTATTAAATTGTTTTTAACATCCTAAAAATAAAACTTTGGCTCACAAACAATTCATTATTGAGCTTATGGAATTCAACAGGTGGATATTCTAAGTCACTTAGTCTAATTAGCTTATATTCTATGTTATTGTTACAAAGTTTTTTATAGAATGTAAGGTGTTCACTAAATAGTGTCTTAATGAGAACGCACAAAAAGAACACGCTTTCTTCAAATACAAATATTTCTTTGATTTCTATGATACAAAAACTGGCTTTACTTCATATACAAGTAATGTCTTTTGTAAATGATATTTTTACATTTTAGTAAGAGTAGCAAACTGCGCTATCAATGTCAGGAACAAATTTTTTGAGAGTTTTCGGAAAAACAGAATTAGTTGCCAAACACTTTGTTTTACTAAATATTATATGATTAATATTAAAGTTTTGAAGCAAATAAGCAAAAATTAAGACCGATTTTAACAGAAATGATAATAAAATGTTTTTTCGAGAAGTAATATTCTTTGCATAGATTTTAGAGTTCTATGTTTTGACTCAAAACGGAAACGTCCACAAATATTTCAGGGGTCCTGACTCTTCAACTATTCTAGTAGTGGTTCAAAAATGATGTTTTGGCTTTAGTTTGTCATTGAACAAAATTGTGTACTGTCTATTGTGACTCTTAATAATTTCTTTAAGTAACGTTTATATCGCTACGATATACCAGACGTATTTTTGTTAGCAACCATATACTCCGCCAGTTTGACTTAACAGCTTTCTATACTTAGGGCTCGTCTATTCTCCTTTCCAAAATGGTTTAAAAGAATTTTGCCTTTTTATTTGAGGTCAAAATGATGTGGTGCAAGTCAATCTGAAATTTTAAATTTTAATTAAATCAACTAAATTTAAAATTAAATGTTATTTACCTTGTTCTCATTAGCACCCACATTTAATTTTTCGTAATCAAAAGTTAAAAAATTGATAAACATGTTTCCGAACTCTCCTTTTTTGATTTAAATGAATAATAATATTGCAAATTGCGCGTAATAGATGTAGTGTGACCAGAGTATGGAGACCACATTTGACAAAAAATAGTAATCAGTGTTAAATACGTACATCTGTGAATTTTACTAAACAAACTCTGGTCACACTACATCTATTACGCAGCACAAAATTTGGAAAATGATGTAATATTATTAATATTAATAATATTGTTGTCCGAAAAACAGAACATATGTACAATGTACATATTAAAGGAGACATGAGACTATGCTGCCGTCAACCACATGTCTCTTCACTATGTACATGAGACATGAGACTATGCTGCCGGCAACCACATGCTCTCTTCACTATGTAATATGCATGCACATTAGGCGGGTCGTTTATTTTGAATAGCATACAGAACGCATCATGCATTCTAAGAACATTTGCCCAAGAAACCATAGTCTAAAATACCCGCCGCATTTCAACCTTTGGTTTATAAATAACACAGGTCAAAAAATGACCAACAGTGTTGTCAGCCTGTATATAAATAGATGTTATCTGCCCGATTCCGAAACTGTCTTCGGTTTAGCTCCATCGGTTGTTGCAGATTTGGCGGACAATTTAATGCTCTTTTTCTTAATATTGCCCCCTACGCACTGACGGAGTCAACGCAGTATATCAATGGAAAATAATAGCCAAAGAGCAGTTGGACTTTAAAGTCGACAATTCACGATTTATAGTAATATTTTAAAACAAATAATTTACTTTAGCCAGTAGGTTGTTTGATTTGTATTTGAACATCCTTAGCATATGGCCGAACTTTTTCTCTAATTATGTAAATTTTTGCATTTAAATCAGCTTATTTGGCCAAGTTTTGGCCGTTTAAGCCCAAAGAAATATTAAAATTTATGGGAGGATAACTAGATTAATAACAAAATTTGTATAGGAACTGTTAAAAGGCTACTTGGTTCAAAATAGAATTTAGATAAAAAACTAAACCAGACCTAAATAACTAATGGGAAATCAAGTAGCCTTTTTATATTTCTATAAAAAATTTGTGTATAAATCTAGTTGTCCTCCCATAAATTTTAAAAATTTTATTTATCTTAAACTGGCCAAAACTTGGCCAAATGAGCTCATATAAAATGCAACAAAATTTACATAATTAGATAACAAATTTGGATATGTAGGGATGTTCAAATACAAATCAAACAAACCATACTGGCCTAAAGAAATTATTTGTTTTAAAATATTACTATATTCTCTTTTTGGCTATATTATTCGAATGTAAGTCGTATAGACTTCACAAGTTCAGAAATTAATGCGTAGGGCCAATGAAAAGAGATTAAATTTTTGTTCCGAAATCTTGCGACCAACAACGGGAGCTAACGAAGACGTTTGGAATCTGGGCAGATAACTTTATCATATTGATACCAGCAAGGCTGGACAACACAATGTTGGTCATTTTTTGCCTTGTGTTATTTATAAACCTAAAGGCTGAAAGGCTAAGTTTTTATTTTAGACCTAGGTTTCTGGGCAAATGTTCGAGAATTGTCCATAGCGATTCTGCTACACGCCTATTTCATTTTTTTGCCCCATACAAATCGACCCGCCTAATGCATACATGTTTACTCACTTGGTTTTGCCAATGCTCCAGTTTAGCAAAAATATGATTGCCTGTCCAACCATCGACGGAGGCACAATACTATGCAATTGCTCCCATTTAGGGACGCCGGAGCCTCAAGGAAATGTTGAGATCTGTACCAAAAATTTTTTATAAAATAAGCTGAAAAAGTACCACATACATATGTATGTATGATATATGTTATATGTAATATATGAACAGACCAACTTTAAAAATACTATGTAATACATACAGCATGACTCCTCGTAAATTATATTTACTTACGAAATATTTTTCAAAACGCTGGCCATTTAGTTCGCGAGAAAGCTCCATTATTCAGCGGTTGCGCACAACTAAATATAAAACCCAAACACGACGCGCGCGCACGAATATCCAGCCGTTATGTGCAAGCACTCGTCTCTTCTTCGCACGATAGACAGCGTTATCGACTAGCTTTTTAATTATTGCTAATGTTAGCTGTTTTAAGTTGCCATTTCAGCTTTTTTTTTAGCATTATTCCCCAATATTGCAATATTTTTGCGTAAATGATCAAATTGCTTAAAAAATTACATCGAGCAAAACCACAATAAATGCAACTCCCACACTAACACTAAATTAATCACCTTACCACATTAAAATCTAAGTAACAATGAGCGGCACCGTGCACGTGTTCTTAATTGCTTGTTTCCACGCTCTTCATCTTTGTTGGGCCTTTATTTATTTTTTAGAAAAAGCCTAGAGTCCACGGAATTTTTTTAAAAACATTGGTTACTTTTTCTAAAATTATTTTCAGAAAATTACTCTGTATTAAAGAAAATGTGGTAGGAATTTGTAGGCTTATATAAAAACAAAGGTCAATTTCGCCCCTAGATTTTAGAAAGTGAGTTTAGAAAATCCACCCTATTTATTAGAAAAACGCGCAACTTCCTGGTTTTTAGAAAGGTTTTTCTAAAATATCTTTTAAGGGCATTCTTTTCTAAATACAAAAAACTTTTCAATAGACAATTTTTCTAAACAACAGGGCGTTTTAAAAGTAGGGCGTTTTTCTTAAAATGCATGGCAAATTTTTTTTAGAGTGCATGCATGATCGTACTATTGCAAAATTTTTGAGGAATGCCCTCTTTGTGGGCGGATCTGGGCGATATTCGTCGTATATTTTTATAAAGTTTAGTTTTTGAGTTAAAATTGTTAATTGTAACACAAAAAGACTACACAAAAAGACACAACACAAAATTTAAAAAAAAAAAAAAAAAATGTAAAAAGAGATATAAAAAATTTGGAAATTTATGGGTGGTAATGCTGGATGGGTAATTTTAAATGCAATCCCAACCTTACTCTATCCCGACCCCACATTTTTTTAGTTTCGTCCCGTCTCGATTCCGGAATATTTTTTTAAATTAATCAGAACTCGAAAATGATCAGAATCTAAAATTAATCCCGTTCCATCAAAATCGAATAATAAACAAATAAAATGTTTAAATTTGGAAATTTGTAAATTAGGACCCGAAAACTAATGGTATTAGGAATTTATCAACGTACCGTCCGAGTAGCGACCCTTTTAACAAATTTTTTTAAAGGTTAAGATTTTAAAATTTTTCGACATTTTTAAATTGAAAAATTAATCAGGGCCCCCGTAAATATTGGGATCAGAATTAGTCCCCTACCAACCCGACTCTATATAAAATAAAATTTGAAAATTTTGAAAATTTGAAAAAACAGTTTTTAAATCAATGGGCTCAGAATTTATTCAGTATCGGTCCGAGTCTGGGCCCCTTTTACAAACTTGAAAAGTGTATATTAATTTTGCCCGAAGTTTGTAACGATAGAAATATTCATTTCGACCCCATTAACTATATATATTCTTGATCAGGACGACGAGCGGAGTTCATTTCCGCTTGTCCGTCCGTCCGTCTGTCTGTCCGTCTGACTGTCCGTCTGTCTTTCCGTCTGTCTGTTTCTACGCGAACTAGTCTCTCAGTTTTAAAGCTATCGAGCTGAAATTTTGCACAGAGTCTTCTTTTATGCGCACCAACTAATATGTCGGAACCGGCCGGCGGATGACAATAGGAACGATCGCTCTAAGAACTAGTTCTAGTTAAAAAAACTTTTTTGTTTTCCATCGTAGCGTCACTAATCTTGGTATATGTTTGTTTTATATGATTCCACATAATTCTGGAAAAATTTATCAAAATCGGATGACTATAGCATATAGCTGCCATAGAAACGGTCAGTCAAAAAACTAGTTCTAGTAAGAAAAACTTTTTTGTTTTCCAACGTAGCTTCACCCAATCATGGTTTGTATTAGTTTTATATGCTTCCGCGTAATTCTGGAAAAATTTAATCAAAATCGGAAGACTGATATAGCTGCCATAGAAACGGTCGGTCTAAAAACAAAAAATGTAAAAAGAGATATAAACGAGAAGGCGCTAACTTCGACTGTGAGAAGTTTAAATACACTTGAAACGTTTACTCCAACTGATTAACCGAAAATATATAAAGGATATAGATATCAAATATTTAAAAATTTTTAAATCATTGATAAGAAAGATTTGATACCATAAAAACAACTTTCAGTAAACCACATTTTCCGACCGATCGGTCCTATGGCAGCTATATGCTATAGTCATCCGATTTTATAAATTTTTCCAAATTGCGTAAAAGCATATAAAACTAATATATACCAAGATTAAGCGGCGATAGAAAACAAAAAGTTTTCCTCAACTGAGAACTAGTTTTTAGACCGACCGTTTATATGGCAGCTATAGCTATAGTCTTCCGATTTTGATAAATTTTTAGTTCGCGGAAGCATATAGAAAACTAATACAAACCAGATTGGTGAAGCTAGATGAAAACTAAAAAAGTTTTTCTCACTAGAACAAGTTTTTCGACCGACCCTTTATAGAGACAGCTATATGATATAGTCATCCGATTTTGATAAATTTTTCCAGAATTATGTGGAAGCATATAAAACTAACATATACCCAAGATTAGTGACGCTACGATGCAAAAACAAAAAAGTTTTTTCTAACTAGAACTAGTTCTCTAGACCGATCATTCCCTATGGCAGCTATATGATATAGACATCCGATTTTGATTAATTTTTTCAGAATTATTGGGATACATATAAAACTAACATATCCAAGATAGGTGACGCTACGATGGAAAACAAAAGTTTTCTCACTAAAACATATTTTCCGACCGATCGTTCCTATGAGTGATATAGTCATCCGATCCGGCCGGTTCCAGATTGAGTTGCGTGCAGTAAAAAGAAGACTATGTGCAAAATTTCAGCTCGATAAGCTTTAAAACCTGAGAGACTAGTTCGCGGAGAAACAGACGGACAGACGGACAGACGGACACGCGCGGGCGGGGTTTTGGGGTACCCAAAACTTTTTTGTTTTCTATCGTAGCGTCCCTAATCTTGGTATATATTAGTTTTATATGCTTTTACACAATTTGGAAAAAAATTATCAAAATCGGATGACTATAGCATATAGCTGCCATAGGACCGATCGGTCGGAAAATGTGTTTTACTAAGAAAAGTTTTTTTTTATGGTATTAAATTTTTATTATCAATGATTTAATAATTTTAAATATCTGATATCTATATCCTATATATATTTTTCCAGTTAAATCACTTGAAGTAAAGTTTTTCAAGTGTATTAAAACTTCGGCACAGTCGAAGTTAGCTTTGCCTTCTCGTTTTTTTTTAATTTAGTAATTTGTTAAGATTTTGAAATTTTCGACATTTTTGAAATTTTATAATTGTGAAAAAAAGTCCCAAAAAATGATCGGGATCAAAAACTAGTCCAGTACCATCCCAATCTCAACCCGTTTTTTTAATTTTCTTAATTTATCAATTACCCGAAAAATATTGGACAATTAACTCCCGACTCGTTTTAAAAAATTTGAAAATTATTATTAGAAAAATTTTTAATATTGTAAAAAATTTGTTATTTTTATTATTAATATGTTAATGGCATTAAGAATTGCTTCCGTACCGTCCCAGTCCCGTCCCGTTTTGTAAATTATTTGTATTAATTTTAAGAATTAATCTCGTACCGCCACAATTTGTTTTTGAAATTTTTGTAAAATTTAGAAATCATTGAATTTTTGAAATTTTGAAAAGAAAATTTATATTTAATTTTAAAATTTTTAAAATTTTTTAATTCATAAATTTCAAAACTTTTTTATATATCTTTTTAATTTTCTTTTTATTTTATTTTATTTTTTTTTAAATTTTGTGTTGTGTCTTTTGGTGTTGGTTCTTTTTGTGTAGTCTTTTTGTGTGTGTGTGCTTTAATTTTTTTAACATTTTCAAACCATTAACAATTTTAACCCAAAAACAAAACTTTATAAAAAAATTCGACGAATATCGCCCAGACTCAAATCCGCCCTACAAATTGGACATTTCTCTGAATTTTGCAATAATACGAGCATGCATGGCATGCAAAAGACATGTCCACACCGTGATGACACCGTGTTGGCTTGTTCATAGATACTCAGCACACAGACGGGGCACTCAAATGAGTGCCGTTTCCGCTTAGGACGAGGTGGTGCACAGTCCTCACGATATTCCAGCAAAATTTCCACAGTTGGATCGTCCATACCCAAATCGATAACGACCCCAGACTCCAAATCGCTTGCCATGCGTCGGCGAGTAATGGGTGGGTCCAACTCGGACTCGCTGTCTTCACTAGATGCGGGAGCCACCTCAGGGGACTCTTCTTCTTCGCTGCCAGGCTCTGCTGCTCGCTGCAGCGGTGGACTATCTGAAGAAAGCGGTGGCGCTTCTGCCATTGATAATGCTGGCTCTTCCTGGTCAAGTGTGGATGCTTTATTTCCCATCTCTGAAATATTCACAAAAAGATTTAGAGGTTTTTTTTTCAACAATACATTTTTCTACTTACTTGATTGATATTCTAACAAATTTTTTTGAATTTTATTTACTTCTGTGTATCGCACGCTTTGAATTTACATTGACAGATTTCTACAGACCTTCATCAAAAAAATAATAAAAAAAAAATACAGGGGGAAATAAAATAAGAGAAAAAATTTTAGAGTGGCTCTTTTCAACACTAAAATACCTCCAAATTGCAAATGGTCACACTTTGTTTTGACTCTTTGGTTTGTTGACATTTAAATTTGAATCAATATAATTGAAATTCAAAAAGGGTAATTCAAAACGAGTCACAGCGAGCTTGTTACTTGTTGAGCACGAGTCGTAGCGAGCAAAAGAGAAAGCATGATAGCCTTTAATTTATGCCCTCTCTTGATTTTTTGTTAAGGAAAGCTCGAAAATTTACCAGCCTCGCTCGCTTGGCGCTCGTTCTTGCAGCTACAGCTAAGCTAAATTGCTCATATTGCTGACTTGCTTTAACAAGCTTGAACTACAAAGTTAAGGCAGATCGTTTTGATCGATTGTAAGGCAGCTATATGAAATAGTGTTTCAAACCAAATCAAAATTTAATATGTCTAAAATTATAAGCTAAAACTGAATTTAAGTTCAATATCTTATAAAATAACAAAGTTGTGGCAAGTCGGCCTATAGCATTATATGGCAGCTATATCAAACCAATATGTTCTAAAGTTTCCAGATCAAAGTACAGTTAATTTTTAAATTTAATTCAGTTCTCTTTTTATTTATAGAAAGAAACAAGTTGTTTATTCAAATTCTCACATAATGAACATTGACTTTTTTTACTGCACTGTACTAGATCGTTCCATCAGATCAACATGCAGACCCGTTACCATATTGCGTGTAATATAAAAATCTTCCACATTCATTTCGAAGGCATCTTTACTTATACTCAAAAACAATTCCGAAAATGTTGTAGTATCCACCGGCACATAGAATGTCATCAATTCGCTCTGATCATCTCTAGAAAAAAAAAGGGACAAGGATTAACAAATCAAGCAAAACTTGGTCAAACTCACAATAGCATGGCCTTGGGAAACTTAATCTCCATGAAGGCAATAAACTTCTTTTGCGGTGACATGGGAAAATGATTGATACGATTCCAGGTGCTGCGCGATAGACTGACATTGGGATTCACCTTATGCTTGAAACGCACCTCCAGCAAATAACCCGAGCGATAACTTTGCGTTTGCTCCTCATGGGAACCAATGGTCCAGAGTTGTCCGTCCCTTAGTAGGGGCGTACGCTGGCACAAACGTTCGCAATCCAAACCCGATAGCGTGGTACACAAAAAGCTGCAGCCACGTTGCTGCATATAGGCGGTAACACTGAATATGGTACGTTTACCGGTGGGATCAATGCCAGCCGGAACCCCATCGACGCACACCAGAGCCGGACAACCGAGTATGGCCAAAGCGAAGCCCAAACGACGACGCTGTCCGGCGGTGCACAGATGCAACGGCTGATTGGCACACGTGAATAGGCCCAGCAAACGTATAGAACCATCGGTGATCTGTAGGGCTATTGATTTGGCATGTCCATGGAGAACGGCATGTATATAACGTATCCACGTATCCAAATGCGTCCATACGAGGCACGCGTTTCGCCCACCAAAAGTTTGAGTAGAGTCGTCTTGCCCGAATCATTTACACCGGCCAGACCCACGCATTCGGATCTGAAACGAAAATAACAGAAATTAAGGCAATATAAAGGCACTCAGTTGTAATAAGATTGCACGTAGCCAAGGGCATACCGACAGTTTCCTTATCGGGAAGAAGGTTTGTGGTAAAATTGCCCTTAGTGTCCCTATGCTCTGGGACTCTAATGTGGATTATATCAAACTGTTTTGACATCAGTTGAAGAGATTTGAGTCAGTCATTCACCAATACCGAAATTGTTGATATTGAGCCAAGGACAGTGTTGGAAAACAGTGTTAGAAAACATTGTTGGGAAATCAATGTTGGAAAACAATACTTAAAAACAGTGTTGGAAAACAGTGTAGAAAATCAGTGTTGGAAAACAATACTAAAAGCAGTGTTGGAAAACAATACTTAAAAACAGTGTAGGAAATCAGTGTTGGAAAACAATACTAAAAAACAGTGTTGGAAAACAGTGTTGGACAACAGAGTTGGAGAACAGTGTTGGTAAAGAGTGTTGGAAAATAGAGTTGGAAAGAAGTGTTGGAAAACAATACTTAAAGACAATGTTGAACAACAGTGTTGGAAAAGTAGGAAGTCAGTGTTGGAAAACAATACTGGAAAATAGTGTTGGAACACAGTGTTGGAAAACAGTGTTGAAAAATAGTGTTGGAAAACAGTGTAGAAAAACAGTGTTGAAAAACAGTGTTGGATTTGCAGCAAAACTTACTTGGAAAACGTTGTTGGGAAAACAATGTTGAAAACAATACTAAAAACAGTGTTAGACAACAGAGTTGGAAAAAAGTGTTGGAAAAGAGTGTTGGAAAACAGTGTTGGAAAATAGTGTTGGAATAGAATTTTTAGAATTTCTACAGAATGGCAAATTTTACGGGACATTAGAGGAGCGGGGTCAATCAAAAGATATCTCAGTTCGTAAGAAGCAAAGACCAGAGGCAGGTGAAGTTAAATTAAAATTTAAAGACAATCGGTTTATGAAAACGAGAACATTTACCAAGTCCGATTATGCATAATTTGATCGAAATCGGAAACGGAAACAGGCCTGAATATTGTAGATTAGATCCAACCAGCAAAAAGTATCATGTTTGGTGGTGTATAAATTCTTGATAAAACCAAGGACACTTTTAGCTTTATTACAAAGAAAAGTAATGTGGCTTTTAAAGCTCAATTTAGATTCGAAAATTTTACCAAATCGTCGACTTTCTAATGGTTATTAATATAAACACGGCTTGATTCGGTAAAAAGGTCATAATTTTACAGTTATTTATATTAATTAAGTCCAAGTGACGAAGTGCTTAGAAATCTTTGGTAATTTTGGAATAAAAGCAGAGAAACTGGATTGTCAATAGAGGCACATAGATAGCTGAAAGTCATAAAAGTTAACAAGCAATTGAGGAAATTTATTAATAATTAATTGAATAACAATGGACCGAGATCGCTCCCTACGAATCCCCAAAATAAATGAAAACGATTTGGGATCGATGAACTAGTAAATAATGCTGGATTCTTCATGTTTTTGAAATCCAGGTAGATATTCAGAAGAATTGTTAAAACTTTCGATTTAATTACCATAAAAAAATTATAAAGGGCTCATTATAAAAGTACCTTTTTAGTACCTATTAGATGTGCGCGCGTGAGCGATTTTTTCATCACGTAACGCACGATTCACGAAATAAAAATATCTTGCACGATTCACGCACGGAATTTTTTCAGCTATTCGCGTCACGCACGATTCACTCACGATTTACGAGACGTCACGAATGATAACGCACGATAAAAATGCTTCCCTATAAAAAATTTATGTAACGCAATTATGTATATATCTGTAACACACACCGGCCGCATATTTTTGGCAATAATTGCAGCTGCTTTAAGGCAATATTCTTTTTCGCCCAACTGTTTAATTGGAAGCTTATTATATTGTGCTTGTGTCGCAACAACCCATCTGTGCCACACTAAGATCATGCCAAAACTTATTTTCAACAATTGCCACAAATTTCCAAATTTAAACATCTTTTTCATGCATCACTCCTTTTGTTTTGTGGTTTCACCGACTTATATCTTTGATTTCCATTGATAATGTTAATTTGTATTTCGTTTTTTAGTTTTTCACTCATAGTTTAAATTTAAAGCAGATTTGCTGCAATTGGTAAACTCAAACGAAATGCTTAATTCTTGGAATCAGACGATAGCAGTTTTTTGCGATTATTTTCAGTATGCCCATACCAGTTTGTCATATAAATGTCATATAACTCCATTCCAATACCTTAAATGTTGCTAAATCACGTATTTTCTATTGGTATACTTATCAGTGTGGCCATGAAACATGCAGAAATTTGTCCGTATTTGTGGCGGTTTTTGCTGGAAGCGCGAAAGTGAGAGTCAACGTTTGTATGTATGTAAGTGTGTGGCCGATAAGGCCGCCCAAATGGAGAGGACAGAATATTATGGTTGGGTGGGTGAGTGCTGCAGTCGACAGCCGACTTCTAAAATCAAGTTTTCATTCACCCAGCTATGACTTCGGTTCGAACCTCATTCCATTGTGGGTTTCATGGCCACACTGCGTCCTCTGTATGTATCATCGAGCCAGCAGCGGATTCACAAAATCAAAAGCAAATAAAAAAACGAGAAGGCAAAGCTAACTTCGACTGTGCCGAAGTTTTAATACACTTGAAAAACTTTACTCCAGCTGATTTAACCGGTAAAATATAAAGAGGATATAGTTATCAGATATTTTAAATTTTTAAATCATTGATACCAAAAATTTGATACCATAAAACAAAACTTTTCTTAGTAAAGCACATTTTTCGACCGATCGGTCCTATGGCAGCTAAATGCTATAGTCCTCCGATATTGATAAAATTTTCCAGAATTGTGTTAACGCATATAAAACTAATATATACCAAGATTGGTGACGCTACGATGAAAAATAAAAAAGTTTTTCCCATTAGAACTAGTTTTTTGACCGACCGTTTATATGGCAGCTATATGCTATATTCATCCGATTTTAATAAATTTTTCCATTCACAAACCATTCCAATCCCGACCCGTTTTTTAAATTTTGAAAATTATGAAATTTTTTAAAAATTTTAAAAATTCTTGTTTAATTTTTAAATTAATCAGGACTCGAAAATTATCGAAATCTAGAATTAATCCCGTTCCATCAAAATCGATAATAAACAAATAAAATGTTTAAATTTGGAAATTTGTCAATTAGGACCCGAAAACTAATGGGATTAGGAATTTATCACGTACCTTCCGAGTCGTGAACCGTTTATTAAATTTTGTAAATGGTTAAGACTTTAAAAATTTTCGACATTTTTTAAATTTTGAAAAATTAATCAGGGCCCGAAAATTATTGGGATCAAGAATTAGTCCCCTACCATCCCGATCTCTATATAAAATGTTTAAATTTGGAAATTTTGAAAATTGTAAAAAAGTTAGAAGTTTTTAAATCAATTAGGGCTCAAGAATTTATTCAGTATCGTCCGAGTCTGGACCCCTTTTTTTTAATTTAGTAATTTGTTAAGATTTTGAAATTTTCGAAATTTTTGAAATTTTAAAATTGTAAAAAAAAAGTTTAAAATTAAACAAGACCCAAAAGTTATCGGGATCAAAAACTAGTCCAGTAACATCCCAATCTCGACACTTTTTTTTTTTTAATTTTTCAATTATTCATTAACCGAAAAATATTGGATAATTAATCACGAAATGTTCCCATCTAGTTTTTAAAAATTTGAAAATTATTATTATTAAAATTTTTAAAATTGTAAAAAATTTGTTATTTTCATCATTAATATGTTAATGGGATCAAGAATTGCTTCCGTACCGTCCCAATCCCGTCCCGTTTGGCAAATTATTTGTATTAATTTTAAAATTAATCAGGTTCCGAAAAATATCGGGATCAATAATTAATCTCGTACCGCCACAATCCGTTTTTGAAATTTTGTAAAATTTAGAAATCATTGAATTTTTAAAATTTTAAAAAGAAAATTTATATTTAATTTTAAAATTTTTTAATTCATTAATTTCAAAACTTTTTTATATATCTTTTTAATTTTCTTTTTATTTTATTTATTTTTTTTTAAATTTTGTGTTGTGTCTTTTGGTGTTGGTTCTTTTTGTGTGTGTGTGCTTTAATGCGAACATTTTTAGAACATTAACAATTAATAATTTAAACTCAAAAACGAAACTTTATAAAAAAATACGACGAATATCGCCCAGACTCAAATCCGCCCTACAAATTGGACATTTCTCTGAATTTTGCAATAATACGAGCATGCATGGCATGCAAAAGACATGTCCACACCGTGATGACACCGTGTTGGCTTGTTCATAGATACTCAGCACGCAGACGGGGCACTCAAATGAGTGCCGTTTCCGCTTAGGACGAGGTGGTGCACAGTCCTCACGATATTCCAGCAAAATTTCCACAGTTGGATCGTCCATACCCAAATCGATAACGACCCCAGACTCCAAATCGCTTGCCGTGCGTCGGCGAGTAATGGGTGGGTCCAACTCGGACTCGCTGTCTTCACTAGATGCGGGAGCCACCTCAGGGGACTCTTCTTCTTCGCTGCCAGGCTCTGCTGCTCGCTGCAGCGGTGGACTATCTGAAGAAAGCGGTGGCGCTTCAGCCATTAATAACTCTGGCTCTTCCTGGCCAAGTGTGGATGCCTTATTTCCCATCTCTGAAATATTCACAAAAAGATTTAGAGGTTTTTTTTTCAACAATACATTTTTCTACTTACTTGATTGATATTCTAACAATATTTTTAATTTTATTTACTTCTGTGTATCGCACGCTTTGAATTTACTTTGACAGATTTCTACAGACCTTCCTCAAAAAAATAAAAAAAAAAAAATACAGGGGGACTGTAAGAGAAAAAATTTTAGTGTGGCTCTTTTCAACACTAAAATACCACCAAATTGCAAATGGTCACACTTTGTTTTGACTCTTTGGTTTGTTGACATTTAAATTTGAATCAATATAATTGATATTCAAAAAGGGTAATTCAAAACGAGTCACAGCGAGCTTGTTACTTGTTGAGCACGAGTCGTAGCGAGCAAAAGAGAAAGCATGATAGCCTTTAATTTATGCCCACTCTTGATTTTTTGTTAAGGAAAGCGCGAAAATTTACCAGCCTCGCTCGCTTGGCGCTCGTTCTTGCAGCTACAGCTAAGCTAAAGTGCTCATATTGCTGACTTGCTTTAACGAGCTTGAACTACAAAGTTAAGGCAGATCGGCTTGATCGGTTGTAAGGCAGCTATATGAAAGAGTGTTTCAAACCAAACCAAAGTTTAATATGTCGTCTGAGGAGCTAAAATTATAAACTGAAACTGAATTTAAGTTCAATATCTTATAAAATAACAAAGTTGTGGCAAGTCGGCCTATAGCATTATATGGCAGCTATATCAAACCAATATGTTCCAAAGTTTCCTGATCAAAGTACAGTTAATTTTTAAATTTAATTCAGATCTCTTTTTATTTATAGAAAGAAAAAAGTTGGTTATTCAAATTCCCACATAATGAACATTGACTATTTTACTGCACTGTACTAGATCGTTCCATCAGATCAACATGCAGACCCGTTACCATATTGCGTGTAATATAAAAATCTTCCACATTCATTTCGAAGGCATCTTTACGTATACTCAAAAACAATTCCGAAAATGTTGTAGTATCCACCGGCACATAGAATGTCATCAATTCGCTCTGATCATCTCTAGAAAAAAAAAGGGACAAGGATTAACAAATCAAGCAAAACTTGGTCAAACTCACAATAGCATGGCCTTGGGAAACTTAATCTCCATGAAGGCAATAAACTTCTTTTGCGGTGACATGGGAAAATGATTGATACGATTCCAGGTGCTGCGCGATAGACTGACATTGGGATTCACCTTATGCTTGAAACGCACCTCCAGCAAATAACCCGAGCGATAACTTTGCGTTTGCTCCTCATGGGAACCAATGGTCCAGAGTTGTCCGTCCCTTAGTAGGGGCGTACGCTGGCACAAACGTTCGCAATCCAAACCCGATAGCGTGGTATACAAAAAGCTGCAGCCACGTTGCTGCATATAGGCGGTAACACTGAATATGGTACGTTTACCGGTGGGATCAATGCCAGCCGGAACCCCATCGACGCACACCAGAGCCGGACAACCGAGTATGGCCAAAGCGAAGCCCAAACGACGACGCTGTCCGGCGGTGCACAGATGCAACGGCTGATTGGCACACGTGAATAGGCCCAGCAAACGTATAGAACCATCGGTGATCTGTAGGGCTATTGATTTGGCATGTCCATGGAGAACGGCATGTATATAAATCAATTCACTGGGCGTAAACTCATGCGGCAGAGTATCATGTTGGGCACAATAGCCCAGCTGGCGATAGCATTGAATGCGTTGATGTTCCATAGAATAGCCACGTATCCAAATGCGTCCGTACGAGGCACGCGTTTCGCCCACCAAAAGTTTGAGTAGAGTCGTCTTGCCCGAATCATTTACACCGGCCAGACCCACGCATTCGGATCTGAAACGAAAATAACAGAAATTAGGGCAATATAAAGGCACTCAGTTGTAATAAGACTGCACGTAGCCATGGGCATACCGACAGTTTCCTTATCGGGAAGGAGGTTTGTGGTAAAATTACCCTTAGTGTCCCTATGCTCTGGGACTCTAATGTGGGTTATATCAAACTGTTTTGACATCTGTTAAAGAGATTTGAGTCAGTCATTCATTAATTCATTAAGTGTAGAGCAAATAGAGTCGCTACTCTATATCCTGATATTCCTAACTACAGGGAGTAAAAATGCATTTCTCCCATATTCAACTTTTGATTTTTTCGTAATAATCAACCGGTGTTGGACAACAGAGTTGGAAAACAGTGTTGGAAAACATTGTTGGGAAAACAATACTTAAAAACAGTGCTGGAAAACAGTGTAGGAAATCAGTGTTGGAAAACAATACTAAAAACAGTGTTAGACAACAGTGTTGGAAAATAGTGTTGGAAAACAATACCTAAAAACAGTGTAGAAAATGTTGTGTGGAAAATATTGTTGGGAAAACAATGTTGGAAAACATTATTAAAAACAGTGCTGGAAAACCGTGTTGGACAACAGTGTTGCAAAATAGTATTGGAAAACAGCGTATGAAAACAGTGTTGGAAAACAGTGTTAGAAAACAGTAATAGAAAACTGTGTTCGAAGCAATGTGGCAAAACGGTGTTGAAATACGGTGTTAGAAAACAGTGTGGGACAACAGAGTTGGAAAACAATGTTAGAAAACAGTGTTGGAAAACAGTGTTCGAAACAGTGTTGCAAAACAGTGTTGGAAAACAGTGTTGGAAAACAGTGTTGGGAAACTGTCTTAAAAACCAGTGTTAGAAAACAGTGTTGGAAAACAGTGTTGGAAAACAGTGTTGGAAAACAGTGTTGGAAAACAGTGTTGGAAAACAGTGTTGGGAAGCTGTCTTAAAAACCAGTGTTGGAAAATAGTGTTGGAAAACAGTGTAGAAAAACAGTGTTGGACAATAGAGTTGGAAAACAGTGTTGAAAAAGAGTGTTGGAAAACAATGTTAGAAAACAGTTTTGGAAAAGAGTGTTGGAAAACAGTGTTGGAAGACAGTGTTGGAAGACAGTGTTAAAAAGCAGTGTTGGAAAACAGTGTTGAAAAGCAGTGTTGGAAAATAGTGTTGGAAAACAGTGTTGGAAAACAGTGTTGGAAAATAGTGTAGAAAAACAGTGTTGGATTTGCAGCTAAAACTTACTTGGCTATGCACAAGTCCACACGATTGATTACCAATTTTTTGCCATAACGCTTACCCACCCCCTGACAAATGGCCACATAATAATTCCGATCCGAATCACGCATACCCTCAATACGTTGACGTTCCGCTATGACCGTCTCATCCACAGTTTTGGTACCCTTGACGTGACGTGCCTCATAATCTTGCCGTAGGCTCAGTTGATTAATATCTTGTATACGTGGCTTTATACAACGAACACCTTTCATGGTATACACTTCGGTAAGTATCAGTAAAATAAAGATAATTATCGTAACCACACATAGGGCAATAAACTCAACAGTCACACCAAAATCCTTCATGAAATAAGTGTACTCAACTGAAAAGAAAGATTATTACCCAATTATATTTTAAGCACATCTCCTCGCCTATTAACTTACTGCAACAATTTGGTAACTCTTGACAGTTTAATATCTTTGTCGATACAAAATGTAAATTGGGATCATCGCACAACATTTTATACTCGTAGACCAAAAATAACTTATACACAATTTCGGCAAATGCGAATTGGGAAAGGAATAGAAATAAATCGGGCATATCAATAATTGTCTCGCTTATCATAATGGTGAACATAATAATGCCCATTGCATTAATGGCGGAAATGAGAACATAACCATAATAGGGATTGCGCACCCAACCGGCTATGACATACGAAACCAGCATGACTCCCGTTCCGTTTAGTAAGAAAACCAGAAAAAGATAGGCTGAAAGGACACTTACTTACTTTTTGAAGAAAGTCAATTGATTTCTACTTCAAACTTACTATAAAGCAAGCCATCATGATTGGGACTGAGATAGATGCAGACAATCATTATAAGGAATAAACTTATAATTGTCACAATCAGCAGATCAAATGTGGCCATGGATAGCCAATAGGTACAGAAACGAGCTCCGGCTAGAAATTGTTGACGCTTGAGTGAACTAGAACGTTCGCGTATCATATAGGCAGCAAATCCCGGCCAGATATAGCTAAAGATGACAACCAAATTGATGGCCAATAGACTACCAAAACCCATTGGTGATTGCGGAAAGGTATTTGAATGGGTTTGAAATGGCAAGGGCCAGAGGGTGACATCTATGATGGCTTCTTCGTTAAAATAGCGTCTTTAAGGGGATATAGGGTGAGGTATTAGTTAGGGTTAGTTTTATAAGCTTAACTCTTTCGAAGCTTTAGGAGTGAAGGGCCTAAAATGTGATTCTTTAATGTCATTTTATTAGTGTCTGCTCTTTCATATGCTTTCAGTGGGCATCCCTGCTTAAGGATCTGCTAGCTACGAGGTATGTAGGTAACATGTAAGCAAGCTGACGAGCAGCGTGGAAACCACCCTTTGCATCAAGTATCAAACAGCACGCTGCACCCAGAGAAATCTAGCACGATTCGGCAAGACTGAAATCGGCTTCAATTTAGTTTTTTTTCGTCTTGAATTTTCAAGAAGAAATCTGCTTGAAATCGAGAAAACTTTGTGTGTTTGGTGGCAAGGGAGGTGAGACAAAAAAATCAGGCTTGAAAATTCATGCTTGATTTCAGTATTTTCTTCTTGAATCCAAGAAAATTCTGTCTTGCCGAACTTCTGACACGAAATCTGCTTGATATCAAGCACGATCTGCTCGATTTTTTCTCTGAGTGTGAAAATATGTGAACTAAACAGAGAAAGAGGCTGAAAGCGAGATCTTACCTGGCCACCGCATTGTGCACCAAATTCAAACTAAATGGTGCCGCATGCAAAGGTATATTATTAAACCAAGCCATCACTTTACCCTCCGAAAAGGAGGCACCAAATGCATATCGAAATGTGGCATCCTTGGCAAAGTCCGACTGTTGCATAATAATATAATCGCTTCCCTCATCAGTTATAATCACCTTCAACTGGGCATCATACCAAAATAATAATTCTGCATAATATTCATACATTTCGGTTATATCCTCCTCATCTGAAGTGGCCTCAACAAAAGCCTCAATATTGTGCAATTCCGTTAAATTGAATGATTTGGCCACTAGCTCATAATTTTTACCATACAATAATACCGCAGCTAAGGTACAAAAAATACCCAACATCAGGGCCACCAAATTAACAATCTTAAGTGGCAAATGACGTTTATCCACCACCAGACGCTTATACAACAAAGCACGCATATGGGCCAAGTGTAAGCGACAACCGCGCAGTTTTTGTGCGTCCTCCAAAAGGGCATAATAGTCTTCCACCAAAATGGCATGATTGTGCTGATCGGGAGGGCTATTGGATAAGGGATCACTGGGTTCGCAGCCAAAACGTAAAAAGATCTCCTCCATGGAGGTATCTCGTATACGAAAACTGACCACATCCAAACGTCGCATATTCATTTCGAGTTCATCCAATAGATTAGGGAATTGATCTTCATATTTGTTTTCCAACACAAATGTAACCTTATATCCTATGTCACTCTCAACGGCAAGATTTGGCATATAGTTACTCATTAATTTTTGCAATTGATCGACATCACAATTGGAGCCCTTCACGCAGGTCTTTAGAAAAGAAAGAAAAAATAGGGTGAGTGTGGTTAACACTATCGAGGCTGTGATGTGAAAAATGTTGCTTGGAAAACAGTATTGGAAAACAAAGTTGGAAAACAGTGTTAGAAAACAGCGTTGGAAAACATTGTTAGAGAACAGTGTAGAAAATTAGAGTTGGAAATTTGTGTTGAAAAACAGTGTTGGAAAACAGTTTTAAAAATTTAAAAAAGAGTGGAAACTTTGAAAAGTATTGTTGAAAAACAGTGTTGAGAACAGTGTTGGAAATCACTGTTGGATACGGTGTTGGAAAAAAGTCTTGAGACAGTGTTGCAAACAATGTTGAAAACAGTGTTGGATACAAATGTTGGAAACTGTGTTGGTTAACGGTGTTGAAAAATAGATTTGAAAACATTGTTAGAAAATAATGTGGGAAAACAGTACTAGAAAACAGTGTTGGAAACAACGGACACAGCTTGTAGTGTTGAAAACAGTGTTGAAAACCATGTTGAAAAACAGTGTTGGCAACAGAGTTGAAAGATAGTGTTAAAGCAATGTTGGAAACAGTGATAAAAAATTTTGAAAACTGTGTTGGAAAACAGTGTTGTAATACTGTGTTGAAATACAGTGTTGAAAAACAGTGTTGAGAAAAAGTGTTGTAAACAGTGTTGAAAAACTAGGTTGAAAAATTGTGTTGAAAGAGAGCGTGGAAAATAGTGTTAGAAAATAGCGTTGAAAACAGTATTGGAAATAGAGTTGAAAAACAGTGTTGATAAACAATGTTGGAAGACAACGTTAACAGCTTGTGAGCATTATGTGTTTGGAAATTAAATTTTACCCCTACCATAAAATTTAAAAAAAAACTGTTTATCCTTACCAATCTATAGCCATGTCCGTACATATTCCTTAAAAACGGTTTGGTACCCGTACACTTGAGTTCACCATTTGACATTATGGCCAATCGATCTGCTATTTGTTCCGTCAAAGCGGTAGAATTCGATACCAATATTATGGTACGTTTAGACTTCTCCTCATTGATCAGATTCCAAATTAAAGCCTGTGTCTGCTTATCCAAATCCGAATGTATATCATCAATCAATATAATCGAACTATGCCCTATAAAGGCACACGCTATATTAAATAAACATCTTTCCCTAGATGTTAAGGTTCTCACTCGGCGTATTTTTAAATGTTCAATTTGCAAAGTTTTTGAAAAAAACTCGACTTGATCTTGTATATCCGTTCGATTGTACATACCCTTCACGCGACAAGTGAAACGTAAATGTTCCGACACATTCAAATCGGGTAAAGCTAGATCATTTCCTAGCGCCAAACCCAATTGCATAGAGGCCAAAACGCGTTCCGTTTGTATATTATGTCCCGCTACCAAAGCCGAACCCCGATTAGCATCTAAAAGACCGGCCAGAATTTTAAGTAAAGTCGTTTTACCGCAACCATTGTGACCCATTAGCACGGTCACCTCATTCTCGTACACATTCCATGTGAACAAATTCAGGGCCGCCCTATCATCTCCGCCATAGCGTTTGCATAGTTTCTTAATCTTTACCTTGAAACGACGATGCGACGGCTCCACTTCATATATTTTGGTCGAATTAACGCCCATTGGCTGTTGGCCCGGTTGCGTAAAACTATCCTCAAGATCTCTCTCCTGATAGGTAAAATCGCCACTTCTGCTTTGACCACGACCACGCACCAACTTGACCCGCTTACCACTAATCTCATTGGCATTCCACATATCCATATATAAACCTATGGCACAAAATGCCACTGAAGTGCCCAGAAATATACAGACTGTGGTATAGACACTAGTGCGTTGTTCCTGATCCAGACCCTCTCGATTATAAATCACTTCACGCTTAATCAAATACTCAAAGATCAAAGCCAAAGTGGTATTGGGTAAGGCACACGATAAATAGCGTATGACACGTACAGCACGTTCGGGATTATTCCAGAGTACGAAAAAGGGTAAATATGTGACCACCCACATCATGGTGAGCACTTGAACGCTCGTCAAGCTATCACGAAAGAATGAGGCAATCATTACACAAAAACCCGTTGCAGCCACATTATAGGAGCAAAGTATCAGCAAGACGAAATACCAAGGGGTTTGGGTAAACATGCCATGGGCATCGCTCCATTGTATCTAAAAGGAAAAAAAATCACCGAATTAACTCGATTCTTGACAAATCATTTTTTTTAAGTCTAAAGAAATATAAGCAATGTTTTTGTGTACAATTTTTGACTAATCGTTTTTTTTAAGTGTTTTATTGTTATTATTATTGTTATTTATTGCGGTGTTTATTGTACAATTTTTGAAAAACATTTCCATAGCGGTGTTTTTTGTACGATTCATGGGCAATCATTTTATTAAGAGCAAAGTTTCAGTGATTAAAAATAAAAGCGGTGTATTTTTCACGATTCTTTACTAAACACTTTAAGTACAAAGTTTCGAAGATTAAAAATATTTTAGCGGTGTTTTTTTTTTAAGGATTCTTGCCTAAGCACGTTGTTAAGTCCCAAGTCTTAGAGATTGAAAATTATAGATTATAAATTATAATTTGTACGATACTCGACTTGACATTATGTTAAGTCCAAAGTCTTAAAGATCAAAAAATAAAAGCGGTGTTTTATGTACGATTCTTGACTAATCCCTTTTTTAAGAAAAAAGTTTTAGTGATTAAAAAATAAAAGCGGTTTTATTTGAACGCTTCTTGACTTAACATTATGTAAAGTCCAAAGTCTTAGAGATCGAAAAATAAAAGCGGTGTTCCTTGTAAAATTGTTGACTTAATATTTTTTAACGATGTTTCTTGTACGATTCTCTGACTAATCCATTTATTAAGAACAAGGCTTAAGAGATCAAGAAATATAAGCGGTGTTTTTTGTACTATTCTTGACTAATCATTTTTTAAAGACATCGAAAAATATAAGCGATGTTTTTCGTACGATTCTTGACTACTCATTTTTTGAAGTCCAAAGTCTTAGAGGTCAAAAAATATAACCCGTGTTTTTCATACGATTTTTGATTGATGATGGTTGATCGTAACCTCTCCTTTAATCGTGCATGAATCGTACGTGAAACGCTTTAAAAAATGGTATGCATGAATTGTGCGTCGAGATTTTTATTTCGTGAATCGTGCTTAACGTGATTCAGAGTACCTAAATAATAGGTGTTCAATCGCTTATCAGTCCTTCGGAGTTGCTTTAGAGTACTTATAAATAGCTCATATCATGCTTAATTGCACCTTATGGTTCGAAAGGTCTCCTAACCTTACAAAAAATTGGTCTAGCGCGTAAAACTTTACCTAATTAGGGCTTAATAGTAGCTTATTTACCGGCTTAAAGTTTATAAAAAGTCAATCAAAGCTAAATGGAACCCGATTATTAGTCGATACATTTCTTCGCCCTTTTTAAGGTTGCTATGGAATCAAGTGAAATACTGTCAGAAGTCGTTCGGACTTAAGCGCTCAAATTCACCTGGGAATTGAATAAAAGTTTCTCCGTTCTTCTCTGGAGTCGTGCTGTAGCTAAAAACCGTAAGAGAATTACAAAGAAGTTATTGAAAGGACTTTCAGAAGTACAGAGTATTTGGAAAATCGATTTATAATTGCTTATAAGTAATTCGGAGTCGCTTGGGAGTTATTCGGGGTCGCTGAGTAGTCATTCGGAGTCGCTTAGGAGTATTTCGGAGTCGATTGGGAGTTATTCGGAGTCTCTTAGAAGCTCATCTGAGCCACTTAGAAGTAATTCTGAGTATATTATGAGTCATTCGGAGTCGCTTTGGAGTTATTCAGAGTCACTTAGGAGTTATTCTGAGCCACTAAGGAGTCATTCGGAGTCGGTCATGAGTAATTCAGAGTCGCTTTGGAGGAATTCGCAATAGCGTTATTCAGGGTCGCTGAGGAGTCATTCGGTGTCGCTTAGGAGTAATTCGGAGTCGTTTGGGAGTTATTCGGAGTCTCTTAGAAGCTCATCTGAGTCACTTAGAAGCAGGGTTGCAAACCCCTCTAATTTTGACAGGGGTTCGGTTTGGGGTTCGAACCCTTACTCTACTCTTGGGGTTCGGTTCCACAACCGGTTCCCTTCCAATTGAGAACCGGGGTTCCGGTTCGGGTTCGAGTTCCAGATAGCATTTTATATATTTATGTACATAATAAGTAATTTAATAGAATTTGAAGACGAGATGCCTTATAATCTGCTGCCTGATGGCTTGGATGTCAAGCACCTAAGTGATCTGTCTTGATTGATTGATTGTATGTATGTTTAGAAGAGTTAAGCGATTCTGTAAACTTGCACTCACAGTAAAAGTCATTTCTCCTTCACATTAGTGGGATTGCTGAATCTGATGTGATTTTTGTGGCTATGAAACCTGCAAAAAATACGGCAACTTTTGGCCTAAAAATAAGAGATGATTTTATCTGCGTGCCCGTGATTTAGTAACTGTGATTGACCATATCGGCGTAACTGTGATTAAGTCGCAGTGACTGGCAGTCATCAAATCACACTGTTACTTCAAATATGCAATCACTGTGTGATTCGATGATTGCCAGTGACCGTGACTTAATCACAGACACGCCGGGTTTTCTCATCCCTAACTTATAATGTGGCTGAACACGTACATGCATTTCCGAGAATTTAGTCAGAATAATTATACCCGTTACTCGTAGAGTAAAAAGGGTATACTAAGTTCGTGCAAATGTATGTAACAGGCAGAAGGAAGCATTTCCGACCCCATAAAGTATATATATTCTTGATCAGCATCAATAGCAGAGTCGATATAGACATGTCCGTCTGTCCGTATGAACACCTAGATCTCAGAGACTATAAGAGCTAGAGCGACAATTTTTTCAGTGTAAACTTTTATTGTCTGCACGCAGATCAAGATTGTTTCAAATTTTTGCCACGCCCCCGCAATATGAAAAAACCTCATATCTCCCACAATTTTGAAAGTAGATTGTTCGGACCTTCTAGACATATATTTTAATTATCATTACCTATTGATCCGCCATACATCATTTTCCGATCAGACGAACGATAGTAGAGTTGCCGCCCCCGAAATTTGAAAAATACCTCATATCTCCCACAATTTTGAAAATACATTGTTAAAACCTTCTAGACATATATTTTAATCATCATTACCTACCGATCCGCCATACATCATTTCTTGATCAGATGAACGATAGAAAAGTTCACGCCCCCGCAATTTGAAAAATACCTCATATCTCCCCTAATTTTGGAAATAGATTGTTCGAACCTTCTAGACAATTTTGAAAGTAGATTGTTCGGACCTTCTAGACATATATTTTAATCATCATTACCTATCGATCCGCCATGCATCATTTCCCGATCAGATGAGCTATAGTAGAGTTGCCACCCCCGCAATTTGTAAAAACACTCATATCTTCCACAATTTGTGATCTAATAAAATATTCTTAAAAAAACCTTACCCTGAGTAACGGGTATATCGAAGTCGAGCAGGGCCGACTGCAACTTACGCTCTCGTTTTTTCCATAAATGGGACCGCAACAGCACAGCTTTGACTGGCATATTGTGAGAGTGAAATGCTATGAGAACTTTATTTGTGATTTGGTTAAAAAAATGAAGAAATTTAAATAAAGTGCAACTTTCCCTTGTATTCATCGTGCCGTTGCATCTCCGTACGAACAAAATAATACCCAGAAATACAGTTTCGGATGTTTTATTTTGTCCAGTCTTTTGTTGCGGATGGGAAAAGTGTCGCCGTCCATACATGGGCATATGAATGGATACATTTTTCTTCATAATAATGCAATATTTTTTACCATCAAAGTGCAAAAATAAATTATACCTTGGCAATTTATTTTTAGAACCGAACCCCATCAATAAGAAAACAGGGTTAGGTTCGGGTTCGGGTTCTCGTGATTATTTTTAATGGGGTTCGGTTCCCGTTTCGGTTCAGGGATCACCAGAACCTGAACCGAACCGGTTCTGAAGGGTTCGGTTCCGGATCGGTTTGCAGCCCTGCTTAGAAGTTATTCTGAGTATATTATGAGTCATTCGGAGTCGCTTTGGAGTTATTCGGAGTCACTTAGGAGTTATTCAAAGTCACTAAGGAGTCATTCGGAGTCGGCCAGAAGTAATTCAGAGTCGCTTTGGAGTAATTCGGAGTCGCTTTGGAGTAATTCGGAGTCGCTTGGGAGTTATTCTGAGTCGCTTAGAAGTCATTCGAAGTCGTTCGATGTTGTCTGTGTGACTGTGTGATAAAATATCATGTTGTTCCTTCATTCACACGTACACTTACCGTGCAAACAGCTGTGACAGTCACCGAGCTAAATAGCATATAGATCAAACCTTTAAAATACCAGGCCATAAAGTGTATCGTATTACCAATATTCATATTGATCATAAACATACGCATTTGGGTCTGTTTCTCACGTACAATTTGCTAGAAACACAAATCAAAAATTGCAGATCAATTCAAAAATCCGTATACTTTCACCTTACCCAAACCAACAGCTGGGCGGGAAATAGAAATCCGATGATAATCAATAGGGCCAGTCCTCGATTTAGATAGGTTGTCAACGGATCCGATTTTCTTCCCACCACCGGAAAGCGTCGTAGCATAATTTCCGGTATATTCTTGCCGCCCACTATCTTTAAAAACGTCTCCGAAATAGCCTTCTGTAAGCTAATGAATCCTTCACGTACATAGCCCACATATCCGCCACAAGGCGGTTGATTCAATCTCATATAATCCGAAGTTTTTGGATCATGCTCATGCAATGTCATCCAATTGCCCCCAATGAAGGTACCATTAAATATTCTCAGCTCACTGGGAAAGGTGATGGAATAGTTCAGTTGGGGAATCACTTTTACACCTGGACCCAAAACTCTATCGATAATCGGATAAAATGTATCATAGGATCCCCTATCAAAGCAAACACCCGCAAATAAAGAATCATCGCGCACGCTGTCGCGCAGCGAGGTGCAATCCTCGAATGCACGCAAATCCATCGGCGGCAATAGCTCGACCGCCTGCTGCATGATCTCTCCGAAAATATTGCAAGATACGGGTGCATAGCCAATGACCAGCTGTGGCAGAAACGGACTACGCTTTTGTTGGTGTTGCTCGACAATGCGTTGACGTTCCTCCAGTGTATCAACCAGCTCTGTCCAGCTACGATCCAAATCCACGGGATCATAATGGCTATCCACACGCTTTTCTACACCCACGGCCAGGCGCATTATAACCGCTATCAGGCACATTAGCATCGGCGAGAACAACACCAGCAGAAACTCTCCGGGCTTGGCCCATTGCGTCTTGTGATTCTTCCAGCTGATCAGTAGGAATTTACCCAGATATTTACGCATCGACATGATGACCAAAGGGCTCTATGTTGTACGAAATGATTTCCGTTTTGCCAGCTGCTCGGTTCATCTTGCTTTTGTTTTCGTCCTTCTTTTGCATTTTGAGGGTTTATTTTTTATCCTTTGACATAACATTTTTATTGCATTCCAAAGTAAACAGATGACCATAAAAGCGTTTTGCTGCTCGACCAAAAAAAAAGAAAAAAAGTTGAAAAAATAGAAAAGCGATATGAGTGAGTGCCACAAAACAGAAAGAGACAGTATACCCTTTCAATGGATAGGTAGTGTGCACTATTTTATATATTAATTGTCTTTGCTTTGCAAATGGAGTATCAATTCAAGACGCTAATCTGAAATGCAACATTTTTAATTGAATAAACACGTTAATTACTTAAATTTTAAGTTAGGTCTTAAAATTTAACTCTCGATCAATGAAATAGACTCAAGCATTTTCAATGTTTTAAGTGCTGAAGAAGACGCTTACTTGAATTGTAACATTTTTAATTGTATAAACACCTAAATTACTAACATTTTAACTTAATACTTAAAATTTACCTCCAGATCAATGAAATAGACTCAAGGATTTTCAATATTTTGAGTGCTCAGGATGAAGCTAACTTGAATTGCAACATTTTTAATTGAATAATCATCTGAATTATTTTAACTTTACCTCCCGATCAATGGAATAGACTCAAGCATTTGCAATGTTTTAAGTGCTGAAGAAGACGCTTACTTGAATTGTAACATTTTTAATTGAATAAGCACCTTAATTACTTAAATTTTAACTTAATACTTAAAATTTACCTCCCGATCAATGAAATAGACTCAAGGATTTTCAATGCTTTGAGTGCTCAGGATGAAGCTAACTTGAATTTAAACATTTTTAATTGAATAATCACCTAAATTACTTAAAATTACCCCACGATCAATGAATTAGACTCAAGCATTTTCAATGTTTTAAGTGCTTAAGAAGATGATTACTTGAGTTGTTATTGAATTGAATTGTTTTTAATTGTATAAACACCTAAATTACTTAAATTTTAACTTAATACTTAAAATTTACCTCCCGATCAATGAAATAGACTCAAGGATTTTCAATATTTTGAGTGTTCAGGATGAAGCTACCTTGAATTGCAATATTTTTAATTGAATAAACACCTAAATTACTAAAATTTTAACTTAATACTTTAAATTTACCTACCGATCAATGAAATAGACTCAAGGATTTTCAATAGTTTGAGTGCTCAGGATGAAGCTAACTTGAATTGCAACATTTTTAATTGAATAATCATCTGAATTATTTTAAATTTACCTCCCGATCAATGAAATAGACTCAAGCATTTGCAATGTTTTAAGTGCTGAAGAAGACGCTTACTTGAATTGTAACATTTTTAATTGAATAAACACCTTAATTACTTAAATTTTAACTTAATACTTAAAATTTACCTTCCGATCAATGAAATAGACTCAAGGATTTTCAATGCTTTGAGTGCTCAGGATGAAGCTAACTTGAATTGCAACATTTTTAATTGAATAATCACCTAAATTACTTAAAATTACCTCACGATCAATGAATTAGACTCAAGCATTTTCAATGTTTTAAGTGCTCAAGTAGATGCTTACTTGATTTGTAACATTTTTAATTGTATAAACACCTAAATTACTTAAATTTTAACTTAATTCTTAAAATTTACCTCCCGATCAATGAAATAGACTCAAGGATTTTCAATAAAAATTCAATTTATAGCATCAAAATACTAATGAATATTGAAAAAACTATATTTTTTGTATTAGTATATAAATTTAATAAGTATATAAATTTGCAAAAAGTATATAAATTTAAACCATAAATATTAATTTCAGACTCTTGAACAGCCAAATTCCAGCTTGCCAGAAAACCACAAATATTTGGAAAACGGGCAAAAACGAGCAAAAAAGTTATATAACTCAATAATCTGTACACTTTAAGGAAAAAAACATTGTTTTTATTTTTGTGAGCAAGCGCGATCAGCAAAGTTGCTACTGCACGAAACAAATAATTTTATGACAAACAAAAAATGGACTTTGTAAACTGTTTAGACTTTGTCACGTCTCATTTTATATTTATTTTATTAAAAACTGTAAGAGGTAATCAACTGTTACTATTAACTGGCACAGTTTATTAGAAACTAAAATTTCAGCCTTTGAGTCTATTCGAGTGACAGCCAAAAAATTCATATTTTTTCGGGTAATTGAAAAAAATCAAGACTATTTTTTATCTCTTAATGTCTGTATTATTTACTGATCTAAGAAGTACAACAAATAATTCACAGTCTTAAACACAAAATACATTGAGTCTATTTCGTTGATCGGGAGCGTAACTTCACTCAACTGCTTAGAAATTTTTCATCATGAAAGATGCCTTAATATGAAAGTGATTATCCCTCCGTATAAAAGTTTTGTAGGGCATATGAAATTCGTCATTTCAATATGTCATGGTCAATGGCTGGTTTAATTTGTTGCTGGTCACCACCAGGGCTTCTTCGCATTCAATTGCATTTATTGACCGAAGAAATATTTTATTACTTTACGCTTGGCAAATATTAGTTACCCATCGCCGCCATTGCCGAATGACATCGAGAATCGAAATAGCGTCCAAAATGTATGCGTCACGAGTGGGAAGGGGAGGTGGTTGTTCTGTTCTGTCCAGTCCTGACTGTGTCTGCCTTGACTTGGCTAATATATCCGGTGGCTGCTTTCATGTCGCCCACTTTGATTTCTTGGCAGGGCTCTAGAACTGGGCTTCCATTTTTTTTTTTTTTTTTTTTTTTTTGGCAAATATTTTGGTCATAGCCGAGATTTGCGTGTGCCTTGCCAATGGTTTTGTTTGTTTTGCTGTCCACAAATGGGCGAGTGAAGAGGCGTCGAGTGGTGAGTGTGTGTGTGCCTTTGAATGTGGGTAATTCGGTCATGAATATGCGAACAATTTTTGCCCATTGTCCGAGAAGCATTTTCGGTGTGCGCATATTTGTCGCAAATGGACTACATTACATTACTGCGACAGTTATCTCTTGATATATGTATGTATATATATGGTATACTATAGCTGTATACTTGTATACCACATTTATGACTGAGTGAAAAATGCCCATAAAAAATATATATGTTTGTATGTAACTATACAAAGGCCGCCTGCATTACAAGCAAATGTTACACAAAAGCCACAAAAACAATACCCAAAATGCGTCCATGTTTGTTTAAATTATAAGCAAAGCATAAATCCTGTGCACATAATATTTGAACTTGAAAATGCTTTAGCAATTGGCGCCCAAGGTGGGGCTCAGCGGGCATTTTGATAAAATTGTTTTGTATCACTTTTTCCTTAAAATTGTGTAAATATATATTTTTAAGACTTTTTAAAAATATTTTCATTTTAAAACTCTTTTAAACTTAAAATTGGTTCGAAATCGGTTTTGAACCGGTAAAATGTTTGACCTTATTATAAAGTTCAAGGAACAGCTTTTGAGCCACCTTCTTGATTCAGTAAAATATCTAGCTCCATATAACCCACCTACAAACTGAATAAAAAAAATTACTAATTCGAAAAATTCCAAAGAATTGGTTGCAAACCACTTTGGAATTAATTTTTCAATCAGTTATGGAACCAGTCTTGAACCAGTAAAATATCCTACATCTTATTAAAAACTAAACACCAAATTTCAATTTAGTAAGTTAAAAAAAATTTCAATGAATTATGGAACCAGGTTCCATTTGAACAATAGTTCATTTTTTTGAAACATTCCTTTAAAGTAGTTCATTTCATGAACTATAGTTCAATAAATGAACTATAGTTCAATAAATGAACTATAATTCAAAAATGGGCTATAACTCGAAAGTGAATAGTTCATCAAAAATTAACTAATGAACTAGGTCATTGAAATGAACTTGATTCTTCAACTCTAGTTCATAACTTTAATAATTTCTGAAATACGGCTCTAAACCACTTTTGAAACTGTTTAATAAACTAATTTGAAACCTCTACCGTAACCAGTAAAATATCTTACTCCACATTACCAACTTACACACCGAATTTGAAAATCATAACTGTAAAACTGCCAAAGATTTGGCTTCGAACCACTTTGGAACTAGTTTTACGAACTAATTCAGAACAAGTAAAATATCGAACTCTATATTACCAACCTACACATCGAATTTTAAATTCAAAACTTATATAATATTTGAAAAACACTTTTGAACCAGCTCAACCTGGTTCGGAATCGGTACTAAGCCATTTCTATTTCCTACACTTCGATTGTTAAGTTCAAAGCTCAGATTTGTCTCTGAACCAGTTTGAACCAGTCGGTACTGAACTATTTCGAACTTAAAGTTCAAAGAAAAAATAATTTCGTTTCGATCTACTTTTGAACCAGTATTATAAACTGGTTCGGAGCTTAGATTTGTCTCTGAACCAGTTTTGATCCAGTTTGAACCAAATATCAAAATATGAAATATCAAATAATTTCGCTTCGATTTACTTTTGAACCAGTATAATAAACTGGTTATGAACCAGTCTTGATATCTAACTCAATATAACCAATTCAAAATTTTAGTTTATAGCTTTAATTATTTCTAAGATATGGCTTTGAACCACTTTTGAACCAATTCAATCTGTTTCGGAACCAATATAATGTCTAACTCCATATTACCAACCTACACACGAAATATCGAGTTTATTTGCCAAAATTGGTTCTGAGATATGGCTCGAATCACTTTGGAACCAGTTTTTTAAACTGTTATTAAAACGGGTTTTTTAACCAAATCCCTTAATTTTAGGAATCGGGATAACCATGTGTTCTACAAATCGCTTCCGATCCTAAATCGACCCAAATCGCTTGGGAATCAGCTCGTTTTTGGGTCAAAAGCGATTTGTAGAACACCTAGGTATAGCTTTTGAACTAGTTCAAGCTGGTTTGAATTAGATCTAGAACCAGCAAAATTATAAATTTTTATAACCTGTATAAAAAATAATTTTTTAAAATTTTTTCAGTATTTTTCGTTTTATATTTTGAGCATTTTTGCCATAACTTTCATAAAAAACACACCGATTTGAATATGTAATATACGATTTCACTGCTAATTAGCTAGTCTACAAATAAGTTCAGACACTTTATACCAAAATTGAATAATTTTCGAGTTATTTAGATTTAATCTTGGAAAAGTACTTTTTTTGAATTTTTGGCTTCAAAATTTTGACTTAAAAAACTCATGAAAATTTGAAAAATTTTTTGATTTTCTGCATTAGTCGTAGTAATACAAGCTATTGTGCGTTCAAATCTTTGTTAAATCGCCCATGTTATAGTCTTTCAACTTAGACGCATTTTTAATAATTTTTCCTTGCTTTAGAACCAGTTCACATACATAGTCCATGATTCTTTCTACTTTGAAAATTTAATGAAAACTGTTTCAGCGGTTGAAGTAGCGAATTTAAATATATATATTCACTTTTATATATATGTACTATATAGAAACAAAAAGAAACTATGAGAATCACTTCTTAGAATTACCTACGCTTCTGAACGCCTCTCATCTGTTATCTCAACATTTATTTTTAAATATTTGTCACATAAGATGCGTTGTCTTATCTGTTTAGAAAAAACATAATGTACAATTTTTTGTTATATAATATAATCGTATGTATTAAATAATTCTTCGTTGTATATTGGGTATTTTTAATAGACCTCTATGTTATCTCTAAAAACTTATTAATGCTGGCGCTTGTCAGTCATAACCCAAATTCTAATTCTCAATGAAACTTGCCTTAAAGTCGCAGATGCTTAAAAATGCTAAAGTAAAATATAATTTTTAGCTTTCCGCACCTTACATTGTATCTTATTTTATAGGAAATCATGTCCTTGATCGCATTTCTTAGGTGAATGATATTGGTGTTCTTTTTGACCACAAATTATGTTTTAACATAGTAACCAAAGCCAAAGGATTTCTTATGCGCTATTTTTGATTCTCTTTCAGTCCTCATTTACACTTTTTCGCTAGTCTATTTGAAACAGAATATACACTGAAAAAAATAGAAGGCTAACATGTTTAAATACCATTGCAGTTTTTTAAAGACTCTACCATTGATAACAAAACAGTTAATCTCATTAGAACTAGATTTTCAAGTCATCCGATTTTGATAAATTTATCTAGAACTATTTGGAAGCATATAAAACTAATATTTACCAAGATTGATGACGATACGATGGAAAAAAAAAAGATTTTCTCACTAGAACTAGTTTTTGGACCGATCATTCCTATGGCAGCTATATGTTATTGTAATCCGATTTTGATAAAACTTTCCAGAATTGGGTAAATACATATAAAATGAATATATTCCATGTTTAAAGCCGTTAATAGAAATATTTTTTGAACCGGTCGCATGGAAGCTATATGCTATAGCTGTCCGATTTTGATTAAGCTTTTTAGAATTGTGTAGAAGCATATATAACTAAGATATGGGCATTTCTTTTCTGACGTGACGTGACATTCGTACGATAAAATCTAAAAAAAAAATATGAAAGAGACAAGTTAAAAATTTTTTTTTTTATATTTTGTTAGTAATTCAATAGCAACTTATTTAGAAAAAAAAATTTCAAAAATCGACCCGGTGGATTTATAGAAATCAGTAAAAATATGCCCTGACGTGACGTTACTTAAAAAGGAAGTGGGTTTTGACTCGGACTACAAAATTGCTAAACTCCGCGAATTGAAAAACTCTTTTTGTATGAAACTTTTTTCAGTAGTTTTTAGAATAATATAAGTTTATTTTCCAATTTACCAAATATAAATCTCATTTTTCGTTCTTTTTTTATTAGCTTCTTTATATCTGACGTGACGTTAGTGACGTGACGTTACTTAAATTTCATTTGGCAATTTTTAAGTGAAGAAAATTTTTCTTAAATTATTCAACCCAACAAAAAAATCATTTTTAATTGTAGCTAAAATTTTGCGAAAAGATTGGAATTGCTTAATGAGAGCTGTAAATCGAAAAGAGAAAATGCACTGAAAAACTGGCCAAAACGTAAATTTGTACTTTCTAGCCCGATATATCGCTATCTGTACAAAGGGAAGCTTTAAACTCATCAATTAAAAATAATTTGCATATTTACTTTTTCTAAATCAAGTAAGAAACAACTTTTAATGAACTTTTAATTTTTCGGTCTTGGTAGACTTTTCTGCGGAAATGCCCATATACCGAATGATGACGATAGGATGGAAATCAAAAAAAGTTTTTTTCACTAAATCTAGTTTTTGGACCGATCGTTCCTATGGCAGCAATATGTTATAGTCATCCGATTTTGATAAATTTTTCCAAAATTATGTGAAAGCATGTAAAACTAATATATACCACGATTGGTGGCGCTACAATGGAAAACACAAAAGTTTTTCTTACTAAAACTAGTTTTTGGACCGATCGTTTATATGACAGCTATATGTTATAGTTATCCGATTTTGATCAATTTTTCCGGAATTATGTGGAACCATATAAAACTAATTTATATAACGATTGGTGACGCAACGATGGACAACAAAAAATTTTGTCTCTCTAGAACTAGTTTTTGGACCGTTCATTCCTATGGCACCTATATGATATAGTCAACCGATCCGCCCGATTCCGAGAAATGTGCAGCCTATGTGTATTTAAAGAGTTTTTGCAAAGTTTGGTCAAGATAGCTTTAAAAGTGAGGGAGGAGATAGCATAGAAACAGACGGACAGCTGCTTCATACAAAACGCGCAGTGTGACCATGAAACATGCAGACAATACGGCCACTTTTATGATAGTTAGTTGGCCACACTGCTCCCTTTGTATGGAGCAGCTGCGAACAGCTGTTTCACGAAATCACAAGCAAATCAAAATCAAAAGCAAATCAGTTTCAGGAATCCCTCTATTATCTTTAAGTTCAAATATGATCCTTTTAATTGGCATATTAATTTTTTTTATTTTTAAAATTTTAGGTTTCACAAATTGGCAAGATTCATTTGAAAGATGAGTTAAAAATTGAGCTCAGTCTCTACCCTATGTAGAGTTCTCTGGCGATCAAGCAAAGAATCACCCATTTCCTTTCAGATTTTTGTATTTTTTTTAAGTTCGCAGGGAAATTGAAAGTTTTGTGTACATAATCCAAATACTGACAGCTCAACAAAAATTAAACTTCAAATCAAAATGTAATGGCTTAGCCATTTCAAACATAAAACTGACTGTGTGTGTGTGCAGTTTATTAGACATATCGTAACCCCCCCTCCCCACCCCTTTCGCCACCCACAAGTAGTGCCCAAACAGCTGCTTTTGCTTGGCATTGAAAACTGCCTTTGAGCGGGAGCGGGAGTGGGTGCAAAAGCGAAGCTAAAAAACACGAGCGGGCCAATACGAATGAATCGTCAACAAAACGAAGCGGTTGCATCGTCGTCATCCCGACCGACCGGTTTTTGGCGCTTGCTTTGGCGCTTGGCGCTTCAGTGCGAATCGAAGCATCGAAAGTGTCAGGTGTCTTCTCTCTGGATTGTCTCTTGTCGCTCTTGTCGTTCGCTCAACACAAAAATATTATATTTGACGCAGATTTTTACGTAGTACGTTAAACGGCGGCGGTGATTTCATTTTATAAGAAAAATACTAAATAAAATACAACAATTAAAGTGCTAACGAGATTTGCCACTGTTTATTTTTTTTTTGTAAAAAAAAATATTTTTTTATTGTGTTAAAAAAAAAAACAACACCAAGTGACGCGTATCAAAATGGAATTTAGTATTAGTGAATAATTACAATTTTTGCTAGTTTTTTTTTTACACGTGCAAGCAAAACCGCTACAAAGAGCGGGAGAGGAACACACACACACAGCTAGATCTGTGACATTGATCGTGAGATCAGGTCGGCAGTATCTGTGGTTTTTTTTTTTTTTTTCATTAGCTTTATTAGCAATTCCAAAGGCATTTGTTGTTTTGGCATTGTTGTGGTTGTTGTTGTTGTGTAGGCAATTTGTGGCTGATTTCAATTGATTGAGTTCAATTGCAAAAAAATTTAAAACAAATATGTTATTGCAGTAAATAGAAAACTTAAAGAAATTCTATTACTTATCTTCAATTTCCTGTTTCCTAAATTTCGAAATCATTTGCTTGACTTTTCGAATAAACCTTCTACGATTTTATTCATAAATAATTACACAAAAACTGGAACTTGTGTTTGTTTTGAAAAATTTGTACAGCCTTGTTCTGAATTCCCCATTTCCACAATAATTTTGTAATTTAAAACCAGTTTTTGGAACAGATCAAAAAAGTTTTGTCAAAGTGGAATTTAGAATAGTCGAACTTTTCTATTACAAACTTCTTAGTCTAAGATGCTATGGCATTCCAATTGTGTTTCAATATTTTCAAATAATATTAATACAAACTTTTGTAGAACAATTTTTTTTATATTACGATCTAACTTCCAGATCTTACAGTTTTTCTTTTACGGAACTATTTCTGTATATTTTGTTCAGAACTGCAAACCTTTTCAAAGATTAACCGCTTTAGAGTCAAAGTCTGCGATTTATTTTTAGAGTCCTAAACTGAATCAGAAAATTGAAAAAGAGTTTCGTTTATAATTTTTAATTGATGAGATTTTTTGATATCTTTCCAAGGTATAGCAAATATATTTATTCAAGCAAGGCAGACGATCTTGCTCTTTTTAAATTCAATTTCAAAACTATTAGAAAATTTTGTAAACTTTAAACAACAGCTTGAAAAATATTTATATTTCTGAGTAATACACATATGTACATTGCACACTCAAAAAAATTATCAAAAATTCAAAAAAATTAATTTTTTTTCGATTTTTTTGTTTTACATTTACATTATTATAGCCTAGACCTTCCCCTTTCACCCTTTTAAACTATTTTCAAAAATTCAAAATAGTTTAGAAAATATGGCCATGTTAGTGGAACAATGTATTGGCTAAAGTAAGCATACGTTGCTCAAAACTTTAAGCGCGTTTATCTCGAAATCGTCTAGTTCTACTGAACCGATTTTAAACAGCAATGTTGCAATCGGCGAGAAATTGTTGTAATTCAAACTTCAAATCAAAACAAATTTTTTTTCAAAAAAAAAATTGTTTTTTTTCTGATTGAAGTACGGACCAGAATTACATCAATTCTAATCATAACCTCATTTATCGTTTTAATTTTCGATAACATGGAGTTCCTTAATCAAGGCTACCACCTCTACACCTTGGCAGGCCGATAACTGTTTAAACAGCCCTCGAATCTCAAAAATTTTTATTTTTTATTTTTATATAATTAATAAATATTACAAAACAAAAAACCAACTAGAAAAAGCTTTTCTGGTTTTCCCTATATAATTTTTTTTTAAATTCTCAAATAACCCGGTACAATAGGAGGCCCCCTTAAATATGGGAAATTCAAGTACAAACGATCTCAAAAGTTTTTAAAATCTTGGTGGATATTAAATTAATATATGTTGGCTGCTGCTTGTTTTCCACATTGTAATTAGGCTTAAGGAAATAAAGTAAGTGGAAAGTAAGCTAAAAAACAGTTTAATCATACGCGGGTCGTGGTAGACAATATTATAAATATTTCAATCGCAGCCTTAAAGTAGGCAACATACATTTTCTTAATATCCACCTGGATGTTATTGTGAGCACAAAATTCCTGTTCGTTTCGAAATTATTTATTTATTTATTAGAAAATATTGACAATTAGAATGCCATAGTATCTTAGGCCTTAGGCTAGACATAATATATATAAATAAATGGGTATATTACAATGGCTTTTGTTTCGAAATTATAAATTCACTTAAACTTGGAAATCGATTTTTTTGAAATTATCAATATAATTGTTATTGATTCTTACGCTTTTGTTTTATCGAACTCACATTTTTTTTAGAAGGTTCTGACAATTGTTTGGGCATTGTTATGTCAAATTATATCTAATCGGAACCCAACCCGGAACTGTCTAACGTAAAAGTTCGATTGAAACTCAAACCAGCAAATTTTTCGAAAACCGCTTTTTAAGAACCAATATTTTTGGAACCAAAAAGACCGCTCAAAATCGAGTCATCTTGCACTTAGAAAAAAACCGTGATCTTTGTACAAAAAATACTTTATACTGGTACAAAATACTTGGATTAAGTACAATTTTGTCCATCCCGATATTTCGGGATATATTAAGTACATTTTGAGCTTATCGAAGGGTTTTAAAATTTTATTCTTAGAACGAAATGGTCTTAAAAGAGAAAACAATTTGTTCTTAAACCAAGAACTTGCGTACCCAAAATAAGACCAAAATGTTCTTTTACTTGTTTTAAGCAACGTGTTCTCATTTCAGAAACGTTTTGGGAAAATTTTAAACTTAAAACTGATTCGTACTTAGTTTAAATACAACCAAGTACTAATTATTCTTAATATTTTGTGTAATTTAATTCTAATCCTTTCGTGATTTAAGTATTTCGTATTTGATTTAAAAAATTTGGTTCCCATTTTAGAAACATTTTGGGTAAATTTGATACTCAAGACTGATTCGTACTTAGTATAAGTACAACCAAGTACGTAATATACTTAAAATTTAAAATATAAAGCGAAAGAAAATTTAAAATTTTATGCCGTTAGTTTTAGAATGCCGGCATAAGTTTTTTCTGAGTGTTCCTGTACAGTTTCGGTTCTGGGTGTTTTCTATTTTCTACTTCAATCAATGTGACTTACTTCTTACTCTTCTAACGGTTCGATAGTTCGAAAAGCAAAGTTCCTTCCAGCTAATGTTAACTCTTTCAGTAGAAATGAGATCGAATATTCTACACTCGAACTCGCTGCCAAAATCGCTGTCAGAGAAGAGGTCTCTGATTTTTCTCAAAGTAAATCGCTTACAAAATAAAGAAAAATGTATTGTCAAAGTTCCGTGAACTCCGTACAGTGTAATTTAATATTCATTCAAATATTAAAAGTTATTCTTGTTGTGTTCCAGCTGTACAATAAAGTTTAGAACTTTTATTTTCCAGGGGTAAAGTTTGTTATGTTTAATTAAGTACTTGCTGTTAAATAAACGAACATATGTAGGTTGTTTATATTATATTCCACAGCATCTTTTGTTGTAAATAAAATCAAATACATAGACAAATAGAAACTTGATATGATTTTGGGAATCAATATGATATTTACTCATATCAATAAAAAGCAGATATGATAAGCAACCTCAGTGGCAACAAATTATAATTTTCGGTGGAAGGTTTGCTATTTTGTTTCCATTTTAAGACAACTATCACTGAGAGTCAATAAATGGTCTTGGAATTCTCTCTGATTCTCAATCAGATTCAATAAGATTATTTAAAAATTTGTATATCAAAATTATATTGATAGAGAAATATTAATGTGATATTTGAATTATTAAATTATATTATATAAAAGTTAAATCTTTATTAAATATCAAATTCAACAGCCTAAATCAGATTGTTATCAGATCTATATATAATTTACATAACTTTTGTTTAACTTATAAAAAATATCAGAGATTTAAACCGAAACGAATAAAGGTTTTTTTACCGATATCGATATCTGTTGCGTAACCGATTCTATCATTCTAGTGAAATAGTTTCCGATATATAGCAATCGGCAAAATTAGTTACCGAAACAATACCCGTTGTTCGATACGGTTTTAAAAATTTAAATAATTTTAGATGTTTTGAATCTTTGATCTACAAATTTGTATCGCACAGCAGAATGTTTTCAATGACAACTCTATTACTTCAATAGACCTGTTTATTCTAAAGATATGGCTATTTTTTTAATTGATACTATTTGAAAATATCGAAAATATAAATATTCTTATCAGAATGATACTTTTTTGATATCGAAAAAGTATCGATATCGATATTTTTCAGTTCATATTGGATAGCGTCAAGCCTACTCCTGGAATTTCCCCGACTTTCCTGAAAAATTCACCATTTTAAAAGCTTCAAAAGAAAAAATAACAATTTAATTCTTATTGTGAATCACTCCCTTAGTTGCTTTCAAGTTGTTTTCTTTAAATGCAAAAAGCAAAGCTTCCCCCGAAAATTGTAATATGTAAGCACAAAGGTTGAGATCGTAAGACTTAAAAATAAATGTGAGAGGGAAACAATAAAGCTTTAACATAAACCAGATGGTCACTTATGTCATCTTTTGTAAAACTGCATTTTAGGTACTCAAACAAGTAACTTTTCATTTGAAAAGGTTAATTTCTGCCTGTTTGTATTGTAAAGGTAAAAGTAGGAACTTTTTAAAGAATTTTGGTATTTACCATAAACAGAACTATACATAGGTACATTTTCAAATTCAATGTTATTCTTAAAGTGTACCTTAACTAGCTTCATGGCTTATTTGGTATTTACCATAAGCAGAACTTTACCTAGGTACAGTTTAGAATTCAATGTTATTCTTCAAGTGGCTTATTGATATTAATCATAAGCAGAACTATCCATAGGGACATATACAAATTTAATTTAATTTTTAAATTGTACCTAAATTAGGTACATGTCTTAAATGGTATTTACCTTAAACAGAACTATACCTAGGTACAGTTTCAAATTCAATGCTATTCTTTAAATGTACCTTAATAAGGTACATGACTTATTTGGTATTTATCATAAGCAGAACTATATCTAGGTACAGTTTCATATTTAATGTTATTCTTAAAGTGTACCTAATTTAGGTACTTGGCTAATATGGTATTTACCATAAGTATAACTATATCTAGGTACAGTTTCATATTCTTAAAGTGTACCTTGACTAGGTACATGGCTTATTTGGAAGCCATTTGGTACCAAAAACATAATTTTTTTTAATAAATGATTTTAAATAAGTTTATGCAAAAACAGAAGCGTTTTAAAATCTTTTGTTATTCCCTAATAAACCAAAGTGTACCTAAATTGGGTACTATTATCAATAATTGTCGAATAAGCATTTAGAAATGTAAATGTATGTATAGAAAAGTATGTAAAATACAATAAAAATTACAGTACATTATTTAATGAAAACAATTAAAGTGCTTGAGTACCTAAATAAGTTAGGTACTAAATTTGGGCTAGTTGAAGACTGAGCTTTAGGGTAATATTTGTAAAATGTAGAGACTAAAATTGCACCTAAAACCGGTTTCTCAAATAAGTTACTTTTCTTTGGTACCAGTTTTATGTCAAAGTGTACCTTTTCTTTAAACTGTACCAATATTTTTGCAATATTTTATTTACTTAAAAATCTTGACGTTTTCTCTTCTTTTTTTTTTAATGAATGAATTTTGACTGTTTCCCCATTGTACTTGCTAATTTTAAAAAAATTCCCTTTTCTTACGCCTCAAAGTGGAGAACCCCCTTTTGGTTCGGCGAACTATAAACATTAAATAACAATAATAAAAAACAACAACTACAACAACAACAACTACAACTTGGGGGCCAGCAAGTTGAAGCAGTTTGTCTAAGTGGCTTGCGGGGCTTTTGTCAAAGCGTATATAAAATATAATACAATAGAAAGAAGGCACTAGGTGCATACATACATATACATATGCATGTGTCTGTATGTAGGTAGCCAACTTCAAGTTGGCTCCAAAACACGCAACAGTCCGTCAGGGCATCCCCCATCGCGTGTTCCGGCACCCTCCCAGCTGGAGTACCCTCTGCGACTTTGGTTTTCTATCCTCTTTACATACAAACATAGTAAAAAAAAAAAAATTTTCTATAACAAAATTTCCTTTTTCTTCTTTTTTTTTTTTTGTTTTTCTATTTTGTTATACGATTTTTGTTTTTGTAACCGCTGTGCCGCCTTCGTCATCATCAACAACAACAACATCATCATACGGACATACGTTGTTCCCGCTACTTGTAACCGGAGAGTAGGTCAGGTCAGTATATGTGTTACTATTTAGACATACTACCTACTTATAAGGGGGACAGCCGGCTGAAAAGAGGGGGGTACACCGCATGTGTACCGCATATTAATTTTTTACAACTTTGTGGTGAATGCAGGCCGTAAGAAGGGGTCTGTGTCTTGCTATGGGCAAATCAATCGAAGCTAAAAATCTCAATTAGTAGCAAAGACTTGAAAAAAAGGGGTGCCTATTTTTGGGTAACTAATTTAGTTTTAGTTAATCAGATTTAAGAAAACTTTACACGATGTGTGATTGGAGTTTTTGTTTAGATAAGCTTACTTAAAGTCACTCTCATTATTTCCTGTTTAAATCCAGATAAATTAAGGCTGTCAACCGTTCCAGACTAGAACCCCTTTGATGCTCTACGGTTCAGGTTTTTTTGGTGTCTTGAACCAAACTTTATAAGTTAATGAACTTTAGAATCGGATCTTCTTTTTTGAAAAAAAAAAAAACGTTCGTTTCTACAATTTCAACAATTTCATGGATTTTTATCGATCCAGTCGACAGTTCATCATAGAGATTGGATCCTTTCCCGATATATATTAGATATATATTAGAACCCATCTTATACGAACTTTTCAAAGATTCAAAATATGCAACCCTTAATAACATGTGATTTTTATTTTAGAAGATACAACCCGTCAAAGTTGAACTATTTTTAGATTAAAACAAGTAAGAAAGTCGGTCAAGTCCGACTGTAATATACTCTGTACCTGTTTGTATATAACTGATAACTTTAAAGTGTGGGGTCACACAAACTGTGCACGTGCTGCCCATCACGATTACGGGCAGTGCTGCCCCGCGTAATTATTTGATTTGCTTATAACTCGAATATCGTTCATCTGATCTGGAAACGGTGTATGGTGGATCGATCATTAATGACGATTAAAATATATGCCTAAAAGGTGCAAAGAAGCTATCTTTAAAATTGTGGAAGATATGAGAGTTTTTTCAAATTGTGAGGGGTGGCAACTCTACCATCGTTCATCTGATCGGAAAACGATGTACGGGGGCTCGATAGGTAATGATGAGTAGAATATATGTCTAGAAGGATCGAACAACCTAACTCCAAAATTGTGGGATATTTTAGGTGTTTTTGAAATTGTGGGGGTGGCAACTCTACCATCGTTCATCTGATCGGAAAACAATGTATGGGGGCTCGATAAGTATTGATGAGTAGAATATATGTCTAGAAGGATCGAACAACCTAACTCCAAAATTGTGGGATATTTGAGGTGTTTTTCAAATTGTGGGGGTGGCAACTCTACTATCGCTCATCTGATCGAAAAACGATGTATGGGGGCTCGATAAGAAATGATGAATAGAATATATGTCTAGAAGGATCGAACAACCTAACTCCAAAATTGTGGGTGTTTTTCAAATAGTGGGGGTGGCAACTCTACTATCGTTCAACTGATCGAAAAACGATGTATGGGGGCTCGATAAGTATTGATAAGTAGAATATATGTCTAGAAGGTTCAAGCAACTTAACTCCAAAATTGTGGAAGATATGAGGTTTTTTTCAATTTGCGGGGGAGGCAGGGGGCGTGGCAAAAATAAAAAATCATTAGATTGAAATCTCTTAAATACGAGGCCTTTTTTTTAAATTTGGAAAGATTTTAACCGCGCTTGTGGGGTCTGGGACTTCAGGGGTTATTTAACCTAAAGTTGAACGTGCTTGTCAATTTCGTGCTTGTTCGTGTTTGAAAAACACGTGTAAATAAAGTAAAAAACTTGAAAAATATAAGAAATCAGTTTCAAAATTCTCACTTACAAGCCACCATGTCTTTCAAAATGTCCTTCATAAAGTTTTAAGCTTCCCGATTCCGATATCATAACCAATAAACTTTGTTTAGGCTTAAGGAAATGATCTTTCGGTCTTTAATAATAAATTCGCATGTTCATTTATACCTTCAATATTTTATAAATAACTCTAAAGAAAAAGAACAATCATTTTAAGCCTAACAAATCACAAAATGAAGAAAAAAAACTAATAACTCATTTACTTCTACTTATAGAATTCTGAGAATAAATTTGAATGTCGTGTAACGTTTCATTAGAAATTTCTAGAATTCCCATTCATCAGAAATAACAACAACAAAAAATGGTCAGAAATGCGTTGCAGCTTCCACATTAGCACACAATAAGGCGTTGTAGTTAATTATATATAATATATATATATATATGTATATGTGCTTATCAATCAATCTCTCTTCCCCTTCTCGCTTCTAATTTCGAAGGCCGCAAAGTGTTGGAGATAATTTTTTGTTGTTATTCATCTAAATCTAAAAGTATTTTTGCTCAATGTTGACTGACTTGCAGATAACCTTTCCAGATGGTGATGAGAAGGGGGAGGGTCAAGTCTCACTCTGTGCCTTTGTCTGTGCTTTCAGCTTCTGCTATGTAATCCAATTTAAGAGCAAGACTTAGCTCCTCCTCCTCCTCCTCCACCCAGTTCGTCTCTTTCCCTCTTCACAATTGTTTTTGATTATTTAATTTGCCAGACTTTTGCTTTGATTTAGTTTTCGTTACTTGGCTTAACTGGGGGGAAAATTTACTTGGACAGCAGGGAAAATCCAGTAGACCACAAGATTTTCTCTCATGATTTAGACCTTGAAAAATATGGCCAAAAATGAAAGAAAACAATTGCGCGGAAGAAGAGACAAGACCAAAAATTGTAAATAGTAGCACAGGGTGGGTTAGTTTTCGTACAAAATGGGGTAATTACTAAGTAATACGTTTTTTACTGAAGTGAGGGGAAAAACCTGAGTATATTTTTTCCCCGATGGTGCACAGTCCTACTTAAAATATTTAAATTTAGTACGAAAGTTTTGCCTACTTTTGGGGTCACATATTTAATTTAAATTTAAAAATTAGTCACAGGATATTAAAGAATAAAATAACCCAAAAAAAGTATCAATCAAACTATCTAGCTTGAGTAACAACTAGTCGACTAGATAAAGCATTGTTATACACTTGAAAAGTGTATATTAATTTTGCCCAGAAGTTTGTAACGCATAGAAATATTCATTTCCGACCCCATAAACTATATATATTCTTGATCAGGACAACAAGCTGAGTTCATTTCCGCTTGTCCGTCCGTCCGTCTGTCTGTCCGTCTGTCTGTCCGTCTGTCCGTCTGTCTGTTTCTACGCGAACTAGTCTCTCAGTTTTGAAGCTATCGAGCTGAAATTTTGCACAGAGTCTTCTTTTTACTGCACGCAACTAATATGTCGGAACCGGCCGGATCGGATGACTATATCATATAGCTGCCATAGGAACGATCGGTCTAAGAACAAGTTCTAGTTAGAAAAACTTTTTTGTTTTAAATCGTAGCGTCCCCAATCGTGGTATATGTTAGTTTTATATGCTTCCACATAATTCTGGAAAAATGTATAAAAATCGGATCACTATAGCATATAGCTGCCATAGGAACGATCGGTCGAAAAATAAGTCGTTGTGAGAAAAACTTTTTGGATTTTCATCGTAGCGTCTCCAATCGTAGTATATATTTGTTTTATATGTTTCCACACAATTCTGAAAAAATTTATCAAAATCGGATGACTATAGCATATAGCTGCCATATAAATGGTTGGTCAAAAAACAACTTTTAGTGAGAAAAACTTTTTTGTTTTTTATCGTAGCGTCCCCAATCTTGGTATATATTAGTTTTATATGCTTTCACATAATTTTGAAAAAAATTATCAAAATCGGATGACTATAGCATATAGCTGCCATAGGACCGATCGGTCGGAAAATGTGTTTTACTAAGAAAAGTTTTTTTTATGGTATCAAATTTTTATTATCAATGATTTAATAATTTTAAATATCTGATATCTATATCCTATATATATTTTACCGGTTAAATCAGTTGAAGTAAAGTTTTTCAAGTGTATTAAAACTTCGGCACAGTCGAAGTTAGCTTTGCCTTCTCGTTTTTTTTTTTTTTGGTTGGTTTTTATCTGACTCTTTTGGCAACATGAGTAGGGCTACAGTTGCTACTGTTCCTCCTTCCAACTCCTTTTGGCCTTTGTCTCTGTGCATTTGGCTTGACAACAACAAAATAAACTAAAAAAAAAAAAAATAGTGCGCTTTGTGCTTTTGTTTTTATTTTGCGCTTTGCTGATTTGCTTTCACCATCTTTGTGTCTCTCTATGCGGTTGTTGAAGCTTTTGGGAGCATTTTGCGGCAATTTTTATATTTTTTTTTGTGTTGCCGTGTTCTCTGTGGCTTGCATTATTAAAATACGTTTATACCCCAAAAGAAGAAGAAGAAGAAGAATCTCGACCGAATTTATATCCCGTTCACAATTATCTTGTTCAATCGGAGTTAATTGTTTGAGTCAGAAAACTTTCGTTTTGAGTTTCTTTTCGCCTACGAATGAAATAAACAAAATTAACTTTTTTCCCCCCCTACACAAAAGTCGCAAATAATTTGCGTGGCGCAAATCCATTTCAAGGAGGGGGGGCCAATAATAATAATAAATGGAAAATAAATTAGTTTTATAGCACAGAAACTTGTGTGTGTGTGTACAAAAAGTTTTATGCCAGTTGTCCAACTTAAGTACTAAGCAATGGATAAATTGATTTTGATCGAAGCTATAGGGATTATTAAAATAATTTGAGAAAGGAAGGAGAGGTCTGGAAAATGGCTATTAGATGATCTGGTTTCTTCTTAGCCTGTAACTAATAATAATATAACTTTAATAATATATCAAATTTTAAAATTTACTTCACTTTAGGGAAAACAAATTTTAAAATTTACTTAATTTGAAAGATTTTTAGTTTTATTGCCTACTTTTGGGGGCAACCAATTTAAAAATTTAGCTTAATTTTAAAGTTTTTAGCTTTATTGCCTACTTTTGGGGGCAACAAATTTTAGTATGTACTTCAATTTAATGGCTTTTTAGTTTAATTGTCTACTTTTGGGGGCCCACAAATTTGAAAATGTACTTCATGTTAATGATTTTTAGTTTAATTGTCTACTTTTGGGGGCCACAAATTTTAAAATTTGTTTCATTTTAATAATTTTTAGTTTAATTGTCTACTTTTGGGGGACACCAATTTTAAAATTTTTCATTTTTAATTTTTAGTTTAATTTCTTCTTTTGGCATTTTAAAATTTATTTTTTTAATTTTTTAGTTTAATTGTCTACTTTTGGGGGCAACAATTTTTAAAATTCAAGCTGACCTTAGGTATAAATTATTAAATTAGATTTTAAACTCGCACAACATCATATTCTCAAGCTCTTGGGAGTCTCCAAATGGAACAGACAGACAAAATGTCAGAAAGCTACAACAACAACAACAACAACGGGCACTGCGTTTGCTTGTTTAAAAAAATGCCTTCTCTAACTTATAATCAAGAATGAAAAGCAGATAATTTCGATTAGCGATTTGTGTTTTTTACTTGCCGATTTTACATAGTATCTTTTTAGGTGTCGTATTAAATTAAAAATAAGGTTTTCAACATAAAAATGTCAATTTCATACGGCACCGAAAAATATACCATGTAGGATACGAAGTTTTTTAAAACTAATCAATAATCGAGTGTCTCTGGTGAATGCGCCCAATAACTTGTCTACTGAACTAAAGGAAGTATCAAAATTGACTCAAAGCAAAGAAGTTCCAAAAACTAAATTGACGAAAAACGATTTTAAGTTTGCCTAATACGAAACTGAAGTTAGTTTTTAAAAATTTAAAATGGCGGATCCAATATGACGGAAAATGTTTCAAAAATTGATTAGATTTGCTTGAAACTTCCTATTCGGGGAGTTTTTAAAGTTGTTAAGCTTACGAATCCGAAGTTAGCTTTCATAATCTCAAAATAGCGGATCCAATATGTCGGCAGATTTTTCGAAAATTTACTAGATTTGCTTAAAAGTTGTTACTCGGGTTTTTTTTTTGGGTTGCAAATTACGAATCCGAAGTTACCTTTTAAAAATTCAAAATGGCGGATCCAATATGTCGGAAGATTTTTCGAAAATTTACTGGATTTGCTTAAAACTTATTATTCGTGGGTTTTTTGGCGATTGCTAATTACGAATCCGAAGTTAGCTTTTAAAAATTCAAAATGGCGGATCCAATATGGCGGAAAATGTTTTGAGAATTGATTGGATTTGCTTGAAACTTGTAGTCCGGGGAGTTCTTTGAGGTTGCTAATTAAGAATCTGAAGTTAGTTTTCAAATATTTAAAATAGCAGATTCAATATGGCGGAAGATAAATCGAAAAATGAATGGAGTTGCTTGAAACTTGATATGTGAGTAGTTTTTGGGGTTGCTGATTCCGAATCTAAAGTTAGTTTTCAAAAATTCCAAATGGCGGATTCAAAATGGCGGAAAAAGTTTTGAAAATTATAAAATTTTGAAAATTATTCAGGGATTTTTTGGGGTTGCTGATTGCAAATCTGAAGTTAGTTTTCAAAAATTCCAAATGGCGGATTCAAAATGTCGGAAGATTTATCGAAAATTGATTGGAATTGCTTGAAACTTGATATGTGGGTGGTTTTTGGGGTTGCTGATTCCGAATCTGAAGTTAGTTTTCAAAAATTCCAAATGGCGGATTTAATGTGGCGGAAAATGTTTTGAAAATTGAAAATTTTGAAAATTGTTCAGGGATTTTTTGGTATTGCTGATTGGAAATTTGAAGTTAGTTTTCAAAGATTTTTTGAAAACTGATTTTTTTGGCGAATTTCGCAAACTAAATGAATTAAACAGACGATTTCACAGGGTCAAATAAAGATTTTTAAAAAAATTTAAATTGATTTTCGGAGGGAAGAAACTTTAAGTAATTGAATAGAATATGTATATAAATATTTTTTATTTTCAAAACTGGAATGGGGCACTTATTCTTATCGCAAAAGCTTTAAGCAACAGCAATTCCAAATGAATGAAATATTTAAAACGTATTTTGCTAGTTCAAGTGATTTGATTTGTCAGTTTTGTGTGGTCAGCAGCAGCAGCACAAATAATAAACGTAAAAAAAAAACGAAATCAAAATAAATTGAAATCAAATATGAGAGAAGTTTTCAATTTTTGAGTGGCCTCAGCTTAATCGCTACTCAATAATCTGCCAGTTCAGCCGGGGTCGGTGTGTGTGTGTGTAAAATTGACGTAGTAGCGAGAGAAGCCAAATTAAAATAGAAGCAGCAGAAAGCAGAAAGCGAAACGAACACCGAGAGACAGGAAACAGCATCAGCATCAGACATGGAATTGAAGTTGTCTGGCCCCAAACCCTCTAAAGCACGCCACGCAAAAAAGGTAGCCCAAAAAAAAGGAGAAAAAGTTAACCTTGAAATGCTCTCATGGCTGCCAACTTTATGGAACGGATGTGACAATTCAATTGTCAGCGAAGCAGCAGCAGCAGTAAAATTTGTCATGTCAGCTTAAAGATATAGTTGCACTTACAAAGCTGTCGATAGTTTTGCATTAGAAATGACTTGAGGCCAGTTCTATTTGTGTAACCGCAGCCAGGATAACAGGCGATTTGTGCAAGACACAGAGCAAGTGGGAGAAATGAAAGTGTAAGCTCTTACTGATCTTTAAATAAGATAACATGATATGATATGTTCGACTCTAGAATTCCCAAATGGCATAAACAGGGTTCTAAATATATACAATTAATTTTCTTCATATTTACAGAGTACGTATATTTGGGAGGGGCCCTTTAAATTTCTTTTCGCTTTATTAATGACTTGGGTTTGTGTGTATTCATTTTTAATTAATTTCCAATTAATCTTCGCACTTATTGCAAATTTCTCTCCCACCAATCAAACCCACTTGTCTCAGCAATTAAGTGTAATAAACCCTTTCGAAATGAAATTTCTACTATGGGTTGACTTCCAGGTCCCAATCACTTGAAATTTGATTTATGCGCTGTTGACTCTAAACTCAACTGTTGTAAATGACTTGATATTTATGGAAAAACAGGAAAACATTAAGCGTGGAAATTTCCACCCATTTTATGAGCTTTTAATTTACACACCCCCCCGCCCCAGTTAGGCTGGGTTGAGGGAGAAGGTATGAGAAAAAGAGGTGAAATACAACATCAGGTATGGAAAGGAGGTGGAAAAGAGTGATGAGAGTATCGTCTGTCTCACATGAGACTGAAACTTACTCAAATTGCCAGACTAAGTGGTTGTTAAGTATTAAAAGATAGTTTTGAAACCCCACCACTTTTGTCTACACTTAGTTTAAAAAACAGAAGAAGTAATTTGTAGCTGAAACAAGTGCTAATGGTGTCTTATTTCATTTACCCTTTATTTAAAATTATAAACTGTTTTTTATTAAACGTTTTTTCAGATCAAAACAAACTTTAAAAATCTATAATATTTTTTTTCTAGCGGTTTTGATGAGAAACATCTTTATTTTTCCTCACGGAAGATTTTTTTATAGGGGTAAAAGTCCATTTCAAAATAACGCATAACGCTCACACGGACACAACATACACTCCAAGCAATCGCCAGGCCAAGCGTGGCATTTTAATTATTTCGCAACACTATTTACCGACACTGATTTTCCAACTCTGCTTCCAACTCTGTTTTCCAGCACGGTTTTCGAACACTGTTATCAACATTGTTTTACAAAACTTTTTTTCAGCACTGTTTTCCAACTCTGTTGTCCAACACTGTTTTACCAAAACTATTTACCAACACTGATTTTCCAACTCTGCTTCCAACTCTGTTTTTCAGCACTGTTTTTGAACACTGTTTCCAAAACTGTTTTCCAACTTTGTTTTCCAACATAATTTTTTAACTCTATTTTTAAACACTGTTTTTGAAAACTGTTTTTCAATACTGTTTTCTAACATTCTTTCCAACACTGTTTTCTAACACTGTTTTGCAACACTGTATTCGAACCTGACTTTCAATCACTTTTTTCCAACACTGTTTTTTAACATTGTTATCCAACACTTTTTCAGCACTGTTTTCAACACTGTTTTCCAACTCTGTTGTCCAACACTAAATTCCAACTCTGTTGTCCAACACTGTTTTCCAACTCTGTTGTTTAACACTGTTTTCCAGCACTGTTTTCCAACACTCCTTCCAAAACTGTTTTCCAGCACTGTTTCCCAACTTTGTTTTCCAACATCATTTTTTAAACCTATTTTTAAGCACTGTTTTTGAAAACTGTTTTCCAACATTCTTTCCAACGCCGTTTTCCGATACTGTTTTCCAACACTGCTTTCGAACCTGATTTTCCAACACTTTTTCTAACACTGTTTTTTAACATTGTTTTCCAATACTGTTTTAGAAATACTGTTTTCCAATACTGTTTTCCAATACTACCGGCACTGTTTTCTAGCATTGTTGTCCAACTCCAACATTTTCTCCAAACCAATTTGCCAACATTATTTACAAACACTATTTACCAATAATGATTTTCTACTTGGTTTTCCAACATTATTTTGCAACACTTTTTCTAACACGGTTTACCAACGCTATTTTTTAACATTGTATTTCAACACTATTTCCACTACTGTTTTCAACTCTCTTTTCTAACACTTTTTATCAACATTGTTTGCCAACAACACTTTTTAACACTGATTGCAACAGTGTTTTCTAACATAGTTTCCAACACTTTATTCCAAAATTATTTTATTACACTGTTTTTAAACACTGTTTTCAAATCCTATTTTTTAACACAGATTTTAACACTTTATCAACAGCGTTTTCCAACTCTATTTTCCAACACAATTTACCAACACTATGTACAAGCTGAATTTACCAACACAGTTTTCCAACTACTTTTTACCCTATTTTCCAACACTGTTTTCCAACTCTGTTTTCTAATCCTATTTTCACAACACAGTTATTAAAACTTTTTCCAACACTGTTTTGAAACTCTGTTTTCCAAGCAATTGCCTGACCAACCGTGTCATTTCTCGCAATAAATAAACTATTTTCAATATGCGTTGTACGTTTCATACATATACAAGTTTAGATTTTTTATTATTCGTTTCAATCACAATGTAAATTATAAAAATGTAAAAATACAAATAAATTAAGCAACATGTTACACATAAAAACCTCATGAGTAGTAACCGCACTCACACCTTTCTTTTTTTTGTATTTTTATTATATTTGTTTTATTTGTTTGTGTTCAAATCAAGTACCTCTGGGACACTACCCTTGCCTATCTAAAAATATTCAAATCTTCTCTAGAGAATTCAGTTGCTCACTTGCCTGGCGGGTGGGCGGTCATGTTCAAATATAAACTCTTTGCTTATAAATGTATAAAACTAATGGTACTTCATCCACCCCCTTTTATTTTAGTTGTTGCCATTGTCAAGGCCAAAAGTCATGACAAATTGCCTGTCAAATTGCCCTTCTCTATTTCGCACAGATAATTATTCACTTTATGCCTTTTGCCCCAAAAATTGAATATATGAAAAGTTGATAATGATCACAACAGTCCAATGGGGGGGTTTTTTGTATTATAAATCATAGCAAAAACCTGTTTAGCAATTAAAATGAAATTAAAGTTCATTTGATGTGCAATTAAATGGCCGTTAAACAAGCAAACATGCCCAAATTTTTGATGCTGACGCAGTCGCGGCTTTTCATACCCAATTTCCCCAACTTCCCATGAGGCAGGTCGTTTATTATTTTCCCAGCATAAGTGTGTATGCGTGTGTGTGACATCAGACATAAATTTTGCAGTGCATTTAACGAATTGTGAACTGTCCGTTGGACCTGAACTCAATGTATGTACAAACACATACATTTAAATTCATATATATTTATCTGTTGATTTACTGCAACGCGCTTGTATGTACCTACATGTGCGTATGTGTTTGGGTCATTATTATGGTCATTGTGTTGCCTCGCTATTGACAGGCCATCTCCGAGTGTATGCAATTTATATGTAGTCGACTTTTAGGCACTATCCAATTTCCAATTGGATTTGATTTGATCTTTGTTTGCATTCAGCAGCACAACTTGATAACTGTTCCATGATTCTACAATAAAATCAAATTAATTTATATTAGGGCTCATTTTTACTGACAAATTTTAATTGGTTCTTTTTAAGTAAATTTTTTCAAAAAGAATTAATCAATTACGTATTATTGCTAACATCCAACAAAAATGGATGCATTCAGCACAATAGTTTGATCAATGGTGCATAATATTATTTTGGGTAAGATTTTTTCATAACCCTCACTTATTATTCGACAATAAATAGCCAGAGAAAAACAATTTTTTATCCAATTTTTCTGTGATGAAAATTACACTAGACATCATGATCCAGTTTATAGAAAGAGTGTTGGGAATTCTAGATCATTTTCGTGTGCTTAACACAAATCTATTTAGCAAAATGATGTATTTAAGACATAAGTAGGAAAAAGTGTCTTTTTTAACATTTTAAGTCATGTTTTGTGGGCAATCTATACATTTGTTTTGACTTCTCTAGTAATTAAGGGAAAGATATGCTCTTTAGTATTAAAATAAATTATCCCAAACAATTCTGCAATTTTTTTTTAACAATTTTGAATACATAATTAATTTAAAATTAATTTTTTTTAAATTATTTTATTTTGTTTGTGAACTTTAAAAATATGGTAATTTTTATTGATCAATGAAATAGACTCAAGGACTTAAAATAAATTTAATATACTTTGTAAATTCGTTCAGACATTGAATAACAATTCAAGCATTTCAAATAGTAGAATAATCACACGCTTTGTATTTTTCGTCGTTTCGTTTTTTTTCGTTTGTATCAATCGACACCAGCCTCGTTTTAAACATTTTCTTACACCAATCGACACGAGCCTCATTTTAAATATTTTCTTACACCAAAATGACACGAGCCTATTTTTAAACATTTTCTTAAACCAATCGACATGAGCCTTGTTTTGATCGATTTGTAAATTGAGTGGAACTTAACGTAAGACGCACGGAATTACTGCGAAATAATGTTTTAAATTCATCGATGAATTCTTGTTTACTTGTAAAAAAAAAAAAATAATCGCACGAAAATGTTCACGGTTTAATTCCATTTTTCTACCAACATGATTTTAGCAAATCAATATTAACAGTAACCAGTGTGATTGTATAATGAAAAGTTATGTTAAGAATTATCACAGAAAATACTCAACTGTTAAATGCAAATGACAATTGAGTCAAATAAGGACTTCAAATAGTGAAATAATCCCATGTGTTCTATTCATTCCTATACGATTTAGGTCGTTTTTGGGGTCAAAAGCAGTTTTTAGAACACATGGGAATAACAAATATAACAAGGTTGACTTCAAATGATTCCTGTATTTTAAAGCATAATTTGACAGCCGAAATTTTGAGTTTTTGTGCCACTAAAGCAACGGAGAAACGGAAACTGTTCATGCTATTATTTTGTACACAGAAAAAAAAAACTGTGCCATTCGGGCTCAACTCAACACCAAACGGGCTCAATAATGGGTTGATCCCGAAATGGCTTAAACTGAGCCCTAGTCGGGATAGTCGCCCGATAAAAGTTCAAAAAATTGAGAACGCCCGCGAGAGAGATTTTTTTTCTTATAAATTAGCATATTATATTAATAATTGTATATTTGGATTTACTTTAAGACTTCTTTAATTTGAAGAAACATATTATAAATTAATTAATAAGAACTTATTTTAACTTGCCTTGACTGGGAATCGAACGCGCGACCTCGGGACTGAAGAACGTCTGCGTCTCAGCGCACTCGACCGCGCCGAGCTTGTCAGACTAGGCACCCAATGACATATAAGAGCGTTTGCTCCAGACGACAAAAGAGAGAAGCCAAGAGAGCGAATTTGCTGTTGCTCTCAGCTTGTTCGCTCTCTCACTCGACATTTAAGCCCGAATCGGATTAAAAACAATCCCAAACGGGATCAATTACGGATAATCAATCCTAAACGGGCTTAAAATTTCAATCCTTCCGTCGGGATTAAATCAAGCTTTTTCGGCTTAAAAATATCCCGGCATTTTTTTTTCTGTGTATATACATATAATTAAAGTCTTATTTAATTTATAAGTAAAATTTTAATAATCAATTTTTGGACTACTAGCGAAATCTCCGTACCGCTGCCTTTGCTCATTCTAGCACGAAATTAAGACCAAAACTAACTAAAACTACTTCATTGACAAATAAAGATATAGGCAAAGAAATATGAAGATGATACTACACACTTTTTATTGAGTTACAGGGTTGCTAAAGAATATTGCTACATTAAGAAAGTTAAATAATTTTTTTCCTAGTAAATGTTTATTATTGTTTTTATATTCCTGTTAAAGCTCATTCAATTTTATTTAATTAATTTTAAAAATAATTAAATTTTTAAAATTAAAATTAATTTTAAAAATAATTAAATTGATGAAAACTTCTTGCGACTGTCCACAAGCTTCATAATGGTGCACCTGCTTTCTTTAAATCGAAACTACAGACTCTAGTGCTTGATAGCGGCTTACAATCCAAATTCTGGTTTCAGTGTTCCAGTTATACATTTTTGTTAAATCTAAAGATCAATCTACAAAATGAAAAAAAATTAAGCAGTTTACTTAAATAATTGAAAAAGTGAATACATATTGTTTTTAGTAGCATCTTTCATTAGCCACCCCGTCTTTCAAAATTGATTCACTATATAAAAGTAGTAAGTATTGAGAATATCGGCTTGAATTTACTTAGATTTACATTTATAAAAGTAATAATGAACGTTTCCCTATATAAAGGTAATGCCCCACGTCGACTCCTCTAGATTTCTGTTGTGCCTTGTGCCAGCTGCTTGGCTCTCTGATGAGTTGAAAATATGAAATTGAATGTGCTTGCAAAATTTATTCATAATTAAATATAAATTTATGCTCAATTGTGGTTTAACACGACCTCATCCCTTCCAGCACTCTGTGCACAACACAGCTGCGTATGCATTTTCTTTGACATCAGAGCAGTGAAATAATCATTTGTCAACTATTTGTCTTTTTCACATGAGAATATTCACTCAATCATCGTCATCATTAGAGCAGTTTTCAGTTTTCCTTTTAAGCTTGAAATTTACAATGAAAAAACATTTAATGAAATGTCGTTTTAATTACCAGAGAAATAGTTCTACAAAAGTTCTACTTATATTTTGTATGTAAAAGCTTAAATTCAAAGCAAATTTTCTTGAAATGGGAAAATGTATGGTCACTTTTAAGGCTTTGCTTCCAGTAAAGCAAATAAAGCAAGGGAAGGCTGATAAATACAGTGCCTGTTTCATAAGCAGATTTCTATGAAAGTAATAATATAATCTGATAAATAGATCAGGCGAGACGTCTTTTTAGTTGACATAGCATCAGTGTATAGCTGAACCTTGATGCATAAGTTAGTAAGGGGAGGTTTTATGAGCAGCTGTGCCACTCACTAGCACATATATACAAAATTTGTGCACTCCCGTTTTTTTTTCAGTTGACACAGCTTCAGTGTATAGCACAAAATTGATGCATAAGTTAGTAAGGGGAGGTTTTATGAGCAGCTGTGCCACTCACTAGCACATATATACAAAATTTGTGTGCTGTCTTTATTTCAGTTGACACAGCTTCAGTGTATAGCTGACAATTGATGCATAAGTTAGTAAGGGGAGGTTTTATGGGCAAGTGTGCCACTCACTAGCACATATATACAAAATTTGTGTGCTGTATTTATTTCAATTGACATAGCTTCAGTGTATAGCTGACACTGAATGGGAAAGTTTGTTAGGGATGCTTTTTTGAGCATCTGTGCCACTTACTCGCACATATACACAAAATTTGTGTACTCCTGTTTTTTTTTCAGTTGAGACAGCTTCAGTGTATAGCTCACAATTAATGCATAAATTGGTAAGGGGAGGATTTATGAGCAGCTGTGTCACTTACTCGCACATATATACAAAATTTGTGTGCTGTCTTTATTTTAGTTGACACGGCTTCAGTGTGTAGCTGACACTGAATGCGAAAGTTGGTTAGAAATGCTTTTATGAGCAGCTGTGCCACTTACTCGCACATATATACAAAATTTGTGTACATTCCTTTTCTTAGTTGACACAGCTTCAGATGCGAAAGTTGGTCAAGAAGATTTTATGAGCAGCTGTGTCACTTACTTATTTGTAGCTTTAGGCTTACTATCAAAGACTAATCCCCTTATTGCACCAAGTAGATAATTTTTCTGAATGTCTCCTCGTAAAGCTGTCTGTTTTTCTCCTTCCACCAGATTTTGAAAGTCTGATAAGCGCTGACAACAATAAAGTTTAATAACCTAAAGGAATAACGGGACACGTTTAATCAGCATCATCAGCGGCATCAATTTGTTACCCACCCCTCCTCATGCCGCCCCTTTCCCGGCTTCCGCTAAGCTGTTAAAGTGTAAATGACGTGAAAATGGGCGGCGACAAAACATACAAATTTTCTATATATATATATATTTATATACAAAAATATAATTTATATTTCGTGCGTTGCCTCCGCACAAATTGTGCATGAACAAAATTCTTTGTATAGATTTTTATTTATGATGACGATTAACAATGGACGAACAGAGCACTTCAAAAAGTTTCATCCTGCTTGGCCCCAAAGGTGTGAGGATCCGCTTGCGGCCCACCATTCATTCCATTTTTGAGTTGGGTAAAAGTTTGCTCCATAATTTTCATAAATCAAAATGGGCTTTTCAATTGGGTTTTCCTTTTTTTTTTTTTTTATGTTTTTGTATGTTTTCAAGCAGCGCGGCAGCTGCCACGTTGCGCGAACGCACATTTTTATAATTAAATCACATAAATTATATGAAAAATTATGATAGAATTGTTGTTGTTGTTCTTGCTTGTTGAAACTCGAAATTTTTGAAAAGTGAATAACTTAAAAATTATTTTTAGTTAAAGGAAAATTTTACTAATTTTGTAATAAATATTAGCGTAAAGCATTTTATAGCTCTTGCCTCTATGGGTCAAAAGTCGTTTGTTTTTTATTATTGAGAGGGTGGTTTCTTCCAATAGAATTTTCTGCTGAGTCAAAGAAAATTGTGGGGGGAAAGAAAAACTGAAGAAAAAAGACTTCAGCACTTGTTCGTGTCACTTGCACTATGTTATTTAAAGGTGGGATATTAATCGTTACTCTACTTAAGTTCGAAAACTTCATCGTATTCTATATACCTTACAAAGGTTTTCCAAACTGCACGCAACAGAACTGGAACAATTTTCAATATTTGTACCCCAAATTTTAGACCATTATCGCGATTTACAAGATCCCGTGTGTCGATTGATAAGATTTTGTTCAGATTATTATAATTTTATTGATTTAAAATCGATCTGGAAAAAATGTTATAGCTGAAAATCGATAGTGAACCGAAAAGTACAATTTTTATTTAGCATATTTTAAATAAAGAAAAAAAAACAATTTTTTTGGATCGATAATTAAAAAAAAAAATAAAATGTCTATCAAGCCCGATTTTGGTCCAGAAATAAATAAAAACAGCTTTGTATTATATTTCCGTTGTCAAACAGAACCACGTAGAACTGGTTCCGTTTTTTGGTCCCTCGAACCGGATCATTATCCGAACATTCTTAACTTATGTCCTCTAAAACCTGGGCCTGGAAGAAGGTTCAATTAAAAACAATTCGGTTTATTTCGATTTTATATCAATTTTTTAGATATGTTTTTTTGACAGTAACCGATTTATCGATAGCAATTACGTCGGTTTGATATTGATAGAGTTGAAACCTACGAGAAACAAAGCTGCGCATTCCGTCCGCATACGACCCAATTCCCGTACGATTTCGGTCGTTTTTGGGGATTTGTAGAACACATTGGTATATGTCAAGAAACCGAGTGAGTTTTGACGTAATTTTTGATACTAAAATCCAGGGCTGCAAACCCCTCCAATTTCGACTGGGGTTCGGTTCGGGGTTCGAACCCTTACCCTACCTAGGGGTTCGGTTCCACAACCGGTTCCCTTTAAATTGAGAACCGAGGTTCCGTTCGGGTTTGGGTTCGGATTGCATTTTATATATTTATGTACATAATAAATAATTAAATAGAGTTTGAAGAAGAGATGCCTTATAAACTGTGCAGTTTTTGGCAGTCAGTCACATAAATGATCTGCCTAAATTGCTAGACAATCTGACATTTATGTATGTTTAGAGTTCAGCGATACTGCCAACTTGCACTCTCAGCGAAAGTCGTTTCCTTCACAGTAGTGGGATTCCTGAAACTGATGTGCTTTTGTGGCCATGAAACCTGCAAAAAACACCCACTAGCATAAAAGAGACTGTATGTTTGTAACTGTGGTGAAAAACGTCGGCCATGCTTGTAGTCACCAAATCCCTTCTTTAGCGTCCTGTGATTTGATGATCCAGTGACCAGTGACTAATCACAGCTACGCCGGAATGTCTCATCCCTAACTATAGTGTGACCGAACACGTTTATACATTTCCGCGAATTCCAGTCAGCTATTTTTCCAGGAATGGGACCACCAGAGCACGACTTTGACTGGCATATTGTGAGAGGAAATGCTAAAAGTATTTAAATTGTGTAAGTATTTAAATTTAATAGTGTCGCCGTCCATGCATGGGCATAAGAATGGATACATTTTTGTTCATCATTATAAAATATTTTTTATCATCAAAGTGCAAAAATAAATTCAGTGCTTGGAATTTTTTTTTTAGAAATCTGGGTTAGGTTCGGGTTCGGGTTCACGTGATTATTTTCAATGGGGTTCGGTTCCCGGTTCGGTTCAGGCATCACCAGAACCTGAACCGAACCGGTTCTGAAGGGTTCGGTTCCGGACCGGTTTGCAGCCCTGCTAAAATCTAACCTTGTCGATAGTTTTGACCATAGTCTTTTGTATCAAGGGAAGGCAGCATAATATTTTATTTTGTTTTGTCGGTAGTTTTCACTTGAGTCTTTTGCTTTATTTGCTCTTTTTTTCTGATTCTGTTCTTATGGTAGCCTCTTGTTCTGTATTGATTCAATGTTAATTTCTAGCCTTGCCAGAAGTTTCGACGTTTGTTCAAAGGTTCATAGGTTGGTTAATGGTTTCTTTAGATCTACTTTCTAAAATAATTTCAAGCTTTAAGGCCTGTTCTCTATAAAGACAAAATGTTATTTATTTTAGCATCCAAATAAATGTGCAGTGGGACCATATATACGGGCAAAAGGCCATATAATGGAACGGCCACACTGTTTTTTCCCCTGTTTTATTAGTTAAAGCTAGGTAATGACTTATTACATAATATAATGGCATATTATTTCGTTAATAGCAATAGCAAAAAAAACGAGAGCGTAAGTTGAAGTCGGCCCTGCTCGACTTCGATATACCCGTTACTCAGGGTAAGGTTTATTTCAGAATATTTTATTAGATCACAACATGCCCAAATTGTGTTTTTTTCCCAAATTGCGGGGGTGGCAACTCTACTATAACTCATCTGATCGGGAAACTATGTATGGTGGATCGATAAGTAATGATGATTAATAGCCTATTTTCACTGCTACATATATGTACATCCGAGCCGAGTTGATGAGGATGGAAGTTTTTTCACAGGGCCTTCTATATGAAAATAAATGTTAAATGGATGTACATCAATTCATGATGTTGGTACTCGCCCAAAACAAACTGAGTACATCCGAGAAATTTAACATAAAGTATTCCATTTTAACATTAGGTATCGATTAACTATATATAGAAATTAAGCTACCTGATTTACGGAAAAGGCATTGGCTGAGTGGATAGGCTTGACGCCTTGTTTTTTTGATATGCTGGTTCGAATACGGGTAATGGTTGGTCTCTTTTTTTTCCTTTATTGTTTTTTTTTATGCTTTATCTTTATGTTTAGGATTCTACTTAAAATTACCGTTTCTTGTAGAGTAAAATAGGTATACAAAGCTTATGCAAATGTTTGGATGTCATCCAAATTTTAACATGACATTAGAATTAACATGTAAAGTTAACATTGATGGAACTTTTTGTAGTGGAACAGCAAAATTTGTTGATGTACATATATGTGGCAGTGGAAATAGGCTATAAAATACATGTCTAAAAAGTTTGATTAATCTTTTTTCGAAATTGTGGGAGATATAAGGCTTTTTTAAAATTGCGGGGGCGGGAACTTTTCTATCGTTCATCTGATCAGGAAATGATATATGGCGGATCGATAGGTAATGATGATTGAAATATATATCTAGAAGGTTCGAACAATCTATGATCAAAATTGTGGGAGATATGAGGTATTTTCCAAATTGCGTGGGTGGCAACTCTTCTATCGTTTATCTGATCAGGAAATGATGTATGACAGATCGATAGGTAATGATGATTAAAATATATGTCTAGAAGGATTTACTAATGTATTTTCAAAATTGTGGAAGATATGAGGTATTTTTCAAATTGCGGGGGCGGTAACTCTACTATGGTTCATTTGATCGAAAAATGATGTATGGCGGATCGATAGGTAATAATGATTTAAGTATATGTCTAGAAGGTTCGAACAATCTATTTTCAAAATTGTGGGAGATATGAGGTTTTGTTCATATTGCGGGGGCGGGAGGGGGCGTGGCAAAAATTTGAAACAAACTTGATCTGCGTGCAGACAATACAAGTCTACACTGAAAAAATGGTAGCTCTAGCTCTTATAGTCCCTGAGATCTAGGTGTTCATACAGACGGACGGACAGACGGACAGACAGACAGACGGACAGACGGACAGACGGACATGGCTATATCGACTCGGCTATTGATGCTGATCAAGAATATATATACTTTATGGGGTCGGAAATGTTTCCTTCTGCCTGTTACATACATTTGCACGAACTTAGTATACCCTTTTTACTCTACGAGTAACGGGTATAAAAATGATCTTACCATGAGTTCTTCAAATCATTTTCCTTGAATCGATCCAATTCCCTTACGATTTGGGTCATAAGCGATTTGTAGAACACATGGTATTAATATATTTCACACTTATAAATTAATAACTCATCGATAAACTATTGCGTGACACGATATTCAACAGTTTTGGCATCAATACCAGACAAACTATTGAAACTGCTGTTAGGGAAAACTGTGCTAAATAATTTTTATGTGAAACATCTTCAATTTCGGAACAGAAAATTTTTTGGGCAGGGGTAAAATTTAATTTCAAAATAATGCGTAACGCATCACGCGTAACGCACAATGCTCATATGGACACAGCCATACTCTACAAACAATAGCCTGGGAAACCGTGACATTTCAATTAAACTTAGTGGTAGTAAGTTCTAGAACAACTCTGTTTTCCAACACTGTTTTCAAAATGGTTTTGCAACAAACTTTTTTGAAAAATGTTTTCCAACACTGTTTTTAATATTGTTTTCCAACATTGTTTTCCAACACTGTTTTTGACATTGTAGTGGTAGTAGTATGTTTTAGAACAACTCTGTTTTCCAACACTGTATTCCAACACTGTTTTCAACATGGTTTTCCAACACGCTTTTTTGAAAATTGTTTTCCAACACTGTTTTTAATTTTGTTTTCCAACATTGTTTTCCAACACTGTTTTTAACATTGTAGTAGTAGTAGTATGTTCTAGAACAACTCTCTTTTCCAACACTGTATTCCAACACTGTTTTCAACATGGTTTTCCAACACACTTTTTGAAAATTGTTTACCAACACTGTTTTTAATATTCTTTCCAACATTGTTTTCTAACACTTTTTTGAAATTGTTGTCCAACACTGTTTTTAACATTTTTTGTTGTTTTTAATATTGTTTTCCAAGACTGTTTTTAACATTGTTTTCCAACACTGTTTTTGAAAGCTGTTTTCCAATACTGTTTGCTTGATTCTCTATTGTCGCGTTACGCACACAATCAAAAAATATACCTACCGCAGCCTAGTTTCCAGTCTCACTGGAAATTCAAAATTTCAAAAATCATTTTTGTCGCCATTATTTTCCATTTTCATCTCCCGCTTATTGTCGTTCCACAATTTGCCACAATTTTTAAAGTGCAGCCACAAAATGTGAGGTGAAATTCTGCAATTCTCTCAACCGAAACTGAAAGCATTGACAATTATGGCATAATGGTTAGAAATTGAAGTGGAATATGGAGAACATATTTTCCCCGGAAATCGTTTGTTGTTGTCAATGCTTTTAAACAGTATTTGGGGCTTGGGGCGGCTGTGTAAGGGGTTGAGGGTTTGTTTTTAGCCGCATGACACATGGCGGGCATAAATCTTGCATGCGGCGTATGGCAAATGAATGCGCCAATAACTCAATAAAAAAAAATAAAAGAAGAAATGTGCAAAAAGAGGGAGAGAGAGGGAGAAAGAGGGAGAGAGTGACGTCGACCCAAATGGCTGCTGCAGCTGCCACTTCCGGCGGCCAACGCTGACTGTCTGACAATTGACTTCCGTTTTAAATTTTGCACAACTTCCGACTTGGGCAAGCGTCATTGCAAATTCATTTTCAACCACAAACAAAAGGAGAGAAAGAAAAATAGCATGAAATGCAAACTGGTGTGGCAGCAGGCTCAGATGAGGGCAAGGGGAGAGAGAGGCCAGCATAGCGCGTCCTTGACAAAGGTGCCAACAAATATGACAAAATGGCCGCCAGGCAACTCAATGAGAGTCCACACCAAGACACACCAAAAGGAAAAAAAACAAACAAACAAACAAATAAACAAACAGAATGCGCAGTCCAACAAAAATTATAAAAATGTATGCCGCACAAGTTTCGTTTGTTTTGACATTTAAAAAAAAAATTGTTTTTGTATTACTAAGTACGAGGTATGAAGCTGTATGGGGGATTTTGAAAGATATTAATATTTCAGTCTTTTGTAGAAATGGGGGTACAAATGTACCCCAAGCACAGTTCTATGACGCCAGTTTCAATAATGATCTCTAGCAATGGCTTAGGTTTTCAAAGTTGTCCCTAGTATTGTGTATTTTGCTTGAAACGCTTGTTTTGACGAAGCGTAAATTTTAACCATAGTCTCTTACTTGGACAGTAGTTTTGACGGTAGTCTCTTGTCTTAAAGCTCATTTTGAAAGAAAATCAAATTTAGCTTGGTAGTTAAAACTATAAGCTTTATAAAGGAGCTTGTTTTCAACGTAAACTCTTGTTTTGTTGGTGATTTTTGACGATAGTTTCTTGCTTTGATGTAATTTTTTAAAGAAAATGCTAGTTTTGACTGCAGTTTTTATAAAAATCTTTAGTGTTGCATTTGGGTTTTAAAGTTGTGCCTTGTATGGATTGTAGTATGACCGCAATTTGAATTGCTTTGACGTTATATTTGATTATTGCTTTAAAAGCTTTTTGGGGTACAAATGTACCCCAAGTGGGGTTCAAGGGTTGCAAATAACAAAAAAAACGCTTTTTTGACAATAGTTTGCACAACGATCTTAAGCATAGGGAGTAATTTCGAATTTAGTTTCTTGCCTTTTGTTGGTAGTTTTTAAAAAGAAAACGCTAGTTTTTACTGGAGTTGTCATAAAGATGCCTTTGAATTTTAAAGTTGTACCTTGTATTGACTAAAATAAGACCGAACATTTTATTGCTTTGTCGGTAAATTTGATTATTGCGTTAAAAGTTTCTAGGGGTACACATGTACCCCAAGGATGGTTTTGGGATTAACAGAAAATGCTTTTTCTACTTTACTTTGCTCAATGATTTCAAACATTGACGGTAGTTTTGACGATAGCGTCTTGTCTCTCTGGGGGTACAAATGTACCCCAAGGACAGTTCTTGGGTTAACAGAAAACCCTTTTTTCTGACTTTACTTTGCTCAATGATCCCTAAAATTGGCGGTACTTTTAACGATAGTGTGTGGCCTTTCTTGGGGTACAAATGTACCCCAAGGATGGTTTAAGGATTAACAGAAAACGCTTTGTCTGACGTTACTTTGCACAATGATTCCAAACAATGATTCCATTAACAGAAAACGCTTTGTCTGACGTTACTTTGCACAATGATTCCAAACATTGGCGGTAGTTTCGACGATAGTTTCTGGTCTCTCTGGGGGTACAAATGTACCCCAAGGTTGGTTTTAGGATTAACAAAAAACCATTTGTCTGACCTTACTTTGCACAAAGATTCCAAACATTAAAGGTAGTTTCGACGATAGTTTATGGTCTCTGTTGGGGTACAAATGTACCCCAAGGACAGTTTTAGGGTTAACAGAAAACCCTTTTTTTGACGATACATTGCACAATGATCCCTATCGTTGGCGGTAGTTTCAACGATAGTTTCTGGTCTGTCTTGGGGTACAAATGTACCCCTTTAAGGTCATTTTGAAAGAAAAGGATTATTTTGGCGATAGTTTCTGGGTAATATGCTGGGTAATATGCAAGTCGAAACTCTCTTCTCACTTTCCACAATTTGTTTTTCTCGTTTCGGTTTATGGTTGTTGTTTTCTTACTTGCCTGATTCTTGTTGTTGTTGTTGGGGCATAAAACAAAAGCGCGCGCCAAATGCAAACAATGACAAAATGGCAACGCCAGCAGCAGCCGCAGTTGCCACAGCCGTCGCAGCAGCAGAGGTCGCCAAGTGTTGGCAGCGAGGTCCGACAGACAACAACCCAAAAGTGGCAAAACAAGTCGACCCCCATCTCCTCGCACCCCACGCAAAAACCCACCAAAAACATCAGAAATGAGGTCGGCGCCGCAGCGTTGCCATATTTTTGTTTTGCGCGTCTTGTTTTTAATTTTATTTGCACTCGCTCCACTTGAAATACATTGTGCAGCAGCAGCAGCAGCCGTCGTCATCGTTGGCGTTGCTGACCCCTGACCCCACAGAGCCTGCAAAAATTGTGTCAAACCCGTAAGAGGAAGAGGCAAGAGACAGCGAGGAGCTGCCAGGCCAGGCCAGGGCCAGTCAAAGACAGCGTTGACTAATATAAGCGGAGATTTAGTTTTTCAGAGTGGAGCCAGCCAAAAAAGAAAAGAAGAAAAGCAAGAAATTTTAGACAGCAAGTGAAATACCCTTTATTCTATATAAGGGAATGAACTCCAAAAGCAAAATTTTTTACTCAAGTTTATATACCCCAAAAAAAAAAAGGTAGCTAATTTATTGTGTCCCCTTAAAAAAAACGAAAAGTGGGCCATGCAATTGCATCCCCCCTTACCCACTTTTCCAAGCTCTCATCTTGCACCTTTCTCTCCTCTCTGCTTCCTTTCGCTCTGTGTGTGTGTGTGTGTCTCTGATTTATGCTTTGACCTTTTCCGCAGGCAGCGAGAATTATTCAACCATTTTTTGTTGTTTAGCTCATTTTTTGTGCTTAATTAGCTACTCGTAGATTTGCCTCTGCAAATGGCATTAGTGGGTTAATTAGAGCGACACTCACACACACACACACACACACACGCACACTAATGGCTAATGAGCCTTGGCTGGGCTTACGAATTTGATTAATTGAATTGTTTTGCGGCTGAGACAAATTCAATTAATTCAGAACAAAATGCATTGCCTACTTTTTGGGGCCCAACGAAAATTTAAGCTTACATTTCGCTTTAGCTTAATATGATTTATATATAAAAAAAAAACACAAAAATTTGTTGCGTAAATTGTTAGCCCAAAAATAGACACCTGGCCAAAAGTTTACGCAGTTGCGGGTGCGGGTGCATATGGGTTGATTGTGTGCAAATATCTGGGTTAGTTCAGCAAACAAACAAGTTGTTGTTGCTGCTGCTGTTGGCTGAACTCTCACCTGCTTTACGCAGGTACGAAAATGCCAATAAAATTTAAATATTTTCAACATAAATCAATTTTCGAATTGGGGCCAAGCGAAAATAAATGAGATGACAATACAAAACGATTTGTTGTTGTTGTTGTTGTTGCAGGGTCAGCAACATATATAAACAAAATCATTATTTTTTTTGTTAAATCTAACATGAAAATTCACAGATTTGCAAAAATAAATAAAGAATAAAAGAAATTGAACTAGTCAACATTGTTGCTGGCAACATGCCCCGGCCCCCAGCAACATTTTTGGGCATAAGCAGGAAATTAACACATTTGTATCAAGGGAAAATATTGTTTTAGACTTGCAAAAAAGTGCAGAGTTTCAAAAAAAAAACACAACTTTGATATACAAAATTTCATAATAGAGAAGTTCGACTGTATTAGGTTTTCGAAAATATGTATGTAACAGAATATAGAATGCAACTTCGACCTTTAAGATCTCAACAGCAGAGTAAATATTGTCATAACCAAAAATTCTCTCGTTCGCCTGCTCAAGATCGAGTATATTTTACACAAATAATGTCACATCCACCATATATCCCCGACCTTGCACCTTCAAATTATTTTGTTTCATAATAGAGAAGTTCGACTGTATTAGGTTTTCGAAAAAATGTATGTAACAGAATAAAGAAAGCAACTGCAAACTTTAAGATCTCAACAACCGAGTAAATACTCTTGTTAGCCTGCTCAAGAGCGAGTGTATTTTCTGTGCTCTTATTTGACAATCAAAAGTGAGGGCACTTCCACCATATATCCCCGACCTTGCACCCTTAGGTTATCCTTTGTTTCGAGCATCCTAACATTTTTTAAATGGTTTACTATACGGTCCTGGGAAAACCTTTAATAAAAAAGTTCGACTGTAAAAAATTTAAGCAAATGTATGTTACTAAATAAAGAAAGCAACTGCGAACTTAAGGATTTCAACAGCCGAGTAAAAAATTCTTGTTTCCCTGCTTAAGAGCGAGTGTTGTTGTTATAAGTTCTATTTTGATAATCCACCATATATCCCCGACCTTGCACCTTTAGTTTTTCATTTATTTTAATCTGCCTAAAATTCCTAAATTGGTAAGGCTTAACAAACTGTTGTACATACTATAATTATAATTCACACAATCAGGAAATAATACCGGAACCGAAACCGTTAACCGAAATAAACCGTTTCAAGACACGTACCAGAATCGAAACCGGAACCGATATTCAAATTTTTTGGAGAACCGAAAACCGTTAACCGTTATAATAGGAACCGAAATAACCGGAACCATACCGAAACGCTTGTACCGGTACTGTTTCGGTTTCTTATTATTTATTTGATTGATTTATGATTATTTCAAATAAATATTTTAACCGGTAAAATAGCAATACATACACCCAGGAAAAAGTCTTAAGAACAACCAGAAACAAATTCTCTTTTTAAGATATATAAGATATAGAAAAAAAATTTCTAACGAGAAGGCAAAGCTAACTTCGACTGTGCCGAAGTTTAAATACACTTGAAAAACTTTACTCCAATTGATTTAACTGGAAAAATATATATAGGATATAGATATCAAATATTTAAAATTTTTAAATCATTGATAATAAAAATTTGATACCATAAAAAAAAACTTTTCTTAGTAAAACACATTTTCCGACCGATCGGTCCTATGGCAGCTATATGCTATAGTCATTCGATTTTGATCATTTTTTTCAAAATTATGTGAAAGCATATAAAACTAATATATACTAAGATTGGGGACGCTACGATAAAAAACAAAAAAGTTTTTCACACTAGAAGTAGTTTTTTGACCGACCGTTTATATGGCAGCTATATGCTTTAGTCATCCGATTTTGATAAATTTTTTCAGAATTGTGTGGAAACATATAAAACAAATATATACTACGATTGGAGACGCTACGATGGAAATCAAAAAGTTTTTCCCACAAATACTTATTTTTCGACAGATCGTTCCTATGGCAGCTATATGCTATAGTGATCCGATTTTGATATATTTTTCCAGAATTATGTGAAAGCATATAAAACTAACATATACCAAGACTAGTGACGCTACGATGGAAAACAAAAAGGTTTTTCTAACTAGATCTAGTTCTTAGACCGATCGTTCCTATGGCAGCTATATGATATAGTCATCCGATCTGGCCGGTTCCGACATATTAGTTGCGTGCAGTAAAAATTAGACTCTGTGCAAAATTTCAGCTCGATAGCTTTAAAACTGAGAGACTAGTTCGCGTAGAAACAGACAGACAGACGGACAGACGGACGGACGGACAAGCGGAAATGAACTCAGCTCGTCGTCCTGATCAAGAATATATATAGTTTATGGGGTCGGAAATGAATATTTCTATGCGTTACAAACTTCTGGGCAAAATTAATATACACTTTTCAAGTGTATAATGATAATATAAATTTTAGAAATAATTTTCTGGATTTATATCCAATATCGCCCTAAAAAAATCGGTTTAAATATTTCGAAAAACGTAATGTAAGGAAAAGCTGAGTCAGATTTTTCAGATGTTTCCAACTGTTTTTGTGTATTTGATCTGATATACCTGATATTTGAGTATTTTACTATTTTTAGCGGAGATACGGCAGATCTTAGAATCGGAATACTTCGAACCATTATTAGACAATATTTGTCAGCTTTATAAAAAATTTACAGAATAAAGATTTATTGCTTTTTTACGTCAAAAATAAGTCTTAAAAATGCACACTTTACTATTTTTGTGGAAATTCACGAGGTTGAAAAAAATATATAAAAAACAGTTTTCGAGTTATTGCAAACAATGGGGCCATTCAATTATATTATATTATTTTAATATTTTTTCAGTGTGACCAACTCTTTATAATACGTAAATATTGGTTTTTATTAGTGTGAGTGTATTTTCGGATAAAAAATGCGAAAGCCACAGAATCCCTTATAGTTTGCAATCAATGTCATTCAACCGAGACATTTTAGCAATTGTAAATCGTAAATCTTATACCTTAAACTTTTCTAGATTTCACACAGTTCCTAGAAAAAAGAGTTCCGTTTCAGGGTGTTTGATTAGTCGTTGCTTATTACGCTCGATTTCAATTGATACTTGTAGAAATAGTCGCATTTCATTGTTGATTTGGATACACGGTTTTTTTTTTGTTTTTTGTTTTTTTTTTTCTAATGGCCCCTGCCTCGTTTGTCTGTCTCTGTCCCTGTCCCTGTCCCTGTCCCTGACACTCTCTGACAGTTGGCTGGCGCTTGGAAATTGAAAATTGATATGGCATCGCTTTCCTCTAACCATTCTAGTCGTTCTCCTGTTTCTACACAATTCCCGTCCATCCCCCCACCATTTGGTTGGGCCTTATCGCTGTCTGTGTGGCGTTTTTAAAACATTACCATGCACTTATAGCAGTGGCAGCAGCTCTAAACGAGCGCAAATAGTAATGACAATGCCAGCTACTGCCACTGCAATGGCAATCTCGTTAAAATACAGTGGGATCAAATGGCAAAAAAAAAAAAAGAAATGAAGAAAAATTTAAGCGGATGAAGAGCAAAAGAAATTTGATCCCGTGCAAAAGGGTATTAATTTTTAGTCAATGTTTGCTTTGACATAGAAGACTAATGAGGGTTGAAACACTTATTCAACCAGTGGTCAGTTTGTAAAACAACAAGCTTTGCAGCTTTTTCTGAATATTTTCTCAGTTTGCCACTGGCAACTTCTCTGCTCACTTTGCCGTTCTCTGATTTTAAGTCTATAAATGATTCGATTTTATGTTTCATATCAATTTCTTTTCAAAAATATCAAAGGTAACTAAGACCGGACATACACGATGAAGCAAACTTCATGAAGTTTCTCAAAAAGCTTATGTTGGTGGGAAAGAGGTGTGGTGGGGTAACTTTCCCCTCTACACCTCTTTCCCGCAAGCAAGAGCTTTTTAGAAAACATCATGATGTTTCCTTCATCGTGTAAATCCCGACTCAGATTACCTTTTGGAAAGCTCTCTGCCCTTTGATTGTATATGTTAAGAAATATTTGCTCAGTTATCAATGTCAACTTCTCTGCTCACATTGCCGACCCCTGGCTTTAACTCATTTCTGTGCTTTTTTATACAGTTTTAGCAATTGATATGAGATAATCGAGTTATGACTAGTTTTAAGGATTGACAACAGCTTCTTGCTTATAAATTAATAGTTTATTTTACATGCGAATTGTTTTTAAATGATTTTATAAATAGCTGAAAGTTATAAAACTATAAGTTTTATAGTAATTAGCCTTGTGCTTGCTTACACTTGAGAACTTTGGTCTAAACTAGGGATAGGCGCGGAACGGGATATCGCGGGATGCCTTACAAACATGATTTACTAGCAAAGAACAACTTTTCTTATATAAAATGCTGCCTGCTATGAAACTTTAAAAAAAAACTTAAAGCAAATTGCCGCACAAACGTCAAATACTAGCAAAAAATTAATTTTCTGCACTTGAACATTGTCTGCTATATATTTTAAGATCAACAAAAGCTGCCCGTTATGAAACTCAAGGCCATTCTAAGAAGAGAAGTATGTTTAAAAACGCTTTAAATAAACCTCTATAAAACTATGTGCAAGACTAAACCCAGAATGTGTTTTTAAACTAAGCAATAGCTGCTTGCTGTGAAACTCAAACAAAAACCTAAAGCAAAATGCCCCACAAATCTTATCTACTAGCTAAGAACGCCTGTTTATGCCGCCTGCCATGACACTTTTAGGAACATTTGAAGCAACATGCCTTACAAACATGATTTACTAGCTTAGAACGACTTTTCTTACATTAAATACTGCCTGCTGTGAAACTTAAAGGAAAACTTAAAGCAAATTGCCACTCAAACGTGATATTTTGTATAAAAAAAACAATTTTCTACACTTAAACAATGTCTGTTTGATATTTTTAGACCAACAAAAGCTGCCTGTTATAAAACTTAAGGCCATTCTTAGCAGAAAAGTATGTTTATAAATGGTTAAAAGAGTCCTCTCTGAAATTATGTGCAAAAATAGACCCAGGAAGTGTTGTAAAACTAAGCAAAAGCTGCTTGCTGTGAGACTATTAAGAAAATTAAACGCAAAATGAGTAAAAAGTTTGATATACCCAAAAATTGGGTGAGTTCAAACTGAACTGGTATTGCATTACCAACGTTTTTCTGTGTTTTCAAAACCATTTCGAGGTTGCTAAAAGGTGTCTGCTATGACACTCAATTTCAGTTTTTTATTTCAGGCATTTTTGGGCTGACTGGTGTGAAACTTTTATCAATTGTTAGCCAAAAAAATGTCTGCTATGAAATTTAAATCAAAGCCATGTTGAGGTTGACAAAAGCTGTCTGCTATGAAACTCAATTTCTGTTCAGGCATTCTAGGACTGAGTGTTAAGAAATTTATATCAATTGCAAGTAAAAAATATGCTTCCTATGAAACTAAGATAAAAAGCCTTTTCGAGACTGTGAAAAGCTGCCCGCTATGGCACTCAGCTTCTGTTAAGGCAAGGACTGAGTGTTAAGAAATTTATTTCAATTGTTAGAAAAAAAATGTCTGCTAAGAAACTCAATTTCTCTTAAGGCATTCTAGAATCGAGTTTTAAGAAATTTATATCAATTGTAAGGAAAAAAAAAATGTGTGCTATGACCCAAAATCAAGCTGAATCGTATATGTGATTAACTAACCCCAAAACTAACCCTAAAAAATGTCGACTTGCTCTGAAAGTAACACAATTCGGGCAAAAACTTGCACTGTTTAAAACTGGCGCCATGAAATGCAATTTCCTAGACTTGAGCCAAGGTGAATTATGGTGAAGTATGGTGAATTGGGTCATTGGTTTAACCTCACTGTAGTTAATGCCATCCAAATGCTCACACATTCGCACTCAACATGTACAACTCTTTCCGTTTCCTTTTTAGCCATGTTCGTTTTTCGCGTTTCCTCCTAGCATATGTGTCTTGTGTGTGTGTGTGAGTGTGTTATAAACGCCGCCATTTATTTCGCTCCCCTCACCCGTCTTGACGAATTTTTTTTTTCTTTCTTTTGCCCACTGCAGCGGCTGCTGCTGCTGCTGCTTCATCTGACATGATTTCCGCATGTCGTTTGAGTTTTTCTTGCGTTTGTATGTGAGTGTGTTTTTTTTTTCTTCTTGCTTTGGCTTACTTTTTTTCTGGCTGCTCCGTGTGCTCAATTTCATACAAAAAATGTCAGTTTATGTTGATGTCTGCATGCTTTTCCTGTCGCTGGAGTTTGCTGCAGCCGCCTGCCATTGATATCGCTGACGAAATTGAGAATTATTATGTTTAAACGTGTGGCATTGCTGCCATCTCGCGGCTTTTGGGCCGGCCGGCCCAGAATGTTCCCTGCTCCTGCTGATTTGACTGACATGTGAGTAGCAGTAGTACATAGAAGAGGATAAAGTTGGGGACACACACACACACAACTGGCAATTGCATTCGCCTTCGGTTGCAGACTTTTAGGCGCGGCGCGAAATTTGATTGACTCGGGCCGATGACTTTAAAAGGCTTACACAACCATGTCAAACCGTATTTCAGCTATTCACACTAGCCATTTATATTGGAAAAGAGATCTCCGAGGGTCGTCTTATAAGTCATTGGGCTAAGTGATGAAACACAACTGTTTAATGAATATAAATAAATTTGTTTTTTCAACATTATCTTCTTTAAGAGCAATATATATATAGCCAGCGACATGACATTTTGTTTTGGGATTATTATCATTTTGACCACTTTTACCTGTCACCTTAATATGCCTATAACTCTGACAAATATTGACCTAGCTTGATCATATATGGATATTGTGGATTTGTTGAAGCCTGTTACACATCTACAAATCAAATTTTACCAATATCGAGGTCGTAAGGTAGCTTTTTCGGACCTTAAGTGTATCGTTTTGAAGACCAATATAAGCATTTTAACTGAATATGCATATAACTTGAACGTATATCGACCTAGGTAAATCATAATAAATAAAACAGATTCGTTGAAACCTGTATTACATATCTACAACTCAACTTTTCTCAATATCGGACCGTAAGTCACTTTTTGGACCCTTAAGTGGTTCCATTCTGAAGACCACTTCAAGAATATCTCCCAAATATGCCTATAACTCGGGCAAATATGGACCTAGATTAATCATAATGATTATTATGGATTCTTTGTAACCTGTATTACATATCTACAACTCAACTTTTCTCAATATCGGACCGTAAGGCACCTTTTCGGACCCTTAAGTGGTCCCATTCTGAAGACCACTTCAAGAATATCTCACAAATATGCCTATACCTCGGGCAAATATGGACCTAGATTAATCATAATGATTTTTATGGATTCTTTGTAACCTGTATTACATATCTACAAAACTAATTTAATCAATACTGGACCGCAAGGTACCTTTTCGGACCCTTAAGTAGTCCCATTCTGATGACCAATTCAAGAAGATCTCCTAAATATGCCTATAACTCAGCCAAATATCGACCTAGATTAATCAGAATGGATATTATGGATTCGTTGGAACCTGCTCTTCACATCTACAAATCTATTTTCCAAATATCGGACCGTAAGGCACCCTTTACGGACCTTAAATGGTCGCATTCTGAAGAACAATTCAAGAAGATCTCCTAAATATGCCTATAACTCGGGCAAATATCGACCTAGAATAATCATAATGAATATTATGGATTCGTTGAAACCTGATTTATACATTTGCAAATCGACTTTAATCAATATTGGATCGCAAGGTACCTTTTTCGGACCCTTAGGTGGTGTCTTTCTGAAGACCAATTTAAAAATATCTCCCAAATATGCCTATAACTCGGGCAAATATCGATCTGAATTAATCATAAGGGATATTATGTATTCGTTGTAACCTGTATTATACATCTGCAAATCTACTTTATCGAATATGAGGCCTTAAGGTACTTTTACCGCTCCGTAAGTTAAACTTTTCGCCCCTTGAGTGGGAGTACTATCCCAAAGTCCTGTTCTAAAGACCAAGTAAAGTATATTACATTGGTGGTTTTCCAACAGTGTTTTTCCACACTGTTTTTAACACTGTTTTTTAAACTGTTTTAAACACTGTTTTCAACATTGTTTTCCAACACTGTTTTCTAACACTGTTGTGCAACATTGTTTTCCAACACTGTTTTCTAACACTGTTATGTAACATTGTTTTCCAACACTGTTTTCCAATACTATTTTCCAACGCTGTTTTCAACACTGTTTTCAACATTGTTTTCTAACACTTATTTCAACATTGTTTTTTAAGCACTGTTTTCAACATTGTTTTCCAACACTGTTTTCAACAATGCTTTCCAACACTGTTTTCAACATTGTTTTCCAACACTGTTTTCAACAATGCTTTCCAACACTGTTTTCAACATTGTTTTCCAACCCTGTTTTCCAACACTATTTTCCAAATATGTTTTCCAACACTGCTTTAAACATTGGTTTCCAACACTGTTTTTAAATACTATTCAAATTAAATAATTCTCGTACACGATTGGGTTTTTGACTGGAGCTTTATATCTGTCGTAGAAATTGTTGTTTTTTTCGATAAATTGAACAAAAATTAGATTCTTATATGAATTGGTGTCTCTTTAATATGCTTTCAGTAGGCACCCTTGCTCTTTTATAGCCAATTTCTCAATTCCACATCCACAAAAGTTTGGTGATTTAGAGATTATATATGATCTAAAAACTGGTAGGGATTAGGGATTAAAAATTAGGTCCAGAAATATCCTATTATTTTCAATTGTACCTGAAGTACAGCTATTCTAATTTCAGATTGTTGCTATTTACCTAGAAGAAGTATTTCTTAAACTATTTTTCAAGCAGCTTAAATTATTTAAAAATTAAATTGTAAAAATCAAACACCAGCTTAAGGTCAAAGTTCTGTCGGTGATTTGCATTTCCTGAATAAATTAAGACAGTATAATGTTTTTAGTTTTCTCTGTCAGTTATGAAAATAAGTTGCTACTTCTTATAAATTTGTAGTGACCAGCTTGCAAGCAAGACAGGACAGGACAGGACAGGGCAGAAGCTAGTCAGGCAATCAATACCCGAGGCAAACAAAGCTCATGCCCCCCAGAGTTGAGACAAAAGTCAATGCCATGCTCGTGTTGTTGTTGTTGTTCCTGTTGTTGCCATTGCACTGCCATACAAAAGGCTCTTTGTTAAACATACACAAAACTGACTGAGTGACTCTGACTTACTGCCAAAGGCTAATGAAGGCAAAAGCAAGAGCGGAGCAGGACATGGGGGTTGGGGGAATGGAGAATGCACTTGCCACTTGGCAATGCAAAAGTCTGCTGATATGCTAGTACCGCTGCAGCTTCTACTATGCCTAGCTATGTTGACATCAAACAAACATTCCAACATACAAACAAACAAATACACAAAACCCTGGCCGGGCAAAAGCGCACAACGAGACGAAGCAAAAGCAAAACAACACAAAAAAAAATGATGAAATTTGTATAAACTGGCATAAAGAGCGTCCAGGGAGCTTGGCCAAGTCCAACACAAGCAAAGTCAATGAAAATCTCATGTGCATGTGAGCCGCTACTTCAACTTGAGAAAATGAAATCCTATTCCATAGATTACTTTAAGTAAAATCTTAAAAATGGGATTTTCCCTTCCCCAATATTGGAAAAAGGGTTTTTGAAACCCCAGTTTATGTATAATTCGGGTTGTAAACTGCATAAGTTAAATAATTGGAATAAAATCTTTCCACCCCCAAGATTGTAAAATATTTAAGGTCAAAAGACATTTTTAACCTCAACTTATGTTAAAGACATTTACTAAATTCTAAGGGTCAAATAAATAATAAATAAAAAAAGTTCTACAATTTGGGAAAATCCACCCCCAAGATTGCAAAATGTTTAAAATCAAACTTTAATTTGTAACCCCAATTTATGATAAGTTTGTTGTGTAAACTCTATGGTCTCAAGATGGAAAAGAATTCTTAAATTTTGGGAAAATCCACCCCCAAGATTGGAAAATGAATGAAAAAATTTTTAAAAATAAATACCTATTGAAGCAATTATTTTTTTCTCATGTATTTTGAAATACTGAACTAAAAAATTCATTTCAAAAATTGTTGTATGGCTACGTTTTTGAGTTCGAATTTGTTGTATTTTTTTTTTTGTAGGTACCCTTACCTTTTAAGCCATATCTTGAGTTAGAAACTTTAAATGGAGTCAAGCAAAGTATCAATTGAAAGGGTATACAATTTCTAATAATCTAATTGGAGATCATTTTCCAATCGGTTTAGTAGTTTGAATGCTACAAGCAAAAATATTTCGAAAAAATCGATTTTTTCTCAAAACCGTGAAAATGTTGGATTCCTAAAATCTGTAAAATAAATTGTTTTTTCTTTTGTTCCGACGAACAGCACTTCTACGCACAAAATAAGGTATTGATAAAGAATATCTATGGATAATTAAAGGAGCTGTGAGCAATTGAGTCTTAACAGTGAAATTTCAATGTTTTAGGTATTTATTAGAAAATATTTTTATTTTTCTTCGTTTTTGGACTTGGTCTGAATTTTTTCTGTGATTTTGCTTCTATTGGAACTCGTATATTGATCAAAAAACGAAGTAAAAAATATGTTTTTTGATTAAACACAACTTTGCTATTTATCCACAGATTTACGACATCAATACCTTATTTTCTTCGTAAAAGTATAATTCGTGATGTGTAAAAGAAAAAACAATTTTGTGATTTTAACTTTCAATCATTTACATATTTTCGAAATTAAAATTATTTTTACGTTTTTGAGAAAAAAATACTTTTTTTCGAAGCTTTTTTGCTTCTATCTTTCAAACTACTAAACCGATTGAAAATTTTAGGAATTAGGAATTGCATACCCTTTTGATTAATTCTTTGCTTGACTCCATCTAAAGTTTGTAACTCGAGATATGGCTTAAAAAATCCTACAAATTCTAACTCAATAACGTATCCATACAAAAAATTTTGAAATTCATTTTTGAGTTCAGCATTCCAAAATACATCATTAAACAAGTAAGAAAGTCGGTCAAGCCCGACGATAATATACTCTGTACCTGTTTGTATATAACTAATAACTTTAAAGTGTGGGGTCACACAAACTGTGCAAGTGCTGCCCATCACGATTACGGGCAGTGCTGCCCAGCGTAATTGTTTGATTTGCTTATATCTCGAATATCGTTCATGTGATCTGTAAACGGTATATGGTTGATCGATAAGTAATAACGGTTAAAATATATGCCTTAAAGGTTTAAACCAGGGATCGTAAATAATGATTATTTTTTATTTTTAAATCAAAAAAATCATCTACTTAGAATCGACGTAGAAGAATTCTAATTATACCAAAATGATTCTTTTTCGATTATCTATGCAAATCCGCCATGATTTTTATTTTTATAAGTTTTAACTATATTCCTTAATGCTAATGATTATTTTTAAGTAATATTATAAAACTTAGGCGATAATCATTATTTTTGAGCGGAAAAAAATAAAACTCAAAAATAATGATTATTCCATGAGTTTTATTTTTTCGCTCAAAAATAAAACTCAACAAGGAATTGTGACCTTATCATAAGGAACTTTGGCAAGTTAATGCATATCCTTAATAAGTGAAGCAAGACGAATATATTAAATCCAAATTAGAGATAGAAACAATTTTTGAAAAAAAGTTCCTTTTGTTAAGGTCACAATTCCTTGTTGAGTTTTATTTTTGAGCGAAAAAATAAAACTCATGGAATAATCATTATTTTTGAGCTTCATTTTTTTCGCTCAAAAATAATGATTATGGCCTAAGTTTTAAAGTATTATTTAAAAATAATCATTATTGTGTGAGCAAATTAAAAAAAATTAAAAAATAATCATTAAGTATTAAGTTTTATTCTATAACTTATAATTATTACGTTCCCTGGTTTAAACAATCTGTCTTTAGAATTGTGGAAGATATGAGATTTTCTTTAAATTGTTGGAGTGGCAACTCTACTATCGTTCATCTGATCGGAAAACGATGTATGGGGGCTCGATAAGTAATAATGAGTAGAATATATGTCTAGAAGGTTCGAACAACCTAACTTCAAAATTGTGGAAGATATGAGGTTTTTTTTTAATTTGCGGGGGAGGCAGGGGGCGTGGCAAAAATCAAAACTAGAGTTGATCTGCCTGCAAGTATAAGAAATATATGTTCCATACACTTCAATCCTCTTTCTCTTACCATCTCTGAGATCTCTTCGTTCATACGGACAGACGGACAGACAGACGGACAGACGGACATGGCTCTATCGACTCGGCTGTCGATGCTGATAAAGAATATATACACTTTATAGGGTCGGAGATGCTTCCGTCTGGCTGTTTCATACATTTGCACAAACCCAATATACTCTTTTCTACCTTTGGTACAGAGTATAAAAATAATGGCTAGTGTAATAATCCTCACGTCAGAAAATACAGATCCTAGGTCGAAAAATCAACACCTAAGTTCGGAAAATGTGGTGGGATTCAAAAACAACTCGTTTAAGTCGTTTTATGAAAAAATTCGGAGAATTGTAAGTTCTTTGGGCCCAGTAAATGGGAAAACAGAAATAAAGGTGACAGTGGTGGGTTCAAGGCCATATGAAATTCTGTTTCGAAAGCCTTATAAGCTTTCGGGGGGAAATCAATTTAAAAAATATTTATCATTTTGTGATAATATGGATAAATCTTTAACTAAAACTACGATTATGTTTATAAAATATATTAAAAAAAAAAAAACAACCAAAAATGAATTTTTGCCACAAAGTATGCAAACTTTATTTTCTTTAATTATTATTTTTTGAACAAGATAATTTTAAGTTAGTTATGGCAGCATCTTACATAGTCCACATTTGTGCATTCACTTAGATTGTCGGACCAGTCAAAGGTATAAAAAAACTATAAGGGTTAAGGCTACTAAAATATGAATACTTTCCTTAATTATAATATTAATATACTTTTAAGGGCAAAAATCATGATTTTTTTTATTTGTGCATAAAAGTGGTATATTATTTGATCAACGTTAAGCCCATTTGTATACCTTATTTGCGGGCTATTAAAAAAATTTAAATAAAATCGTACAAAAAACACGGAAGTTTGCTCTTTCAGCTTGGGGAAGCGAAGGCAGCGAAAGTGTGAAAGTACACTCAAAATTAAAGTGGGGGCACTCGACTGCAGCGCTCTTACTTCTTTTTCTTCAGTTGCCTCACTCAATTGTTCTTTTTGCTCAGTATTTTTTGAGTATGATCAGATTATTTTTTTAACCCTTCCTGGGTATTTTGTAGATTTCTATAATTCATGTATCCGGCTCGAAGGACCAAATGTAGAGAAATTGTTTTTATTTAAATTCCTTTCTTCAAATTTCATTTGACTAATTTTAATATTTATTTAAAATAAAGAAGCAATACAAATTCATATTAAAATTGAACATAATAGCTAGCTTAATATCAAGTATACGCCCTGCCTGCCAAGAAGAAATATGAAATATGCTATTTACAGCTGCTGCAGCTGCAGCTAGCAAGAATATTGTATTACCTCCCCCCATCCAATGGGTGGAGTGCCATTCCTGCCGGCTAATCAAGGGAAAGGCAACGAAATTTATATTTTGTAAATGTTTTAAACTTACACAAACGGCGAATGCGAATTTCAATTAAAATGCAATACAGGCACAATTTAATAAAGCTTCAGCAAAGAGGCGTAGAAATCGGAAGCGGTAAAGGCGTGTCGCCTGACGACAAGCAAAATAACTTTAAATTAATTAAAAAACGCGCGATGCAAAAATGTTTTAAGCTGGCGCTGACAACAAACCGCCAAGCCGAGAGGGCAGAGAGAGTGAGGAGGTGTAACACATACTTCGCAGCAGCTTCTGCTGACGATGACGACGACGGCGACGAAGACGACGACGACATGGCGCTTCAATGTCGCGGAAATTAATTGAAATGAAGGAAAGGAATTTTCCAAGGGCTTGAAAGCAGTGTGAAGGTGAGGGAAAGAGGGGAAAAGGCTTGCAGCAAAAAGCATAGAACATAATAATGAAGATGCGTTTCAGGTTGCCGCTCGCAGCAAGTCTAGAGCAACGAGAATGCCACTTTAAATGGCAGCCAGGGTTGGCACCAACAACAACAAAAAAAAAAAACTACAAAATAATTAACTAAAATTGTTGAATAAGAATTTGTAATTTTCTTTTGAAAAAAATATATCAAGAAATCTGTAATCAAATTAGGGAAATTTTAATCTGACTCAAATCAATAGTTTCAAATCACATTAGAATAGGACTTAAAGAAATTAAATTTAGTTCGAACTCACAGGTAAAAACATTTCTCTACATTTCTCTACGAACTATAATTCGTAATACGTAATTATTGTATCCGACTCGAAGGACCTTATATAGAAAAATTGTCTTTACCAATGACTACGCACTCTTACTAAGTTTAACTTGCCCACAGATCGTGGAAAGTCGCGTTTTTTACTTATTGTATGGTGGATTCGTTTTTTTATGATATCCGACTCGAAAGACCAAATGTAGAGAAATGAGTTTTCAAATGAATTTTATCTCCTACTAAGTTCAACTTGCTAGCAGATCGTGGGAAGTCGCGTTTTTTACTTCTTGTGGGGTGGATTCTGATTTTCATGATATCCGGCTCGAAGGACCAAATGTAGAAAAATGTCTTTGCCAAAGAGTACTTACTTAATTTTACCTGACCTGACTAAATTCAATTTTTTTAAATCCCATATCAAGTTCCTTTCGGCACTAAACACTTTCATTAACTTAATACGTAATTATTGTATCCGGCTCGAAGGATCAAATGTAGAGAAATCGTCTTTACTAATGACTACGCACTTCTACTAAGTTCAACATGCCCACAGATCGTGGAAAGTCGCGTTTTTTACTTCTTGTAGGGTAGATTCGTTTTTTATGATATCCGGCTCGAAGGACCAAATGTAGAGAAATGAGTTTTCAAATGAATTTTATCTCCTACTAAGTTCAACTTGCCCGCAGATCGTGGGAGGTCGCGTTTTTAACTTCTTGTGGGGTGGATACTGATTTTTATGATATCCGGCTCGAAGGACCAAATGTAGAAAAATGTCTTTGCCAAAGAGTACTTACTTAATTTTATTTCATTAAGTCCTATTCGTAAATATTGATATGGAATCTTAGCTCCTAGTTAGTTCAACTTAGCCACAGAACATAAAAAATCGCATTTTTGACTTCTTGTGGAGTGGTCTAGTTTTTTTCATGCATCGACTTACATTTTATTAGCTTTTGAATTAAATTCTTTGATTCATACTTACTCTTGCCTAGAACCAGTTGAGAATTGCTACTCTAATTGATTAAATTACACCTGTTACTGTTCCACAAATAACAATTTCTTACCCTCCTCCCTCTGATTTATCTACTTACTTCCCCTAATTTATGATTCTTGTTGCCACTGGCCACCACTGACCAGTTGAAAGATTTGGTACAAAGAGAGCTTAAGCCAAACATTACCACAAATCCCACCCACCCCCTCCCTCCCTTTCTACCGCCTGCTCTCTAAAAGTTTTCAGCCAACAAATGAAATTAAGCAAATAAATTTGAGGCGGATTAGTCGGAAAACTGGAGAAGAATAAAAAAAAAAAAAACGAAAAACACCAACGGACTGCGGAACGTTTTGCGGCTTAGCAAGTTATCTCTGGCAAGTCGTTTAGCCTTATGTGTGTTTGTGTGGGCGTGTCCTGTCCAACGCTTTCATTTCCCTTCCCCTTCCCTTAAATGCAAGCCAAAGAAAATTGCACACAAAATTGGAGTTTTCCAGTTGAAAGTCGCTGCGAAGCAATTAAAATGTGCAAGAGCCAGTCGTTCTTTGGGGTCGGATGGCAGGTTCATATGCAGTCGACAAAGCCGCAGACGAAAACAAATCCAGGCTAGCTTAGCACTAACCTCCCACACTCCACACACACACGCACATACACACACACACACACACACATAATTTTATAAAAATATTAAATATAAAGAATACGAATTTATAAACGAGCTGATACCGAGCAAAGAAAGTCAACAAATGTTTGCATAAACTAAATGTTAGAAAGTCTCTTATGTAGTTCACATTAAATTCAGCTTCACACTATTTCGTTTCTATTGTTTCTAAAAGAGTACATACAAATTTCGGTTTCTAACTCAGAAATGCAACTCGGTAAAACAATTAAACGTAATATATCGATAACTCGATATCTCGATAACTAGCCAATAGAATTTTTTCAATATACTTACGAAAAGTGGAGGCACCTTTTAAAAAAATTTAATGGATAAAAACGAATATCGATAATATATCGATAACTAGCCAAAAAATGTTTGTTCATGTGAATAATCGTGCTAAGCGCCCCAAAATATGAGAAATGTTAAGGCTCTTTTTGACAAAATCTCAGAAAAACTGTTATCGATAATATATCGATAGCTAGTCGATACATTTTTCTTTGGCAATCTTCGTGCTTGGCAGCCCAAAGCACTACTGAAAGTGAAGACACCTTTAAAAAAATTTATTTAAAAAATGTGTATTGATAATAAATCGATAACTAACCAAGAGATTTTTTTTCAAGGCGGTTTTCGTGCTTAGCAGCCCAATATACTGACGAAAAATAGAGACACCTTTTGCAAAAATTCGAAGGCAAAAAACAATTAAAGACAACATCTCGATAACTAGCTGATATAATTTTAGTTAATGTCAATTTTGAGAAAAGTGGAGGCAACTTTTGAACCAATTCGAAGAAAAACCTGTTATCGATATTGTCTGGATAACTAGCCGATAGATTTTTAGATTTGCTTAGCTGCCCTTATTGGGAAAATGAAAGCACCTTTCGAAGAAATCTATTTGAAAAAAATGGTTATCGATAATAAATCGATAACTAGCCCAGAGATTGTTTTCAAGGCGATTTTCATGCTTTACAGCCCAACATACCTAAGAAAACGAGAGGCACTTTTTGAAAAAAATTCAATAAAAATAACGATTATCAACAAAATTTCGATAACTAGCCGATAGATTTTTTCTGTGTCAATTTTTGCGCTTAGTGGCCCAAAATATGTCTGCAAATTGAAGGCACCTTTTTTTTTTAGAAAACTATAAAAAAATATAGTTATCGATAATAAATCTATAAAAATAACGGTTATCGATAATAAATCGATAACTAGCCAATCTATTTTTTTGATAGAACAACAGAAACAACAGTACTGTGCACAGAAACCCTGACCTCTGTACGTAAAGGTTTGCACCTTGTAGTAAAAGGATATGCTGCTGCTTCGGCTTTAGCTTTTCAGGGCAACCTTTTGAAAAATTAAAAATTAATTGACATTTGGCGGATGAATTTTTGCTGAAATATTTTTTGTAGCTTTCACAAATAAAACAAAAAAATAAAGCCGGATTTGGAAAACCAACAGACTGAACAGGAAAAACGTTTTTACCACCCTTGCTTTTGTTTTTATTTTTTTTTAAATGTTTGAAATGAAAACGCGTGGTTCAGTTATCAAATGCATTTTGATTTGATTAAGTGGCATGCTTTGAGCACAAGCGTTTCGCTTTTGATAGCTATTTTTTTTTTTTTTTGCATATGTTTGAAATTTAATTATGTGAAATAGCATATAACAAATTGGTCAAAAGGGTTTCATGAAGTGCCATTTGCAGCATATTTGAAGTAATCAAATTTTACAAATATTTTTGCTAATTTAAAAAAAAAAATCCACTTAACTGATATATTTTCTTCTTGCATTTTCTGTCATTGCAGGTGAGTGCTCTTATGCAAAAAAAAAAAAAGAAGAAAAAGAAAATCCCGGGGAACTTTGTCAGTTGTTTTTCCGTGGTCCCCCCCAAAACTATATAAGTAAGTAAGACAGACCAGAGGAAGGCAGCAAATATGTCAATGATAAATGGCATAATCTTTTTTCTTGCTTCTTTTTTAATGCACAAAAATTATGCTAATAGCTTAATGCCATCGCACTTAAGCAGCAGCAGCATCAGCGGTGGCCCAGACAGCGCTTAAGATTATGCTTTAGTTTTTCTTTTCTACTTTCTTTTTGTGTTTTTGGTTGTTGTGTTGACCCAACTCGGACTCTTGGCAGCTGCGACCACAACAACAACAAAAACAACAACAAAAGTGCAGTGGGCGCAAGTGTTTTGCTTTTAACTTGGCCAAGATGGAATACTCGAAATGGCTTAGACTTTTGCCCTAATGTGTGAGAGAGACTCTGAAAAGACTCTGGCAAAAGTCTGAAAGTTATGACTGAAAACTTTTCCAAATGTCATTTTGTGTGTGGGGGGTCGGTCGGAATTGTTATTTGGAACAGATGTGTCCAAAGGAAGAGAATTGAATGGAAATAGGCAAATGTGAAGAGAAAAGGTAAACATTTGTATGGATTTTGTACAAAAATTTTCTAAGATCAATTTGAAATTCCAAAAGGGATCATCAAAGGCAACTAGTTAAAATATCTTAGCTTTTGGAACATCTAGTCTTAAGTTGAGACACTCTAACAAATGGCAGCAGTAGTGTTGTTTTCCAGCGCTTGGTGCTCTAAAGACTTCATGTAGCCCCACAAAAACTAGTCTAGTGGGGTCAAATCATATGATCTTGGGGTGATCAAAAACGAGAGATTAATTGCTTACCAAACTAGCCTTTAAATTGATCCACAGTTTCGCGTGGCATCGTCTGGTTGAAACCACAACCGCAAAAAAAGTTGCTGATTATCGCACGGCTCTTGCACCATATTTTTTGAAAAAGATGCCGCCGGCCCACAAACCACACCAAACAAAGCATTTCACTCTCGCTCTTGAACTGTCTCTGCTCTTCAGACCAAATTCGGCACCATTGAAGCACATATTTAAATTTTTCGATGCAAAACACATTTCTCACAGAGCACAAAAGAAGCAAAGGGAAACAGTAAAATTTAATTTCACTTCGTCGAAACGATAAAGAATAACCTTCCAGTGTTAATCTACAAGTATTTGCTTCTTTAAGGAGGTCTTCTACCTTTGTTTTGCTTTATTAATATAGCATGAACATTCCCCTTTTATTCTTTTTAAACCATTTTCATAAATTCAAATTAGTTAAGCAGATATAGCCATTTAAGTGGAGCAATGTTTTTGCTATGAGGAGTATTTTATGCGTTTATTTTTTGACCATATATGCGCCTTTGAATTTGTACATGAGTTATGTATTTGATCCTACGATGTGCACTATTTTACACTCCGAAATTTCTTCATAAACGTTTCCCGTATCTCTTGAAAATGCCGAATAGCCTCCGACTTTTCAAGATATTAAAATATTTTTTGTATTACTTTTATAGCTAATTTTCACTAAGTTTTACCCACTAAGCTGAATTCAAGTCGTAAATAATCTTTTATTTTAAAATTGTAAGCCCAAAGATATGCTACAGTTTTATGCAAATCAATATTAAGTACAGTTTGCGTTAAAAATATAGTTAAAACTATAAGCCCTATACGGACCTGCGAAGTAATGTGAAGATTCATACAAAATTTGAGGAAGAAGAAGCAGATGTAATGATTCCTTCACCCTTTACTTTGACCTCATACGGAGCTGAGAAGTACTGTTGCGCTTAACAGCACACGAATGGAACCTATGTTAAGCCTGTGGATTTGATTTTACTTCGAACAGCTGAAGAAACATTGTTGGAAACAATGTTACTTTACCCTACTTCTGCCTTGACGCCAACAGCAAACAGCTAAAATTAAATTTAATACGAGAAGTCAATAGTTTTAATACAGTCGTAAATGCTCGTTTTAACAAGGGTTTGAATAACTTACTAACTAAAAATTGCTAAATCCAAAAAATGACTAATCATACACATATTTTAATGCGCTAAAGAATTTAAATAATCGTAGCAATGGTTGATTATGCAAACTATATAGTCGACATTGCATTTGCTCGGTATGCACTACATCGATGTAGCATTTTAAAACAGTTTTCATAGCAACTTTTACAAAGTTGTTGTTAGTCAGCAAGGCTGGTCGAGAAGTTGCTTATCTTTATAAAAAAAGCAACAACATTTCTAGTCAATTAGTGTGACAATCGTTATGGTAATTGAATAATACCAATAAACTCAAGATTTGGTGTAATTTCTTAATAAATCTGGGCACACTAGACTTACGTTCCACCTTGACGTAATATATGGTGAAGTAAGCTAAATTACTTACTTCGCAGGTCCGTATAAGGCTTTAGTGTCAAAACAACTTTTTTTCTTAACTTTAAAAAAAAGAATTTGAGAGGTAAAGCAAGCTTATCACAATTAGTTGTCCCCCCAAAAGTAGGCAGGCAAAATTCGATTTTTTTTGTCGTTTTCCCCCAAGACACAAAATTAAAAGCTAAAAGGTAAGAAAAATCTCTAAGAGCCTTTTTCTCATCTTCATGTTTTTTAACATTAGGTGCTTTTTCAGAAAATATTTGTTGCCGGCTTTTAGGCGGTTTTGTCGGCACAAGCATAGATATTTCTTAAGTGGCCTAATAGCAGACAACACAAATTTTCGCAAAAAGCACCTAGATTTGAAAACCATGAAGATGAGAAAACGGCCCTAAATAAGCTTAAGCTTACTTACATTAAGGCATATATTCACGGAATTATATCTTTTTTTCTCCCAAAAGTATGTAAAATGAATTTGAATTCATAAACCTTATTTAATTCGTGGTCTCTCATGATAATTATTCTAAGTCAAATGCATTCTGAACTTTTACTAAATAAAGATTTAGGGCCGTTTTCTCATGTTCATATTTATGAAATCTAGGTGGATATTAAATAAATTCTATATTGCCTACTTTTAGGACGTTTAAAAATGCCGTGCTTATGTCTTTGATTTCAAAAGCGGCCCAAAAGCAGGCAATATACATTTTCTTAATATCCACCTAGATTTCAAAAAATTGTTGTTCCTTTTCTTTTTCTTTATTTTAACTTGTATCCAAAAATTGTAATAAATTTTTCAACACTTTTTCTCACTTGAAATTTAAATGAATTTCCAAATAAGCGTTTGAATTGTATATTTTGTTGTTTTGTGCTTCGCGCCTGTCTTTGTCAGCCCTTTTTTTTTTCTTTCATTCAAGTCAACCAAATTCCACTTGAATTCCACTCACGTTCTTACGACTAAGCGAAGAGAAAGAGCTTACAAAACAATCGAAACATCGATCAAAGTGTACTAAGCGAAAAGCAAAACAAATTGAAGTACACGAAAAGAAGAATACGAAAATCTATGGGAAAAATCCAGCTCCTTCTTTTACCCGGTTCAGCTTAATTGCCAACATAAATGTGCAAGAAGAAATCTTAGCAAAAGCAAAACAGAAATTAAGTAAATCACCAAATTAATTGTGCTCTCAAATGGCAAAAGAGGGAACGAGGAAACGAGGGAAGAGCTAGGGTCAAGAAAAAAAAACCCAGCATGCATAAGTAGGCAACAGTTTTTGTTGTTTTGCAATTACATTTGATTTGCTTTCAGTTGAGCGGACCTGATGAAGCTGTGTGCCATGTACGCGCCATTTGATAAGCTCATTCGTACACCCCTTTACCCCTCATTAGTTTCACAGTTTGTGTGGACCTTTTTTGCGCTCGCTTGGCCGCAAATTTAGTGCCAGGGTGCTGCGCCTCTGCCACATCATTACAGTTAACCCTCCCCGTTTGTCCATTACCTTTGGCAGTTTCGGCTCTGGAAATGACATTTTCACATCATTTGCTGATGTGGCAAATGTGTCTGTGTCTGTGTGTGTGTGTGTGTGAGGCGCGAGCTCACTCATGTGCATGTGTGTGCGTATGTATTTGAGTGTAGCTTAACTGTGGTCAGCATCTGTCTGTCGTTTTTCCTTCTCCCACTTTTTTTTTTCTTTGGTCATTTCCGTTTGTGAAATTTCGGATATCCCCCGAATGCATCCACATAGCAAACGACGACAGCTTCCAATCATAATGCCAATGAAATGAACTCTCGGCAAAAGCCTGCCTGCCCCCCACCCCCCACTGCCCAATAAACTGCTCTGGTACACATTTCACTGCGTCTGACCTTTGAAAGAGTTCGAGTCTTTGAACTTGTGGAGCAAAGTTGTTTTGAATGGAAATAGGGGAATCATTTTTGGACCTTTTAATAGATTTTATTTGTTGCCAAGAGCTTTGTAACAGCAAAAAAAAAAGACGTAATGAAATAGTTTTGACTCCTAAAGTATGCAAACAATTTTTGAACTCAATCAAATTTTGTAATTAGCAAGCCAAATGAATAGGAACAGATTTTAAATATAAATTAGAGCCCAAAAGTATGCTTTAAAATTTATTCATCAATTTTTATTTAAGTTAAAGCTTTCGTAATTTATAGAACAGTTGAATTAGGTACATAAAATTGATGTAAGCCGGACTTTTGACTCCCAAAAGTATGCATTTTAATTTCCTAAAGCAACGAATTTGTCCATGTGTTGAGCACATTCAAATAACTAGCTTAAAAGCTCTCTAGTTTCTGCCTGGTCCTGCTGCGTCGTCAAAGGAAGCTTTAGAAAGCTCTCTGCCCGTCAGTTGCTACTGGCAACTTCTCTGCTCACTTTGCCGACCCCGTTTTAAAGAGTTTAAATGGCGCGTCTTGATCCTTAATTTCATTCAGTCTCTGCGTGGGCCTGCTGCTTCTTCAAGGAAAGCTATAGAAAGCACTCTGTTCATTAGTTGCCACTGGCAGCTTTTCTGCTCACTTTGCCGACCCCCGACTTAAAGTTGTTAAATGACCGGCCAAGGCAAGGGAAGATTTAGAAAGCTCTCTGTTCGTTTTTTTGTATCTGCATACGAATATTTCCCCAATTGCCACTGGCAACTTGTCTGCTGACTTTGCCTACCCCTGACTTAAAGTGTATAAATAGCCTGACTTGATAATTAATTTCATTTAAACAACTAGCTTTGAAGGCTTTTAGTCTCTGCCTAAGCAAGTAAAGCTTAAGAAAGCTCTCAGCCCGTATTTTGTATCTGCATACGAATATTTCCTCAATTGCCACTGGCAATTTCTCTGCTCATTTTGCAGACCCCTAATACAAAGTGTATAAATGGCTCGACTTGATGTTGATTACATGCAGTCTCTGCCTGGGGAGGGGCAGCTTTAGAAAGATCTCTGTTCGTTTTTTGTATCTGTGTTGAGCATATTCAAATAAATCGTTCTCTAGCTTCAGCCTGGGCAAGCTGCGTCTTCAAGGGAGGCTTTCGAAAGCTCTCTGTTTATTAGTTTCCACTGGCAGCTTTTCTGCTCACTTTGCCGACCCCCGATTTCTCTGCTCACTTTGCCGGCCCCTTAATTTAAAGCGTATAAATGAATTGTATTGATTTTTTATTTCTTTCATTGCCTGGGCAAGTAAAGCTATAGAAGCTCTCTACGTTTTCATATATTTTCTCTGTTGCCACTGGCAACCTTTCTGCTCATATTGCTGACCCCTGTTCGAAAGTGTATAAACAAATCGACTTGATGTTTAATTTCAATTTCTTTTCATGTTTTCTTGTTGACTGCCGCTGCACTTTTCACTTTGACTGTTGCTCTGACTCTGCTCGTTGCTTTACTCTCTTATGAAGCCCCTAAGGCACACACACACACACACCCACACGCATACCCAACTTTATGCATATGTGTGTTAAATCTGCTGCAAATCATTTAATATTTCGTTTGTGGCAGCTTCTTTGGCTGCATCTTTTGCTGATTTTGCAATTTTCAAAATCATTTACTTTACACATTTTCAACTCAACTCTTTTGGGGCACCAAAAATTCTCATGCATTTCAAGCGAAGCTTGGACTAATGCACTTTTTTTTTTGTTGTCAGCCTTTCTCTCGCACTCTGGCTCTCTTTATGGCTTGATGGATTTTTGGTCGTTATTGTTTGCTACCCCGAAAAAAAAGAAAACTCCGGCCGTACTTAAAAAATCATTTCTTACGCTGACGCAGCGCTTAAATGGGTTTTCCTTCTCTTGTTTCAACAACAGTTTTACGTTTTTTGTTTTGTTTTTTGTTTTTTAATGTTCATTTTCTTTAGCGCTGACTTCCCTTAGGAGTTGGTTATTGTTTAAAATTTATCAAAAGTTTTTTTTCCGCCTCTTGTTGACGGTTTTATATTTTCGTACGCTACGCTTGATTGGTGCTTTTTTATTTATTTATTTAAAGCTTATGGAATATATATATATATATATTTATAATGATTGGAAGTTAAAAAAAAAAAATATATATATACCGAAATCGATTTTTTGTTAACATTTGAGCTAAGAAATTTGAACTTAAAATCTTAAAAATAAATTTTTATTGCCCTTTTTGTAAATCCTAGTGCTTATTGAGAAAATATATGTAGCCTATTTTTAGGACGTGATTTACGTGGGTCGTCGTATACACAAGCAAAGATTTTTCAAAAGCGTCGTAAAAGTAGGCAACCTATATTTTTTCAATAAGCACCTGGATTTACAAAAAGGGAACATTAGAAAATGCCCCTAAGACTTAAGTAAGCAAAATCACAAGAATTTATCCAAAATAACTAAACAACTTTTTATGCATTATGGACAACAGATATTTCCAGCTTTATAATATATACTTTACTTATATACTTTACTTATTTGGCGCTTAAATTTGAAATGTTTCTCACATATTTGCGCGTTTTCCACCTGTTTTCCAACACTGTTTTTTAACTCTGTTTTCTTACACTGTTTTCAAGACAGTTTTTCAACACTGATTTCAAGACAGTTTTCCAACACTGTTTTCAAACTCTGAATTCCAAATCTGTTTTCCAACACTGCTATACTGTTTTATTTTACTGTTTTCTTTCACGGCTTTCTTTCACTGTTTTTCAACACTTCTTTTCAAAACAGTTTTCCCACACTGTTTTCCAACTCTGTTTTCCCACACTGTTTTCCAACTCTGTTTTTAACACTGTTCTCCAACTCTGTTCTCCAACTCTGTTCTCCAACTCTGTTTTCCAACACTGTTTTTTTTGGCAGCAAATATTGAAAGCAAATAGAAAATTTTAAACTCACAGGGCGCTTAAATTTGAAATGTTTCCTCACATATTTGCGCGTTTTGTAGCATACTTTTGGGGTTTCTCATTTGTTAAACTTGTGTTTAACATATAAGCTTGCTTGGCATGAAATTTTAAGCTATTTCCATATTAGAAAGTGAATTTTTAAAAAGTTGTGCATACTTTTGGGGGCCATAAGAGAAAGCGGAATACGTTCAACATTCTTTTAGTTGAAAGCTTTAACTCCTTAAATACATACAAATTATAGATAAAGTATAATTGAGTTAATTTTAGAGTTCGAATGAATTCTTAAATAGACAAATGCGAAATTTCGCATATGAATAAGATATCAGGTTATTAAGTTATGAGACCATATCCTCTTTTAACATATTCACTTACTTCCTTTGACGTATTTTGCCCTGACACAAAAAAAAGCTTACCCATACGCCCCGTAGTCCCTCTCTCTCTCTCTCTCCCTCCCTTCATTGCTTATCCTTTGTCTCAATATATCACTTTTGAAATTCACTTGCATTGGCAATTTCACTTTATCCAAATATTCAACTTCAAGTTGCGTTTTCATTAAGCCCCAGCCCCATTCAACAATGGAAACAAAAAAAAAAAAAAATGAAAAATAGAAGGGACAAACTGTCTGGGTGAATTTGCCCTGGAGCCCATTTCATTTGCATTCCTCACTGGTTCACATTCAGTTTTTGTTCAATTTCGAAAGCAACAACATCAAATGATGCGTAAGAAATGCTTTAATGAACAGCTAAAGGAAATTCCAATTTGTTTTTCTTGGTCTTAAACTTTCTGGGGGGCAGCCTAATAAATATTTAAAAATGCTACAAAGCAGCAACAACAACGACAACAAAATATGTTTGCTGCAGTTGGAAACAAACGAGCGAGCAAACGAGTTGAGTAAATCAAGCCGCACACACTTCCGCCTCTCTTGTAATATTTTTGCTGCTGCAACAAAATGAAGCACCCAATGGAGGCACACTTGCCTCACTCCCCCCATACACTTCCCCTTGGCCTTTGCTGTGCTGTGCTGTGTTCGTTTTGGTGTCTGCTGTCTGCTTTCTAACTGAATGAAAGCCTTGGCGCGTTGACTGATTTCGAATGGATTTTCATGTTTTGCATTGGTGTGTGTGTTGTATGTGAGAGACACAAAGTCCCGTAGGTGCAAAATAGCGCACTCCAGGCAACGAAGCATGTGCACATTTGTGTTTTTCCTTCCTTTTTTTGCAGGTTTTTCTAGCCACTATACTGCAGAGAATAGAAGAGAGGGGTATACCGGGTATATATGCTATATAAAGTTCACATAACCAAAATAATAAATATAACCTTCGCCAAAATATATATATATATATGTTTATACATAGGTGTGTGCCCATATCCATAAATCAATCAATCAATTAATACAGTGTTAGTTATTCCTTATTCAAAATGTAACTCATTAAGTTGCGTCAACTAAGCCAGAGATTATTCACAATTGCCGATTGCTACACTCAAAAAAGTGTTTTATATAAATTTTAAAATTATTTTCTTTATCAATTTCAACACTGATTTCCAACACTGTTTTCCCAACACTGGTTTCCAACACTGTTTTCCAACTCTTTTTTACACCGTTTTTCAACACTGTATTCCAACACAGTTTTCCAACTCTGTTTTCCAACACTAATTTCCAAAACTGTTTTCCAGCACTGTTTTCCAAATCTGTTTTCAAGACAGATTTTCAAACACTGTTTTAAAGACAGTTTTCCAACACTGTTTTCCAACTCTGAACTCCAACTCTGTTTTCCAACACTGCTATACTGTTTTCTTGCACTGTTTTTCAACACTGTTTTCCAACACAGTTTTTCCACACTGTTTTCCAGCTCTGTTCTTCAACACTGTTCTCCAACACAGTTTTCCCACACTGTTTTCCTACTCTGTTTTCCAACACTGTTTTTCAACTATGTTTTCACACACTGTTTTGCAACTCTGCTTTCCAACACTATTTTCTATCTCTGTTTTCCCACACTGTTTTCCAACACTGTTTTCCAACTCTGCTTTCCAACACTATTTTCCAACTCTCTTTTCCCACACTGTTTTCCAACTCTGATTTTTAACACTGTTCTCCAACTCTGTTTTCCAACACTGTTTTCCAACACTGTTTTCCAGTCTGTTTTCAAACTCTGCTTTCCAACACGATTTTCCAACTCTGTTTTCCCACACTGTTCTCCAACTCTGTATTCCAACACTGTTTTGCAACACTGTTATTTAACATTAAAAAAAGAACAGATTCAGTACGGTTCAATAACCTTTCTATCTTTAGACACAGACGAGTAAGTTCTTTTTTGCTCCTTCTAACCATCGTATTTTCCTATTTCATTGAGTAAAGTCACGGAGATATAACGACTCCGCTCTATTTTGAGTAATGTTAAGGGGCTATAATCATGTAGATTTTGTACACTATGTAATTGTTCCTTAAGGGAAAAAACTGAGGTTAGAGCGAGACAGACAAAGTCAAAAAAGAACTCGCAGCTTGTCGGCCTAAAAGTAGGCACAAAACATTTTCTTAAAATCCACCTAGAAACATGAAAATAAGAAAACGGCCTCAAGATTTTTAAATATTTTATTCTTTTTTGGAATTTGTGGGCTTAAATTCATCTTTTTTTAACAACTGTTGAGCAAAGAATGCCACCTAAAAGTATGCAACAATAAATTTGACGAAATTAATTCCAATGCTGCATACAAACCGACTTAAAAATTAAACAATTGAATGGCACAAGTATGGGTTGACTTTGTGTTACAGGTCCTCTCGTCGGTCGAGTTAACTTGACTTTTGACTTTTAACTTGCTTTCTCACGCTACTTCATTCCTCTGCCAATGCAGCCTCAACTGAGTTCGTGTTTTTTTTTTCTTCTTTATATTTTGAAAGGAGAAAAAAAATATTGTGCGGCAAAATAAAACAAACACATGGGCGCACACTTTTGGTCTGGGATTTGGTGGGGCCCTTGCTTTTCCCTGAACTTAACGATGTGCTTAAGCGGAAAACAACATTTTGTTGTTGTTGTTGTTGTTTTTGTTGCCATTGTTTGGCGATTTTCAAAAAATATTTGCCTGGTGTTTTGTTTTGGACAAACCTCAAGTTGCAGTCGGCAACAATGTGCAATTCACATGGCTGCCATCGACGAACCGTAACATAGCGAAATCCTTCGACTTATTGAGGTGTTAAGCCAAACATTTCAAGCAGGGACTCTGGGGGAAAAAGGCGCAGATTTATTTAAGAGAAGAAGAAGAACAGCATCTGTTAAGCAAAATTAAAAATTTTCTCAAATATATATATATTCACTTTAGTCTGGCCATTTATCAACACACTTGACAAACACGGAAGCCAAGTTCATACTCAAGCTAGATATCCTCCTCTGTGTGTTTGTTCATGTCCTGTGTGTTGATTTCCTGTCCTGCCATCTGTGCTTTGTTCCTGTTCCTATAATATCCTATCTCTATGCACTCAGGCCTCTGAACAGTTTATGATTTCCAGCTATTTTCTCAGTGTACAGGGGGGATTTTTCATTCAGCAAATTAGCATGCAGCCAACACATGTTGTTGAGTCTACTCTTCGCTTTGCGCCCCGCTTCCCCTCTCTCGAGTTAAGTATGTCACATTAAATGATACGCAACACTTGACACCAAAATGAGGCAAAAACGAAAACTAAAATCACAAACTCTTGACGGAAACTAAGTAGTTTCCCCCCCCCTCCCACCCCTTCCCCCTTTGGCAAAATTTTCTACTTTATTAATGAGACTCTCTGAAACTCTATTTCCCTTCTGTGTCTCGAGGAAAATCAATAAAATTGTAGATGACTCCATAAAGTATGCAATAAAATTGTTGAAACGAATTAAGGGGCGCAAAATGCATACACATATGCACATTTTCACAGTCTTACGAATTTAATAGGTTTTTATTATATAGAAAATCAATGAAACAATTTTTAAAATATTTGCCCATTCTGGTTTTTGGATAGCACTTAAGTATCACTATAATTAATGTAAAAGCTGGGATCTGTCCCAAGATACTGTCAGGCAAAGAAAAATACGCGAAATGGCCCTCATGCGCTTTTTAACCGGTTCATTCTGGTTTGAAAACGTGTTTAACTCCAAATTATCAACCTACACACAAAATTTCAAGTTTCTAACTTATTAGTTAGATATTTCTCCGAACCACTTTAAAAACTGGTTCAAATAGAAATTTCTCCGAACCACCTTTCAAAATGGTTCAAAACCGGTTTGTCTCTGGGAAAATAAATAACTCCAGATTATCAATCCAAAAACCAATTTCTGAGATATGCATCCAAATCACTTTTGAACCACTTTTTAAGACTGGTTCAGAACCGATTTTGATACCGGAAAATATGTAACTTTTTGTTACCAGCCCAATCACCAAGTTGTAAATTAAAAGCCTAAATAATTTCAAAGAAATGGCCCTGAAGCACTTTTGAACCGGTTCAGTTTGGTTTGGAACCGGGTGTGATATAAAAAAATTGCTTCCATATTACCAACATACCCACAATATTTCAAATAATTTATGTCTCCGAATCACTTTTGAACCACTTTTTAATACTGGTTCAGAACCGGTTTCTCTCCGGGAAAATAAATAACTTTTTATTATCAACCCAAACACCAAATAATAAGGTTCTAATTTCCTAGATATGGCTCTTAGCCACTTTTGAACCGGTTCAATCTGGTTCGAACCATTCTTTAATTATGTTTAACTCCGTATTACGCACCTACACACCTTATTTCAAGTTCTTGGTTTAAATAATGTCTTTTGAACCACTTTTTTGAACTAGTTCGGAACCGGTTATTATTCGGGAAAATAAGTTACTTCATACTATCATCCCAAACACCAATTTGTTAGGTTCTAGCTTAAACAATTTCCGAGATATGGCACTCAGCTACTTTTGAACCGGTTCAATCTTGTTCGGAACCCTTCTTTAAAAATGTTTATCTCCATATTACGCACCTACACACCTAATTTCAAGTACTTAGTGTAAATGACTTTTGAACCACTTTTTTGAACTAGTTCGGAACCGGTAATTAACCGGGAAAATAAATTACTTCATATTATCATCCCAAATACCAAATTTTAAAATAATGACTGAAATATTTTCTGAGATATGGCTCTTAGCCTCTTTTGAACCGGTTCAATCTGGTTCGGAACCCTTCTTTAAACATGTTTATCTCCATATTACGCACCTACACACCTAATTTCAAGTTCTTAGCTTAAATAATGTATTTTGAACCACTTTTTTGAACTAGTTCGGAACCGGTAATTATCCGGGAAAAAAAATTTCTTCATATTATCATCCCAAACATCAAATTTTAAAATTTAAAATTTAATATTCAAAATAATAAAGTTAATAATATGAATGGATCATTTAAGCAGAGACCAAACCGCTGAAGCTATAATAAATAAAAAGACTTCTATTACAAAATACAAGTCTTTGAATGAGTTTTATGTACTAAATTTGATTATAAAAGTCTTTTGATAACTTCTTTTTTCGAAGTAATAAAATAAAAGTCTTTCATAATAATTATGTTTTGAGTAATAAAATTAAAGTCTTTAGTAAATGTTATTTATTAAATAAAGTCTTGAAATGAGTTTAATTATACTAGTCTTCCAATAACTGTTATAAATATTTTTTTATAACTATTATTTGCAGAGTACTATTAAAACGATAAAAAATAACTCTTATTTTTGACCATTACAACAAAAGTCAGTAGACAAAATTTTTATTGTGAATATCGATAGCGGAAAAGAAAACACACGTTTTGGTGTATTTCGAATAATTTGACCAAATAGGTTTCATTGTTTCATTTCTATAAGAGTTTTATGAAAATAACTATTATATTCCGTCCCTGATATAAATATATATTTATATATATATATTATAATATAGGTCTTATAGGTTGTAAATAGGTCTAAAATTTTGGCAAACTATTTCAAATTCAAGACAAAAGGAAAGATTTTTTTACAACGATTTTTTTTGACCCATTATTCCTATGGCAGCTATATCTGATCCAGGTGGTTTCGGCATGTATAAAAATAAAGTAAATATTAAAGAGAAAAATTATTTCAAAAAGTACCAAAACGAGAAAGACAATTTACCGTGGTGTTTTTTTTTTGGCATGGAAAACGAGTTAAATTTTTTAAAAACATAAAATTTGATTATATTTTTCTTATTTGATATTAAATAAAATAATTTAAATTTTTATTTTTCGGTCAAGGTGGACCTTTCTGTGGTATATGAATGCAAGAAAACTGAGAAAACTATTCTAAGGGCCTTTTTTTCTTATTTTCAGGTTTTTGAAATCTAGGTGGATATAAAGAAAGTATATATTGCCTACATTTAGGAGTCATTTAAAAGTCACCAAATTTCATATTAATTACCCAAAAAATTAGCTAATTAATTAGAAATCAAGTTGATCAAATGTTAAGCATTAGAAATCAGCCAACTTGCCCAAAATGAACAACTAAAATTGTGCATGTCAGAGCTTAAATGTTATTTTTATAAGCTCCGAAAAGTATGCTGTGAAATTTGCGTAGATCTGCATACATAATTTAAATCTAACTAAACCCAAAAATGTTGTACTAAAGCCGGAGAAGGCTTAAAAAAACATGTACTAGTGCCAAACCGCAAGCCGAAATGCAATTATTTTGCCTGGCCATAACTTATTTGCATATTGTCAACATAATTAAACATGCTTTTGACTTGTGGTTGCACACACACACACACATATGTATTCATTCATTCAGCAAGCGCTTGGAGTGCCCTTGACTGAGGTAGCAGAAAATGTAAAATTGTTTTTGGCAAAGTGCACAATGCACTTGACGACTGTCAAAACGGACACGGGACACGGGACAGAAAGACGGAGACAAGGATTTTGCTGCTGCTGCTGCTTGTTGTTATCGTTATTGCCTGTCCTTGTTATTTATGTAAAATGTTGCACAACATTTATTGGTTGCGGGAGCGGTTGGGGGTTGTCCTTAACTGAAAGAAAATGAGGACAATTGCAACAACTTTTCCGGCAATTTTTGTATTGAAACAATGCCAGTTGCAGCAATAAAAATTTGTCCTGCGGTAAATGAAATGGATAGCAATTGCGATTGCGATAACTAGCGACCACCACCGACCCCAATGGTCAAAAGTGTAGGCGGCCGAGTGGCCGTGTGGGAAAAATCACGATAAAAAAAAAATAAACAAAAAAAAACAACAACAACAACAAAGTTATTGTCCGGGTCGAGGTCAGTTTTGCTTTTGGTGTCCTCGTTTTGTTCTCTGTTCTTGTTGTTTGTAACGCTTCTAAAGGATACGCAAGGGTTTATTAAGCTGTGATGAAAGCTTAAGAAAAAATGCTAAGAAATTTTGAAAAAAAAAGGTAAAATTGGTTAACACTCACGAGGCTTTGATGTGAAACAATTGTTAATTGAAAATAGTTTATATAAAGTGAGAAATGTTACATTTCATGGAAAACAGAATTGAAAACCTGTGTTAGAAAACAATGTTTAAAAAGTATGTTTGATAACAATGTTGAAAAAAAGTGTTGGAAAACACTGTTTAAAGCAGTGTTGGAAAACAGTGATGGAAAACACTGTTTAAAGCAGTGTTGGAAAATAGTGTTGGAAACAATGTTGAAAAACAATTTTGGGAAAAAGTGTTGGAAAACAGTCTTGGAACATAGTGTTGGAAAACAGTGTCGGAAAAAGTTTTGGAAAACAGTGTTGGAACAGTGTTTCAACGTTAAAAAACAGTGTTAAAAAAATAGTGTTGGAAAATTCTGTTAAAAAAATACTGCTGGAAAATACTGTTGAAAAAACATGATGAAATAGTATGTTGGAAAAAAATGTTGGAAAACAGTGTTGGCAAACAATGTTGAAACACAGTGTAGAAAAACTATGTTAAAAAAATAGTGTTAGATAACTCTGTTGAAAACAGCATTTTGAAAAATAGTGTTGGACAACAGTGTTGGAAAATAGTGTTGGAAAGTAGTGTTGGAAACAATGTTGAAAAACAGTTTTGGGAAAAAGTGTTGGAAAACAGTCTTGGAACATAGTGTTGGAAAACAGTGTTGGAAAACAATGTTGAAAAACAGTGCTAAAAAATAGTGTTGGACAATTCTGTTGGAAAATACTGTTGAAACGAGAGCGTAAGTTGAAGTCGGCCCCGCTCGACTTCGATATACCCGTTACTCAGGGTAAGGTTGCCCAAATTGTGGGAGATATGAGGAATTTTTCAAATTGCGGGGGCGGGAACTTTTCTATCGTTCATCTGATCGAAAAATGATGTATGGCGTATCGATAGGTAATGATGATTAAAATATATGTCTAGAAGGTTTGAACAATCTATTTTCAAAATTGTGGGAGATATGAGGTTTTTTCATATTGCGGGGGCGGGAGGGGGCGTGGTAAAAATTTGAAACAAACTTGATCTGCGTGCAGACAATACAAGTCTACACTGAAAAAATGGTAGCTCTAGCTCTTATAGTTCCTGAGATCTAGGTGTTCATACAGACGGACGGACAGACAGACAGACAGACGGACAGACGGACAGACGGACAGACGGACAGACGGACAGACGGACAGACGGACAGACGGACAGACAGACAGACGGACAGACGGACATGTCTATATCGACTCGGCTATTGATGCTGATCAAAAATATATATACTTTATGGGGTCGGAGATGCTTCCTTCTGCCTGTTACATACATTTGCACGAACTTAGTATACCCTTTTTACTCTACGAGTAACGGGTATAAAAACATGATGAAATAGTATGTTGGAAAACAGTGTTGGCAAACAATGTTGAAACACAGTGTAGAAAAACTATGTTAAAATAATAGTGTTAGAAAGCTCTGTTGAAAACAGCATTTTGGCAAATAGTGTTGGACAACAGTGTTGGAAAACAGTGATGGAAAACAGTGTTGGAAAACAGTGTCTGAAAGTACAACGATCTTGATCTTTAAATTTTACTCCAGCTGACTCACTTTCAAGGGTTTGTGATTTTTAACCGAGGCTTTCATGGAGCTGTAATTTTGTATAATGCATTAAATATTAATGTACGTGTATGAAGTTGTTTATGTTCGCTTTTTTCCCTAAATTTTTAATATTGGTGGATATTTTACGTCTATTTGCTTTTTTTATATTTGGTAGAATATCGACTTTCTTTAGAATAAAGACAGCTTTATATTTATCATTGGACGGAAATCGGAATTTTAAATGGTAATTCGTTTAAAATATTTAAAATATTTTATTTTTCAAATAGAAGTGAAGTGTAAAATTTGACCTCTTCCATGCTGTTATAGGGGGCCAGGGTATTCTCTTGTTGAGTGTCCTCAGGTTGAATAGTCTTAAACGGTTTTTTTTTTGTATATTTTTATTTGAAACGATTTTGGTTTCAGTTTCCAACTTGTTGGCATTGCTGTTTCGATTTTGCACTTGTGAGCTGCTGCTGCTGCTGTTGTTCTTGTTGTTCTTTCTGTCAGCGTTCGTTTGTTTTTTAATATTGCACTTTTGTTTGGGAGAGAAAGTTTATCTGGCTTGGTTTACTGGGTCAATTGGGGTTTGCTTGGTTTGGTGGGGGGGGATTGCCTAATTAACAAAATGTATTGAAAAGGAAAGTTTGTGCTGAACTTTGACCCGTTCGTTGGCATCGTTATACTGCGTAAACTATGGCAAAACTGTGTCAGGTAATTTGCGTTCAATAAGCAGGTCGACACTCACACACACACACACACATGTGCGATACCTTAAGTGTCACTTGTGTGTTCCCTGCATAATTGGCATATCAATTGGCTAGCTGGCCACTGCCACCCCCACATCCCACCCCCATAGTGTATGCATGCATAATTGAGTCTATTGCACAAAAACCAAGACAATATCCTTTTCCGTCTGTTCAATTTTCGGTCACAACGACGACCACACAGAAGACAAATTTGGAGCAGTGAATGCTTAATTTATGCAAAATTCGAAATGAAATCGTGCGAAAACCAAATTTGCACACCGCATAGTTTAAATGCGCTTGAGAGAACAAACTGAAAAGAAGTGAGAAAAGCAAGATAGAGAAAATGCCAAATGCCAAAGAGTGGAAAAGTCGACAAGCTATTTATATACAGTATCTCATGCTCTGACTAATTGAGACACAAGCCCAAGTTGTATTTGAGTTTCTTTTTAATTTTATTTCAAATGTAACAAATTTCAATTAAAATGTAATTTCATTCAGGTAAAAGTAACTTAAAACGGATTAAACAAACCCAAAAAAAATCAAATCTATTTCCTTAATTCCGCCAGGAAGAAATCACATACTAAAATTTACACAAGTTGATCTTTTCTACAGTCAAAATGTCACGATTAGAAGTGTAACGAGTAACGAGTAAAGTGCCAGAGGAAACTGAGCAAAGCAAGATAAAATATCTTTTGTTTGATCAAAATGCCTCAAGTAAATCTACTACCATAACCGGCTTTTTAAATGTAACGAGTAAAGTGCTAGAGGAAAGTGTGATTTAATCACACCAAGCAAACCAATCTTGTTTGGTCCAAAAAACCTCTAGTAGTTCTATTAAATTTAATACAACTATCTTTTTAAATGTAACGAGTAACGAGTGGTAGAATACAAATGGAAAGTGTGCACAAAAAAGCAATCTCTTTTTAGGTCAAAATGCCTCATGCTGATTTATAAACTTTAAAAAACTAAATTTGAAAATGTAACGAGTAAAGTGCAAGTGGAAAGTGTGAGAAAATAGCAAGCCAATCTCTTGTTTTTTTTTTTCAAAATGTCTCAAGTAGATCTACAAAGTTCTATACAACTAGCTTTAAAAATGTAACGAGTAAGGGCCTCTACTCAGATGAGATACAAATTTAGTTTTGCACATTACTTCAGATTAATAGAAACACTTTCAAGCAGCTTTGAAAGCTAAATGCTTTTGAATAGCTTTCTCATTTATATGAAGAACTGTGCCAAACAAAATTTGTATCTCATCTGAATTCTGGCCTTGAATGTGTAAGAGAAAAGTCTGATAAAAAAAGCAAGCCAATCAGTTGTTTGGTTAAAGTGTCTCAAGTAGATCTTTTAAGTTTAATACAACTAGCTTTATAAATGTAACGAGTAACGAGTAAAGTGCAATGGGAAAGTCTAATAAAAAAAGTCAATCAATTGTTTTTTCAATGTGTCCTTAGTAGATCTATAAAGTTTTATACAACTAGCTTTATAAATGTAACGAGTAACGAGTAAAGTGCAAGAAAGCAAGCCAATCTTTTGATTGATTGAGATATGTGAATACCGCAGGTAAATATATAAAGCTTAATTCAACTAGCTTTTTAAATGTAACGAGTGGTAAAATGCAGGTAGTACAAGTTTAGTCAAAAAAAGGCCTAATTTTGATTTCAAATGTACTGGGAGATAGTATATCGTTAGAAAGATCTCGCTATGCCCAAATTTGGTATCCACACTAAAATTACTCGTTAAACGAACTGAAAACCATGGTTTCAAGCCCCTAAAATTCTGCAAATAGTTCGGTTTGGAGTTGAAAAACCAGTTGAAAAGTTTAAGGTTCTAAACAAATATAATCTTAACACCTAGAGGTTTTTAAAGATAAACAATTGACTTTTTAATAAGTCATTCAATGATCGAATTTATAATAGAGGAATACAATTTTAGCAGAGGTCACAAAAATCTGTTCAAACTTTTAGTTAGTAGGAAGAATAAAAAACTCCATCAGTTTTAGGTACAACACAGAGCAAAGTCATTCGAAAAATTCTTGCTTGAGCATTCCAATTCCGCTTCTAGTTTCCACCTAAAAGTAGGCAATGCCTGTGTTGTAAATATTTGTTGAAAATTCAAAAATTTCTAAATTTGTTTAATATGCTTGCAGCCAGCCTTATGCTGTCAACCATATGTCCATATGCATAATCTCTCATGTAAACCCCTTGTGAAGCGATTCGCGTGGCACATAATGCAATTCATAATGATTTTCCAAGCGTGTTTAGAGGTCCTCATTCCTCATCCCTCCGTCTGTCTCTGTCGCTGGCTCTTCTGATTCCAATTGTTTCACAGACAATGAATGTCATGTGGTGATTAGCATTTGGAACTGCACTTGCCAACTAAATGGTTATGGTGGTGGCTATGGAGGGAGGGCGGGTCAGGGGGTTAGGAGTTTGTCGCTGACAATTTGCTGGTTTAGTTTGTCGTAATTTGAATGCCAACTTGAGCACTCGGATTGCTTTTGGTCTTGACTTTATTGTTGTCATATCAAATGTGCCCAGTGAAATTTATGCTGACAGCACGCCCCCATCTCTGAGTGAGTGGGCGTGCCACTTAATTTGATAACATAATATTTAACTAATTTATTTGATATACTTGATAAATGGCACATGGCCAGAATTTCTGCATTTAAATGCAAATTCTGCATAGCCAAAATTTGCAATTTATGTCACAAAGCCATTTTTGACATGACAAACTAACAGGGAAGACGTGTGCAATGTGTGTGTCTCTGCCTAATAAAATTATCGCAAAATTCAATGAATTTCAAATTGGACAAATTGAACATTGAGCACATTTTACTTGAAGCTTATGTAGTCAAGTTAAGCGGATTTGTCCAAGAAGCAATTAGTGTATTTGTCCAGATTCAGATCAACTAGTTAAAGGTACAATTAAATTGCAATTTAAGGTAGAAATTACTTTTTGTTAAATTAAAATTTGAGAATGTGAAATAAATATGAAAATCAGCAATTATTGCAAAATTAAGACAAAATCAAGTATTATTTTATTTAATAAGTTGGCCTGTATAACTATTTTAAGGCTATTTGTTAGCTATTTACTTTGCAACTTTTTACAAGCTTGCAACTTGCATTTAACCACCCGTTACTCGTTACATTTATCAACAATTTTTTTAGGTATTTTGATCAAACAAGAGATTGGTTTTCTTTTTTACAAAGTTTCCACTTACTTTTTAACAACCGTTACTCGTTACATTTATAAAGCAGGATTTTTTTAAAGCTTAATAGATCTACTTGAGGAAATTTGACCAAACAAGAAACTGGTTTGCTTTTCTTATTATACTTTCCCTTGCACTTTACTCCTTACATTTCCAAAGCTAGTTGTGTAAAACTTTATAAAGACATTTTAATCAAACAAGATATTGTTTTTTTTTACACACTTCCACTTTCTTTTTACCACTCGTTACTTGGTACATTTTTAAAGCTCGTTGTATAAAACTTTATAGATCCTCGAGACAATTTAATCAAACAAGAGATTGATTCTGTTTTTATTTTTACACATTTTCCACTTCCATTTTTGCACTCGTTACTCGCTACATAATAAATATAGTTGTATATAACTTTATATATGTACTTGAGGCATTTCAAGTTAAACAAGATAAAGGATTTCTTTTTTAAACACTTTTTTCTTTGCACCTTGCCACTCGCTACATTCATTTAGCCAGTTTTCTTAAAAATCTATGCATCTACTTGAGTCAATTTGATAAAACAAATGAATTTTAGTGTTTAGTTTTTTCAAAGCTTTCCCTTTGCACCTTGACACTATTTACTCGGTACATTTATTAAGCTCTTTTTATTTAAATATTAAATTAAAATGTGGCATTTTGACATTGCCATCTTTTCACTCGTTACTCATTACATTTATTGTGCTAGATGTTTAAAAATAATTGATTAATTAAATGATTAATTTTCCACGGTTTTGTATCGTCTTGTGTCATTGTAAAATCAGCCCTACTCGTTAGATTTTAAGCTTTTTATTGTTTCGTTTCAATGTTTTAATATTAATAATCAATATTTTTTTGAACCAATCCGTTTAAAGTTTTTTAGTGTTCCGTTTAAGGTTTGGATTTGGGCCATGAAAATATATTCGCTCCGATTCAGGTTTGGTTCGTACTTCCCAAAAATCGCAGGGATCAAGTGTCTCTGCTGAATGCGCCCAATGTTGTCTATAGGCAACATACTGGTACTATAGGAGCTAAAGATGATTAATAATTTTAAAGCAAGTTTGACTTTTCCATCCCGGTACCGGTTTCATTATTTCTTACATCTTTCCGATACTCGTTTCTTATGCTATATTTTGACAAATTTAAGCTGAACTTGAGGGATTTTGATTAAGCGAGAAATAAGTTAACTTCAGAAGTATACTCGTTACACTTCAACCATATTAAACATTGTAACTTCCCCCCCAAAACAAACTAGCAAGTTATTAGTTTCCATTTTGGTTAATCGGGAAATAAATTTGCTACAGAAGTTGTACTCGTTACATTTAACCCATATTATACATTGAAACATCCCCCCTCAAAACAAACTAAAAGGTTTTTTGTTTCCATTTCAATTATCTATTTTGGTTAAGCTGGAAATTAATTTGCTACAGAAGTAGTACTCGTTACATTTATACCAGATGAAACTTTGTTACCTCCTTCCCCCCAATACAAACTAGTTTGTTTTGAGTTTCCATTTCGAACATCTATCTATTCACTCGTTACTTTTTCAAGTTGCTTAAAATTTTGCTAACCAAACAGCCAAACATTGTCTTTGCCTCGTTACTTTTTCCCACATTCCCAACATCTATCTATTTACTCGTTAATTTTTACAAATTGCATACAATTTTGCCTATCTTTTCCTCTCATTTCTGTTCACTCGTTACTTTTTACTTGTTACATAAAATTTAGCCTACTCGTTAGTTTTATTTTGTTCTCTTAAATAAGAAAACGACGGGCACGCTGCTTTAGCGGCGTATACATGTTCTGAAACTCGTTGGTCGATATAAAATCGATTATGGGCAATCGATTTGTTAGCGGCACTTCCATATGTTTGGCCAACAGACCCGCAGCTTGACGCTGCACTTGCGTACGGGAACGCGGTTTCGGCTTAACAATGCGCTGTCCCAAAGTATAGAAGAAGTCCACATCGCCGCTGCGTGGACGCAAAGCTGCTGTAGTCGGATACCTTTGATCCTTCAGTCGTCGCTCTGCTTTAATTACCTGAGGCAGACGTTGCGTTCGAAGTGCTTGCTGGTTGACTGACATCTGCTTGCGCTTTTTGCCACGCTGCTGCTGCTTCTGCTGCGGGTTATCCTTGACAAGAAAAAGCACTGGAGTACCACGTGCTGCACTCTTTGGTCTGGCACTAACCGGTACCGGTTTGCTTTTTCTCTGCTTTGGTATAGACTTGCTCTGCTTTCTAGATTTGGCCAAATGATCGCCTGTCACTTGAAGCTGTTTGCGGCTTGCACGTAAATTCAGGGAACGTTGCAACGGTGGCAATTTTGCCTTTGAGCGCTTCTTGATCAGTCGCTGCTTGGCCTGCTTCTCCTGCTGCTTCTTTGGTATGGTCAGGGTCAACATTTTTGGCTTCGCTTGTAGTTGACACTTCTTTGTCTTGATTTTGCTCTTGATCTTGGTCTTGGTCAGTTGGGGCAAGGGTCGTGTCCTGGTCAGGGATTTCGTTTTCGTTGCCGTCGATTTGACCATTTCGTGTTGTTATTGTTGTTATTCTTTAATTTATTCACCAGAAATTTTGTGCTGTCTACGGAATGCGTTTCGTTTTGTTTTTGGAAGCAATCGAAACTGTCGTCGGACTTGACTACTGACAACTGACTAATGCCTACTGCGTTGCGGGGGAACTTGAGCACGTTTTGGTACTTTTACTTCCTGCGTCCTGTGTGCCGCCGTTTCCTGTCATCAACTCTTGACTTGCCCGACTGTCGAGGTTAGAAGTTCAAAAAGGGTTACAGCTTCTGACTGTGGGCTGTTGTGTGTGTGTGTATGTTACCTGACTCAAATTGGGTGTGACAGAAAAGTTGGAAATTAAATGTTTGAAAAATGTAATAAGTTGCTACAACTATTTGTTAAATACATAAATTAATTCTTTAGCTTATTTGGGGCTATTTTTTCATCTGGTACATAGCAGCTACAAGACCTACTGTGAAAATCTAATATCCGGCTCGAAGGACCAAAAAATGTTTCGGAAGAAGGTTGCTTTGTGTCTGTTTGTTAAAAAATATATAAAATGTTGTACGACCAATTAAAGCCAATATTTCAGACATTTTTATGGTATTAAAGTATAAATTGAGCTTAGAATTGTAGGAAAAACCACATCATACACCTAATGAAGTGAGCAAAACGTAAGGTATAAAGACACTGGAGAGAACAATGAACCTTTATCTGCAAGGGTGCTAAAATCCTTAAGCAACTCGTTTATTTTGAGTAACTAATGGCGAGTAACTGGCAACGAGTAATCGTATTGCCGTCACAGATGCCACAAATATAACGGGTAACTTGCAGCGAGCAAATTTTAAACAAATTTACTTCTTATAACTTGTGTATAATTAAAATCTTAAAACACTTAACAAGTAGTTACCCACCAACGAGTAGCTATTACTAGTTGCTTAGCACCAAAAAATAACGCTAGAACGGGAAGAGGGCGAGATCGCGTTTATCGTATTGCCGTCACAGTAACCACAAATATAACGAGTAACTAGCAGCGAGTAAATTTTAAACAAAATTACTATTAAGCTTGTGTATGATTAAAATCTTTAAACACAAAACAAGTAGTTACACACCAACGAGTAGCTATAACGAGTTGAATAGCACCAAAATAACGCTAGAACGGGAAGAGGGCGAGATGGGGGAACTGTTGCACAAATTATCTGCGTCGCGTTTATCGTATTGCAGTCACTGATGCCACATATATAACGAGTAACTAGCAGCGAGTAAATTTTAAACAAATTTACTTCTAATAGCTTGTGTATGATTAAAATCTTTAAACACTAAACAAGTAGTAACCCACCAACGAGTAGCTATAACGAGTTGCATAGCTCTAAAATAACGCTAGAACGGGAAGAGGGCGAGATGGGCGAACTTTTGCACAAATTATCTGCGTCGCGTTTTTTCCCGCAAACAAATCGCAAAACTAAAAATACATAATGAAGTGGGCATAACGTAAGGTTTATAGACTCTGGTGAGAACAATGAACCTTTGTCTGTATTAAAAATAATTATTACATCTGCAAGCAACTTGTTCATTTTGAGTAACAAATGGCGAGTAATTCTATTGCCGTCACAGATGTCACAAATATAACGAGTAACTAGCAGCGAGTAAAATTTTAAACAAATTTACTTCTTATAACTTGTGTATAATTAAAATCTTTAAACACTAAACAAGTAGTTACCCACCAACGAGTAGCTATAACGAGTTGCAATAGCCCCAAAAAATAACGCTAGAGCGGGAAGAGGGCGAGATGGGCGAACTTTTGCACAAATTATCTGCGTCGCGTTTATTTCGCGCAAACAAATCGCAAAACTTTTGCAGACATCGGCGACCCGGTGACCCTACAACTTCGACTTCCAACTCTTCTCCGGGCTCTCCATTCCGTGTGCAGTTGTAAAACTTTTGCAGAAAACTTTTACAGCCAAATCCCACAGCTGAAGCGCTGAAGCTCGCGTTTGGGCATCTTGCAAGCAATTTACGGCCTTTTCTTAGCAACCAAAAACTTCAAAACGAACGAACAGTGTTTTCTGGTAGTGGGGGTAAGGCAATTGAAGCAGAGCGGCTAAGGAGCAATGCGGCATTGCTCTGCTTTGCCAGAAGAGTTTTTCGGCTTGTTTTCATTTTCGCTGCTGGAGAATTTGCATTTTGGCCCGAGGAGCTACGATTGCGGCTTTTAACCGCAAACCAAACGGAAATTGAGATTCATTTAATTCATTGTACAGAAGACGGGCAAGGGGGAGGGCGGGCAAGGGTTAAGAAGTATGCGAAGCATCGTTGACAGCTTTTTTCTGTTGAGGGGGGGAGGGAGGGCAGCAGAGCTATGGCATAATCAGAGTCAGGCACTGGAGCCACAACGACCGACAACCATTTAAATGACTGCAGCAACAACGTCAATGGCAAACGCCTTGGCTGCTAATATTTATGCCCCGGGCTTTATATATAATCACGGGCAGGAGGCGTGGTCCAGTGCACTTGATTGGTTTGAATGGGGTGCAGGGCTGCAGGAGCGAAATCTTTGCAAATTGCTTTGGCAGCTTCGCCTAAGGTGACTTTAGCAAAAATCAGAGACATTTCCCTCGGCCAATTCCCCTCGAACAAATTGGTTATTGTTTATGTTAGCAAAAAGTTGAAGCAAAAGTAATTAGCTCTGGAAATAGTTTTGGAAATGGAATTCTCTAAAACAGAATTCAGCTTCTTGATTTAACTTAGCTATCCTATCCTGTTCGCACTGTTTTAAGATCTTTTGGGATCTAAGCGAAAGGAAAGTTATTTATTGCCAATTGGTGCCACTCCGTCGCACCAGCGATTGCTATGATTCAGAGCCATTCTGGCGCTTAAACAAAATTTCGGCATTGTGTAAAGCTCTGCTCGAATCGAGCCTCGCTATTAGCAAATGTGTTGTCAGTTGTTGCTGTAAGACAGCTATCAAACTCAAACTGCGAGCCCTCTCCTGTTTTAGATTTTACTTTTTTATTCTTATTCTTAAATTAATTCCCCCAACATTTTGAAAATTAGTTCAAAAAGTTTTTAAATTAATACCTTTAAAATTTTGAAAACTGGTCCGAAAATTTTTAAAATTAATTCCCTCAACATTTTGAAAATTAGTCCGAAAACTTCTTAAATTAATACCTTTAAAATTCTGAAAATTCTTAAATTAATTTCCTTAAAGTTCTTAAAATTTTTACGAAAAATTATAAAATTCATTCCTTCGAAATTCTGAAAATAAGTCCAAAAAGATCTTAAATTAATTCCCTCAAAATTTGTACAACAAATTCTTAAATTATTTCCCTCAATATTTTGAAAATTAATCCAAAAAATTCTTAAATTAATTCCTTAAAAATTCTGAAAATTAGTCTGAAAAGTTCTGAAATTAAATCCTTTAAAATTCTGAAAGCTAGTCCGAAAAATTCTTAAATTAATTCCCTCAACATTTTGAAAATTAGTCCAAAAAAGTTCTTAAATTACTTCCTTTAAACTTCTGAAAACTAGTCCGAAAAATTCTTAAATTAATTCCTTAAAAATTCTGAAAGCTAGTCCGAAAAATTCTTAATTTAATTCCCATTAAATTGTTAAAACTAGTCCGGAAAATTCTTAAATTAATTCCCTCAAAATTTGTACGACAAATTCTTAATTTAATTCCCTCAACATTTTGAAAATATGACCGAAAAGTTCTTAAATTAATGCCTTTAAAATTCAAAAAACTTGTCCGAAATATACTTAAATTAAATCCCTCAACATTTTGAAAATTAGTCCAAACAGATCTTAAATTAATTTCTTTAATAGTCTTAAAACTAGTCCGAAAAGTTTTTAAATTAATTGCTTAACGAGAAGGCAAAGCTAACTTCAACTGTGCCGAAGTTTTAATACACTTGAAAAACTTTACTCCAACTGATTTAACCGGTAAAATATATATAGGATATAGATATCAGATATTTAAATTTTTTAAATCATTGATACTAAAAATTTGATACCATAAAAAAAACTTTTCTTAGTAAAACACATTTTCCGACCGATCGGTCCTATGACAGCTATATGCTATAGTCATCCGATTTTGATAAAATCTTCCAGAATTGTGTTGACGCATATAAAACTAATATATACCAAGATTGGTGACGATACGATGGAAAATAAAAAAGTTTTTCCCACTAGAAGTAGTTTTTCGACCGACCTTTTCTATGGCAGCTATATAATACAGTCCACCGATTTTGATAAATTTTTTCTGTATTATATAAAAGCATATAAAACTAACATATACCAAGATTAGTGACGCTACGATGAAAAACAAAAAAGTTTTTCTCACTAGAACTATTTTTTTAACCGACCATTTCTATGGCAGCTATATGCTATAGTCATCCGATTTTGATAAATTTTTCCAGAATTATGTGAAAACATATAAAACTAACATATACCAAGATTAATGACGCTACGATGGAAAACAAAAAAGTTTTTCTCACTAGAACTAGTTCTAGGACCGATCGTTCCTATGGCAGCTATATGATATAGTCATCCGATCCGGCCGGTTCCGACATATTAGTTGCGTGCAGTAAAAAGAAGACTCTGTGCAAAATTTCAGCTCGATAGCTTTAAAACTGAGGGACTAGTTCGCGTAGAAACAGACAGACAGACAGACAGACGGACAGACGGACAGACGGACAGACGGACGGACGGACAGACGGAATTGAACTCGGCTCGCCGTCCTGATCAAGAATATATATAGTTTAAGGGGCCGGAAATGAATATTTCTATGCGTTACAAACTTCTGGGCAAAATTAATATACACTTTTCAAGTGTATAAAAATTCTGAAAATTAGTCCGAGAAGTCCTTAAATGAATTCCTTAAAAATTCTGATAATTAGTCCGAATAGTTCTTAAATTAATTCCTTTAAAATTCAGAAAACTAGTCCGAAAAATTCGGAATGTAATTCCCATAAAATTGTGAAAACTAGTCCCAAAAATTCTTAAATTATTTTCCATAAAATTATGAAAACTAGTCCGAAAAATTCTTAATTTAACTCACATAAAATTCTGAAAACTATTCGGGCCATACGCCTCTTTATATTTTCTTTGATCCTTAACATTTGACTGGCTTGAATGCAGGGGTGGCCAAAGCCCATGGTCTAACAGCTCAATTGTTACTGCAGTGCACGCAGCTATAGGCACACGGACGAGCACCGGTTTCTTTCCAACTCTTTCATAGATTTAGATTTATTTTTCTGTGACTGTGTGCTTCTGACGCAACTAACAACTGATAAACCAGCCCTTGTGTATCTTATTAAATGCAAAACTCATACTCACTTTTCTCTCCTGCTTACATTTTGCCCTCCTTCAACCCATATTAAACATTACGAGCGTAAGGGAAATCGCCGCATGACCATTAACCAGCCCCTTGACTGTGGCAATGTGTCAATTAACAATTTGCGCGCACTGTTTATGAGTTCAGTTACAGTCGTAGACTATGAGAGCGGAGTGGGATGGAACTGCTACTACTATTAGCCGTACCATAGTAGGGCGCCCCGCTCATTCTAAGGGCAAATTTATGGGCGTTGCTTTGCATCATTATTATAGAAAGAGTGAGAGAGAGAGAGGGATGGGCCCGGGGGATTCCCAACAACTAAATGGACGACACAGCAGCCAACTAAATCCACTCAATTTGTTTGTTTTCATTAACATTTAAGTGACTCAAGTGCTTGTTGTTGCTGTTGACAGACACAAAACACTTGCAATTGATGTTAAAGTGCGGCTGAATGTCATTTGCACCACTCGGACGTTCATTTCGTGTTCTCTTTATCATTTTTTTTTTTCGTTCGTTCTTTATTGGCTCAAGTGAAAAATCACTGATAATGATGGAAATTATGATGATGAGAAGGTGGCACTTGGAGCTGTTGGACAATTATGAGTCCATTCATTTAGGTAATTTTTAAGGGCATTACGTGAATTTCAATGAGCTGGATAGCAGAGAGAAAGCAGGTTTACTGCTTTTAGCAACTGGGTACACAGTAAGAAAAATCCCAGTAAATATTGAATTGGCATTCACCAGCTCCAATATGCTCACCCTATTCCATGGGACTGAATTTTGCTACACATTTTTAGACCTACTGTGAAAATCGAATATCCGACTCGAAGGACCAAAAAATGCTTAGAAAGAGAGACGTTTAAAGGAGCCTTCTTTGGGTCTGTTTGTTTGAAAAATCTATATGTTTCGTTTATAAATGTATGGCCTATTAAAGCCATTATTCTAGATATTTTATGGTATTTTAGTAAAGATTGAGCTTACACTAAAAGAAATACAACAACATACATCTAATGAAGTGGGCAAACTTAGACAAAAACGTAAAATTGAGAGACTCTGGCGGGTATTATTCATCTTAGTACTATGTACCAAAAATAATAGTAGTAAAGGTACCTAAGGTACCAGAGGTACCTAAGGTACCAAAGGTACAAGGTACCAAAGGTACAAGGTACCAAAGGTACAAGGTACCAAAGGCACAAGGTACCAAAGGCACAAGGTACCAAAGGCACAAGGTACCAAAGGTACAAGGTACCAAAGGTACAAGGTACCAAAGGTACAAGGTACCAAAGGTACAAGGTACCAAAGTACCTTTTCCCGGCCTTAGGGTATGTACCATTTAATAATACCTTTAACTTTGACGACTTAGGTTGATGCAAATGGACGTTATGGATTCCTTAGAACTAATACAGGTTCTTCTACATTCCAAATTTTCCTAATATCAGGCCATAAGGTACCTTTTTCGACCTATTAGTTAAAGTACTTTACCTAAAAGCCACTCTAAAGATTAATTCGATTATATGACCAGAATCTGCCTATAACTTTGAGAAATATCGACTAAATTAATGCAAAGTGGCGTTATGGATTCTTTAAAACCTGTTATTGACTTCTATAAACAAACTTTTTCTAAAAAACGGGCCATAAGGTACCTTTTTCGAAGCACTCTGAAGACCAATTCGATTATATGACCAGAATATGACAATAACTTCTAGAAGTATCGACTTAGGTAATAATACTTCTATAAGTCAACATTTCCTAAAATCGGATTATAGGGTACCTTATTCGTACCTTAAGTGAGTGTACTAAATCAAAAAACTACTTTAAAGGCCATTAGAGAATCTGTGTGTTACTTTGACAAATGTCGACTTAAGTTAATGCAAATGGGCGTTTTGGATTCCTTTCAATCTAACTATTACTCAAATCGGACCGTTCGATTCCAATTCCGAGCCTTAGAGGGTGTACGATATCAAAAATTACTTTGAAGACCAATTCGAATTAAATATCAACCTAGGTTAATGCTAATGGGCTTTCGGGATTCTTTAGAACTTGTATTTGTTCGATTTTTCCTAAAATCGTGCAGTAAAGTGCCTTTTCGAGCCTGAGAGGGTTTGTTTTCCCAAAAAACTATTCTACAGTGCGATTATATTAAATGAACAGAGTCAAATATCATCCTAGGTAAATGCAAAGGTCGTTATGCATTGTTTAAAATCTGTTTTATACTTTTTCTGACCGACTTTCCTGAATTTGCACCACAAAGTACCTTTTCCGGGCATAAGATGGAGTAATACTAGAATCAAATTTCAACCTTGGTTAATGCAAATGGGCGTTATGGTTTCTTTCGAATCTGTATAATAACAAATATCGACCTGGGTTAATGTAAATGGGTGTTACCTGTATTATAGTTCTTTTCCTGAATTCCGAATGCATTCAATTGTAATTCCCAAATGTTTTTAGCTGCGATTAAATGGCATGACTTGTGATTTGTTAGGGAAAAATAACCAAAACTATTTATAGTTCTAAATTGAAAATTTATTCAAATTTCAATCGGGGTTTTCTTCTTTCAAACAACAATTGCAGCTGCCTCTACCCCTCACTTTCGACCAAGTGAATTGAATTAATCTTGGCCAGAAATTGCAATTATAATACCAATCGGTAATCGCCTAAAATCCAAATCAAAATCAAATTGCTTTCGACTAATTACCATTCCACCGCAATTGAACAATAGTGTGTGCATCAGGCTAAAACCTAATCAAACGCTGCTACGGCAATTGGTTAAAAGGGAAAATCCAAAACACAAAAACGAGGTGAGGAAATCGCATTACAACAATTAAAAGCCAACCACATTGCAACGGTTGTTTGTGCCAGCAAATTGTCTAACAAAGACTTAAAGGCTTAAAGCAAGAAATAATCTGCTGCCACTTTGCCCGTTTCCCATTCAATCAACGAAAATGAAAACGTGCAGGCGGTGGCAGCGGCTGTGGATGGGCTGGATGGGGGATGTGGATAGGAGAGTGGTTGGTGCGGTGTGTGCGCACTTATTCATTCATTTGTATACTAATAGGCGCACAATCAGACAAAATGACAGACAATCAGTCAAACAAACAAACAAACAGACAAACAAAAGCGGGTGGCAATGCCAGCCAACAAACGACATTATCCAAAGTCAACACACACACTCACACATGGGTGCGGGCACACACACACACTCACACACGCACACACATTAGATGCGCCTCTTTATGTTTTATCTCAAAATGCGATGCTTGGCTGCTGATGAGTTGCTGCCTGCCGCCATTGCTTGAGCCTCTCAAGAGATGCCTTGAGATGGAAGCCTGTCAGCCAAAACCTTCACCCCTTCGCTACCTCATTTTCCCTTTCCACATATTCAGGCACTCCAAGAACTTTCATTTCGGCCAGATATATTAACTAGGGGATCTAGTTCAGGGCTAAAAAGTAATAATAAAGTGGCCCTTACAAGTATGCAATAGAAATTATAGCGCACAATTCCTTAGAACACATAGCCCCAAAAACTAGGCAACCCATTGTTTAATATTAATATTTTTCAAGAAATATCAGAGCTCAATAAATAGCTAACTTTAAAAATATATTAACAGTTTTATGACTAAAATTCAATAATGTATGAAATCTATACAAATCAAAAAAAAAAAAAAAAAATCGAGAAGGCAAAGCTAACTTCGACTGTGCCGAAGTTTTAATACACTTGAAAAACTTTACTCCAACTGATTTAACTGGAAAAATATATATAGGATATAGATATCAGATATTTAAAATTTTTAAATTATTGATAATAAAAATTTGATACCATAAAAAAAACTTTTCTTAGTAAAACACATTTTCCGACCGATCGTTCCTATGGCAGCTATATGCTATAGTCATCCGATTTTGATAATTTTTTTCGAAATTATGTGAAAGCATATAAAACTAATATATACCAAGATTGGGGACGCTACGATAAAAAACAAAAAAGTTTTTCTCACTAGAAGTAGTTTTTTTACCGTCCGTTTATATGGCAGCTATATGCTATAGTCATCCGATTTTGATAAATTTTTTCAGAATTATGTGGAAACATATAAAACAAATATATACTACGATTGGAGACGCTACGATGGAAATCAAAAAAGTTTTTCTCACAAAGACTTATTTTTCGACCGATCGTTCCTATGGCAGCTATATGCTATAGTGATCCGATTTTGATACATTTTTCCAGAATTATGTGAAAGCATATAAAACTTACATATACCAAGATTAGTGACGCTACGATGGAAAACAAAAAAGTTTTTCTAACTAGAACTTGTTCTTAGACCGATCGTTCCTATGGCAGCTATATGATATAGTTATCCGATCCGGCCGGTTCCGACATATTAGTTGCGTGCAGTAAAAAGAAGACTCTGTGCAAAATTTCAGCTCGATAGCTTTAAAACTGAGAGACTAGTTCGCGTAGAAACAGACAGACGGACAGACGGACAAGCGGAAATGAACTCAGCTCTTCGTCCTGATCAAGAATATATATAGTTTATGGGGTCGGAAATGAATATTTCTATGCGTTACAAACTTCTGGGCAAAATTAATATACACTTTTCAAGTGTATAAAAAAAAACGAAATATTTTGCTGTTGAAAGCGCTTCTGGTTCTTATTATGTTATTATCAAAATAGAATATAGCTTAAATTTAAACCAAAACGAATATATGTTACGCCTATGGTTACTGTTATAGACGCTTTTCTTTGTTTGGGTAATGGATCATTTTATAATTCACAAAATTATGACTGATTTGGTTTTTGGTAAAATTTTGTCTCCAAACTCTGGTCACACTACTTACTTACTACTTTTCATTAAATGAATACCTTTAAGGAATAAGGAATACCAACAACACAACTAAACAGCACACTAAAGATGAAAATTCTAATTCATTTCAATGACCTAGTTCATAAAATCATTCTTTCTTGAAGTATTAATTTTTAAGGGCTATTCTCAGACGACATAATTTGTATTTTCGGCACTATGCTTCATATAAATAAGACAGCTGTTCATATAAATAAAATCATATAAAACATTGTGACGAAAATAATTTGTATGTCATCTGAGAATAGGCCTTTCAACTATAATTCATAATTATGAATGAATAAATGTGCATACACAAAAAAATAAATAAGTATTGAAATTTGAAAGAAATAGTGTTAGAACCGATATAAACCTATTTATTAGTTTTTGTTTCTTATCTGTTAACTGGTTATTTTGTTAAAGGTACGTTGGGCAATGTGTGTTGGCAACAGTATTGCAAAACAGTGTTGAAACACAGTGTTGAAAAAAGTGTTGGAAAACTGAGTTAGAAAACAGCGTTGGAAAACAGTGTTAAAAACAGTGTTGGAAAACAGAGTTGGAAAACAGTTTTGAAAAGAGTGTTGGAAAACAGTGTTGGAAAACTGAGTTGGAAAACTGCGTTGGAAAACAGCGTTGGAAAACAGTGTTGGAAAACAGTTTTAAAAAGAGTGTTAGAAAAGAGTGCTGGGAAATAGCGTGCTAGAAACAGTGTTGGAAAACAGGATTGACAACAGTAATGAAAACAGTGTTGGAAAACGGTGTTATAAATTAGTATTATTAAATGGTGTTCTAAAATTTTGTTGGAAAGCAGTGTTGGAAAACAGGGTTGAAAACAGTAACGAAAACAGCGTTGGAAACAGTGTTGGAACACAGTGATATAAACTTGTGTTATAAATTTTTTTTGGCAAACAGGGTTGAAAACAGTAATGAAAACAGCGTTGGCAACAGTGTTGGAAAACAGTGTTATAAAATAGTATTATAAAATGGTGTTATAAAATAGTGTTGGAAAACAGTATTGATAATGAAATTTCAAAATCTGGGTTGGAAAATAGTGTTGAAGAAGAATGTTGAAATCAGTGTTGGTAAATAGTCGCTAAATATCAACTTTTATTGTTGGAAAATAGTTTTGAAGAAAAGTGTTTGAATACAGTGTTGAAAAACGCCCAAAAATTAAAGGTCAATTGGTCTAAAACATACTACTAAGACGGGATTTACATGAAGTTTTCTTAGAGGAAATCTTTCTGACCTTTTAAACGAATAGTAAAGAAATACATTTAAATCTCTCGCCAACTAAGAAAACATCATGAAGTTTGCTTCATCATGTAAATACCGTCTTAGTTAAATTGAAGTGCCACGGTTGGACATTCGATTGCTTAGGATGTATGAGCGTTACTCGTTATTTTGAAATGGAATTTTATCCCTACCAAAAAATCCTCGGTACCGAAATTAATGGTGATTTACAGCAAAAATTAAAAAAAAAAACATATTGTAGATGAAAAATTATATTTCAGGGTATTTCAGCCTTGGCCTGAATTTTCATTTTACTGTTGCTGTTGTTGCGGATGTTTCTTGTTCAAGTTGTTGTCGGTGGCGGCTGCATAAATCGCTTAGCTGGCGTAATTTAAATCCCCTTTGTTGTTCAAAAACTCGTGGAAAAGCCTTTCAAAATGATTATCATAATGGGCCAATGGCAAATGGTTGATGGTTGGCTGGCAACTGGCTTTTGTTGTTGTTGTTAAATATATAATAAGGTTGCACCACTTGGCACAAAAGTTGAAAGCTGTGCGAGAGTCTAGTTTGAAGGGGGCGGGTGTAAGAAGGAATTAACCATAAGATGATGATGTTTTAGCCACTAAATTCAAGCGAATTGATGTAAGCAAATATACATTTTCTATTTTCTTAGCTGCTAATTATGTTTTTGTGTTTCGTTGACAAAAACTTTGGAGTAAAATTGGTAAGCCAATTGAAAGGCGAAACAAATCACAATTAAATGCCATTGCCATTGCCGAGTATTTGTGTGTGTGTGTGTAACAAGTAAACTCCCATCCTCTCCTTCTTTGAAAATGTAGTTTCTGGCAAAAAGTCTTGCCATGTCTGTGACTTTTTCATTGGGAGTTGGCGGTAGGCGTGGTCACAATCCCCCCCTCCGCTCAAGTCTGCACGCGATGTTTAACGTCTGGCGGCTGCACTGGCTCCTGCTTCAGCTCCCTGGGGCCAGACGATAGGCAAATGCAAACAAGAAACTTTTTCGGCTATAGCAAAAACCACTAGACCGACAGAAGGTTTCCCACCCCACCCCGCCTCCTTATACCCACTCAGCCTCTGTTCTTCTTGGGCTTCTTCTTTCCTGTAGCACCCAAGCACCGCCAATCATTGGCGTAAATTGAGCTCATTGTGGTCTAACACCATTACACCGGCCATGTATGTGAAAGATTGGCAGGAGTGTAAGGGAATGGATGGTGTATGGAACTGCCAATTCAACTCAGACAGCACTGAGAGAAAATTGTAAGGCTGCATTTTAGGGCTTAAACAAAAACAAAATTGATCAGCGTTTGGTTTACCAAAGTATCTGAGATCAGACTGTATATGTTTTCTTCTGCCTGTTACATAAATTGACACTACTTTATGATATCTTTGTACCCATTTTTTAGAGTGGTTCAGGCTATAAAAATGAAATGGCGCTTATAAAGGTTTAAGGTGTTAAGAGCTTAGCTTTTGACCATATTTTTATTAAGAAATGTCTCTGCGCATTAAGAAAGGATTTTGCAAAAGTCCACCCTTAATTACGAAATTAGGGTGGTCAAAGTATACTTGAAGAAAAAAATCATGCCTGGTTTTTTGGAAAACATGTATAAACTTTGAAATTTTGAATCAAACAGTCGTCAGTAAATTATGTCTGAATGATTTTAAGCAAATGAATTAATTAAAAGCATCCAAATAAAGCGGGAGCATTATTTCGATTATTTCAAGAAAGCAAATTTTAAAAATTTTCTTAAAAATATCATTAGCAATATTTTTAGAATCTGACGAAAAATTGTCAAAGTTTTCTCCAAGTGTAGCAGATTCTTTTAATACACTGTAAAAGTAGAAAAAACGAGAAGGCAAAGCTAACTTTGACTGTGCCGAAGTTTTAATACACTTGAAAAACTTTACTCCAACTGATTTAACCGGTATATATATATATATATATAGGATATAGATATCAAAAATTTAAAATTTTAAATCATTGATAATAAAAATTTTATACCATAAAAAAACTTTTCTTACTAAAACACATTTTCCGACCTATCGGTCCTATGGCAGCTATATGCTATAGTCATCCGATTTTTATAAATTTTTCCAGAAATGTGTGAAAGCATATAAAACTAATATATACCAAGATTGGGGACGCTACGATAGAAAACGAAAAAGGTTTTTCTCACTAGAAGTAGTTTTTTGACCGACCGTTTCTATGGGAGCTATATAAGATAGTCATCCGATTTTGATAAATTTTTCCTGTATTATACGAAAGCATATAAAATGAACATATACGAAGATTAGTGACGCTACGATAGAAAACATAAAAGTTTTTCTCTCTATAACCTATTTTCCGACTGATCGTTCCTATGGCAGCTATTTGATATAGTCATTCGATCCGGCCGGTTCCTGTGCAAAATTTCAGCTCGATAGCTTTAAAACTGAGGAAAACTGTTTAGCGTAGTAACAGACAGACGGACAGACAGACGGACAGACGGACGGACAGACGGATGGACGGACAGACGGACTGACAGACGGACGGACGGACAGACGGACAGACGGAATTGAACTCAGCTCGTCGTCCTGATCAAGAATATATATAGTTAATGTGGTCGGAAATGAATATTTATATGCGTTACAAACTTCTGGGCAAAATTAATATACACTTTTTAAGTGTATAAAAATGGCAGAAAACGATCCTTCTGCACTGTTCATCCTGGAGTTTGTGAAGCACAGATTGAGCGTTCCAGACGCATTAAAGGCTCCCCAAACCATTGCGGATACGCCTCCAAAATTGCGTTTGGAAAACATAAGTGGATCCTTACGCAAATCTCTCCAATAGTGCCGAACCCCATCTGGGCCGTCAAGATTTAATTTTTTTTCATCAGAAAAAATTATCTAAATTACAAAATAAAGTTAAAATTGCATACCGAGGCCCAGTTTCTCTCTAAGTTTTTTTTTCCGCAAATTGAAGTCGTCGGCTTTAAGAACGGAGCCTTTTTTAAGACTCCTCTGACAATGCACTCCGATGATTGCAGCGTCCGCCAAACAGTCATCCGTGACACAAACTACGTTTATACACAAAAAATGTATCGTGATAAATGCCCATAAAAGTATGCAATCTTTATTTGCATTAATAATTATCTATTTGAACAAGTCGGTTATGGAAGAGTCATATATAGTTTACACTGTGCATTTGTTCATATTGTCAGAGAGGTTATAGTTATACAAAATAAATGAGTGTAAAGGAAAATATGAAAAAAACATCTTCCCAAATAATTCCTATTCATGGACATAGCAAACTTTAAAGGGCATTTATCATGATAAATTTTGTGTGTATAAACGAGGCAACAGGCTTACTACAACGTGCGGCAAGTGTGGAGCACGATGCAAAGGAATTGCTAGCTTTCAGTATTATGCGACGTTTATCGCGGTCAGACAACTTGGGGTTTCCTCCAGAACTATGCTTCACACAATATTCATCCGGATTGTTAAAAAATTGGGTGATAACACAAACCGATTTTCCGCGATATTTCGCTTACATTTTATCCTTCCCTTTTCCTCCTCGGCTAACAATCTTCTACGCGGCCATTTATTATAAATTAATTAAATTGTAAACCGAAATATAAACAAAATTAATTTAAAGCAAATCTTTCTCTCCAGTCTCAATAATTGAAATGTGTCGTATAGCTTTGTTACACTATAAGAGATAAGAACATCGTATTTAAAGCAGAATTCATTAAGCTTCCATTCTGCATACTTAATTTTGTTGTATTATGCTTTTCCATTCTCCTATGAGGGTCGAAACTAAAATTGTCGGGGTTTTACATTTTCTTTTTAAAAATCTGTTTTTTCAGCTTTTTGTTTGTTTAATGCTTCAACAAAACTGCTGCCAAAACAAAAATATCCATAGTTTTGTTGAAATGGATACTCTGAGCATAAGTACGGAATTCTTGACTTTTTTCTGAGCGTATAAGCTAGCGTTTCATATGAATAGAAATACTTTCGAGTACTTTAATAATTTTATTGTTTAAATTAAGCTTTGTGCAAAACTGAATTTTCATTTTATCTGAGTACAAGCCCTTCATAAATTTTTGTTTTTTTTTTTGTATTTATGGCAATTTATTTTCATTTTCTTACTTCAATAAACCTTAGTATTATATTAACATTTTATTACTCTACTAGTCCCTAATGGGCTCTCTAGAATTTAATTTTTTTCCTTGATCCTTTTCAGATGTTTTTTTTTGTTTTTTTTTGTCCCTTCATATTGAAATATATTTAGGGTGTTTAAACAAATTTTTTTTTATTCTCTTTTTATTTACCTTTTTTACATAAATGAGGATACAATTATAAAACTTTTTTCAAGTGTAGCTCCCTCTCTCTTTCTTGCTTTCTATGGGAGGCCACGTCTGGCATTGGCAGCGGTAGCGGCGCCTGTGTGAAGTCGTTAAATGCGGCAAAGTAAAATAAATTGAGCCAAGTCATGTTTCGAGCATGAAATGCATTTTTATTGCCGGTCCCGGCCAAAAGGCAAAGGGCTGCCCGGTTGTCAGGGCATGTGGTCTACGGGGGGAGGGGGAGGGGAAACCGCCAAAATATATGAACTATTGAAATGCACAAGATATTGACTGCCTGTCGACTGCCGAGTGCCGAGTTGTGGCCATTGGCATTTCCATAAACTTTTCAAAATGTACAAGCAAATTGAGCAGGCCCCAAACATTTCAAGCAGACGGCAAAAATTTTCAACAATTGCATTACATTGATTATTTCATTGAACACAAATTAACAAAAAAAAGGGGAGGGAAATGAAAGCATTTAATTTAGTCTGTATATATGTATACACAAAGTTAAGTTGGAACATGTCTTGCAGGGTTTTACCAGTCAATCCTCGATTTGAGATTTTCTGAACTGAAATTAAAACAAAAAAAAAACCATTCACAAATCTTTAATAAATACCAGCAAAAGCTCTGTTACTCACATTACGCATCATCTCATCATATTTTCGGTTCACTTCTGCAAGGCTTAATTTCTTTGGCTTCTTAACGCGACGTCGCTGTACATTAGTGGGCTCGGTACGACTGCTAAACAACAAACGTGAGGGTAATGGTTCCAAACTCACATTTCCTTGAGAAATGGATTCCAGACTTTCCAAAAGTCTTTCCCTAGGATTTTCCACCAAAGTGACCATCGAGGAGCTAGTGGGATAATTCCCAGTAAAAGACTGTTCCTCGGCCAAAGATTCTAGCGACGGGGCCACACCATCCATACTAGGTACTCTTTTAGTTGGCTTTTTACGCCCCTTCTTAGCGGATGAATACTTATAGGGAGCTCCTCCTCTCTGCTTCACGCGACGACGTTTGCCACCACTACGATATTCTGTTGCAGCCAATGCCATTGAAGTGGAGGGTGAGGCATTCAAAGGCAGCATATCCATTTTCTTCTCAAGTACTCCACGTTTCTTCAGATCCAAGGCCATCTCTGAGGGAATCTTAAAGCGCCTACCACCCACGCGCCTTATCATGCCCAGCTCTAAGCCGCGTTCCAAAGCCGAATCCACCAATGTTTTTAGCTCTTGCACATCCAAGCCGCTACGCACATTAAGCAAGGCAATGATCTCAAAGTCGGTGGCGGGCACACACAAACGATCTAGGCCATTTAAGGTGGCGAACAGGAACTCATCCTTATTTTTAGACATAATGAAAAATTGTTTAAAACAAATGAAAGATTATTTTCCAATTTTTTAACGTTAAAATTTTGTACTTCTACTCGTGTTGAGACTAGAAAATAAACTGAGAAATATGGTTGAAATGAGCTACATGAGGCAGTTGACATTAGGGAAAGGCCTACTGAAAATAAAAAAAAATAAAAAATTTTATACGAAAAATAAGATAATGAGGAATTTAAGAAAATTATCTTTGGGTCATTTCACCCAAACGTTGTTTAGCTTTTTATTTTAACTATAAACGATCCCACTTTTTCCTTAACAAACGGCATACCGAAAATGTGTAAATGTGAAGTGAAAGAGAATCAAAAATAGCACATTATAAATGCAATTCTACAACAACAACAATGTTAAATCTGTTTGACTTATCTGTACAATTTACAGAGCTTTTAACTAAAACGTATAAAGATTATGTTATAGCTATTTTTTAGCGTTACGTAACCAATATTCCATAGCAAAATCAGTTACCGTTTCGTTTCGGTTTTACTCACTGCTGTGAATATATGTTTTTGGACTGGTGCATAACTATAAACGTACTCATCACTAGACAGGAAAGTTGTTATATTTTCAGTTTAAATTTTATCCTACAAGGTCACTGTAAATAGGTTTTATTTAGAAACGTTTTTGTGTTTTTTTTCTGCCTTTTCAACACATTCATAAATTCTATCTGAAAATATGCAAAATCCTATTGTCTACTCATCATAAACTAGAAGAACATTTTTATCTAACCAATTACAAATGTTTTTATACACCTCTCTTTTTAAGAAGATCAAATATGCGAAGGCAATGTTTTAGGTTCAAGATTCAGTTACAAACTTTTTGATTGTTAAAATCTGAGCCCCAATAAAAACCGCAAAATAAACAGTAAAATAAATAAATGTGGCTTAGATTGTGGCAATCATAAAGTTTGTAAATGAATTCTGAACACAAAACATTGCCTTCCCCGTTTTTCGAAATATAGAAAATTTTATGCACAAGAAATTTCGCTAAATACATTCATATGTATTCATTCCTTTATCAGTGGTGGAAAATATAGATTTCTGGTTGCTTTACTATCGTTTCCTATCTGGTGTAAATCCGATTCGAATCTGTTTCAAACATTAATAAAAATCTTTTTCTATATATGTTGTTTTTATTTTGGTTTAATTTAAACCAGGACTAGCGTTATTTTTAACCGGTATAACAGAATAAACATTTGTTTTTAAAGTTTCTTGCTTATCCAATTCATATTCAGTTTTCTAAATTGCTTGAGATATCTACAGAAAGGGATCAAGGTCTTTCTGCTGTTCCTAAGCTCTTGGAAAATATTATTACTTTTCAGCTATAACATTACTGTTTTTCATTTATTTCCCCCCAATCAGCATGGGTTTGTTAAAAGTCGTTACATTAGTTGTTACATTAGCGTTATCCGTGGTTATACTCAAGTCATGCAAACTGATGTAATTTTTACTGATTATAGTAAAGCTTTCGTTAGTGTTTTTCATAGTCTTATGGTTATGAAATTACGTTTGCTGAGTTTTCAACTAGATTTAATTGTACCTCCAGTCCAGAACTCAAAAACTTGTTTTTAAATGTTGTACTTCTCGGCCAGTTATGGTGACCTCCGAAGGGTATGGTTACAAAAAATTCACTTATACTAGCCGTGACTAACCGTCATGTACCGCTTACAACGCTTAAGGCGTCTACTTCAATCACTTTAATAGCTATAGCTTAGAAACTATTTGGAATATTTTAAAATCGTTTGAAGGGCAATTTTTTAATCTATATAAAAAAATAAAGTTTCAAATATCATGCGCAAGAAATTTCGCTAAATACATTCATATGTATTTTGTCGCTAGTCAATTAAACGACGAGTAATAAAAGTTACGTCTTCTTAGGTTAATTATTGGTGATATAGACTCTTCTAATGTCCTATGTCGTCCTCACTTCTCTGTTCCTCTGTTCTGCACAATTAACTATGCCCTGCAGAATCACATATTGAACTTCAACAGAACTCTCTCTCTCTTCTTTAGATAAAGAGAACTCATCTCCAGCAATATCGCTGACTAAATCCTTCAAAAGCAGGGGTATAGCTGATAAGTATTCTCCAAATGTGTCGTTTATATGTGTTGTTGTTGTTTCGCATTTCTGATGTGTTGCTATTTTTGTTTCTCTTTCACTTCTCATTTACACTTTTTTGACAGATCGTTGGTAAGGGATTATAAACTGAAAAAGTAGATGGGTTTAAGCACCTCAGCGATCTTATGTGTATAATTTTAACGATTTAATCGGGTACGTATCGGTCTACCAAAATAAAAACCCTGGAACGGAATACAATTTAAACTCTACTGAATATTAAGGCTTGAAGACTGTTTTACATCTGTTGTAAATCTTTTTCAAAAGTCACTTAAAATCTCTTTGAATATTTGTTTATTGTTATTTCAACTGACTGACACCCCCTTTAAATACTTTACCTTAAATACATTTTAGAAATAATCCCTTCATCTTAATTATGCTACAAGTCTCTTATTTAACTCTCTCTCTCTTTCTTCCCTTGTTCATTTGTGGCCATTTATTAATTTATACTTTATACCTCTGTTTTTTCCATCTCTTTGCAGGTAAGTCTATCACATGAAATGGTTCAACACAAAAAAATGAAATAAAATAAAATAAAATGATGTTCGTCGAATCACAGAGCCTCAAGCTGCTGGCCACTAATTGCCCCCACTCCCCGCTGTTTGTAGCTGTAAGTCAGTTTGCTTCTCTGTTTTATCTCTTCACTTTGTAGCATCCCGCAGCTTCATAAATTTTAATGTAATATTTCCATGTTGTACAATTTTGATGGGCGCCAAAAAAAAAGAAAAAAGAGAAAGAAGAAAATCGCTTACAACGCCGAAAATTATGCTATAAAAATGCACAGTCACTAATTAGGCCAACAAACATGGCCAACTGCGCGCGATTTTAGAAATGGTTGCTGCTTCCTCTTTGGCTCTCTCTCTCTCTTCCTCTCTCTCTCTTCTCGCGCGCCATTTCTGTTGTAAGTGTAATCATCGCACGATGAAAGCCGCTTATAGTAATTGCCCCATCTTGTCTGGACATCGTGTCCGGGTCCGGGCGTTTTTTTTTTCATCTTCCTTTTCTTCAGTTAATTCACTTGAAACGCAACTTTGTGTATGGATTTGCAGGCATTTGCACAATCAAATTAGGCAATGCACTTAAACAGGAGGAGGCAGAGAACTTTTGCAATTCTGGCAAATCTTTAAGTGTGACCACAGACTCCTCAAATCAACGTTGTGTACGTGTTCATTAAGAATACAATGAAATATGCAACGTGCCTGAGGGTCAACCGCCGAGACCGCCGAGGGAGTGGCATTGGTCGAGTTAAAGTGCACAGCCTCTTGCAATATTCAGCAGGCCAATCCAATTAATCTCACGTTCAATGCATTTGCATACATTTAAGCAACTCTCCTCGTTTTCCTCCTTTTTTTAAATTTTGGTTTTGCCTGAAAGCTTTTTTGCCCCAGCTAGAAGCAGTCCAGGATTGCCAATTATGCAAAAGGCCGCTGAATAAATATGAAATGACATAAATGACCAGCAAAAAAAAATAGAAAAAAATAAGAAAGTTTTCCAAAAAGAAGAAAAAATGAAACCACAACCTCGACCCTCGTCTAGGAAACAACAGCAACAACAACAACAACTACACTGACAGGCCAACAAAGCAAAAGACATAAATATTTTGTTTCTTGTGTGGCAAAGGGTGGGCGAAGGAGGATGAGAGGGGTTTTGTAATAAATAATATTTATGACTGACCAAGCGCTTAAATATTTACATAGAATGAAATTATGTATTAATGATACATTTAAAGAGAAAAATCTTGCATTAAATGTTGGAATAAAATCCTCAGACTGAAAAACATTTAATGAAAATTTAACAAACAATTGTTTAAATTTTAGTCACCTGGGCATCAAGTCCAAGTGAGAAAAGGACTGTACCGGGACAAGAATCGCTAACGAAAATTAACGAATAATTTTGATATTTAAAACCAAAAGGAAATGTCTGAAGGGCAGCCCTTGACTCCTTTGGGTCAACCAGCTCACTCCGTTATTTCTCTATTTTTTTTTTTGTCGCCATTCAGTCGCAGTTGTCAAGCAATTGTGTCGCTTCGCAACGAATAACAACAACAAAATGCATGCAATTCCGGTGCCAATTCACAACAAGCACAGACGGCAGCAAAAACAAAATACGTACAGTGTGTTCGGCCGAGACTTTGAGTCTGTCAGTTAAAGTCTCGGCTGCGAAAATGTGAAAGTATCAAATTTCGTGAACTAGTTAAAATGAAAAAATTAAATTATCATTAAAATGAACTAATAAACTAGGTTTCAGGTGTTTGAAGCACAGAGCATTATTATTAGAGATAAAGATTCAGACACCTCTCAATTTGTGGCTCTGTCAAGAGATATTACGCATGTAGATACTTTTGAAATGTTGCCAGCGAGTTAAGAATGTTGCTAAGGTCTTATCACACATATAGGAAAACACGGTGGTTAGAGCGAGACGGTCATTGTCTTGACTGTACTCAGAGAGCGTCAATAACAGCAGAACAGCTGATTAATTGCTCTGTTTAATGGTGGCGAGTGCGACAAAAACAAAGAACAGCTGATTATTTCTCTGTTAAGTTTGTGGCGACCGAGCAATCGTTATCTCTAATAATAATGCTCTGTGTTTGAAGGTCTCACTAGTGATTTGGCATCAAGCGATTTTCCAAATCGTTCCAAAAATTTCGCTGTAAGCGACAACATTAGCTCCAAAATCATGCGTTATGATCCGAGACTTAGTTACATGATGCCATTCCTCTGCCGATTTTACTGGAATTCCATTGGCATTTAGCTGCTACCAATTTATTTTAGGCTGCAGCCTCAGCTACTCTGTCGGCCTTTGTGGAGTTGACGACTATGTCCTAATGCTTCTGCACAAACTCGAAGAAAATTTCGCTATGAACTTCTGTTGAATGTTTCTCATAAATAATTTATAAACTTTTCTAAAGAATATTCACATTTACTTACATTTTAGCGGCTTCTCACCTTTTTTTTGGGCGACATGTAGTCTTAGTTCAGTGAACAGCATTTTCCGACGTGGCCACTTTATTGAACTTAAATTTACAGTGATTAATTTACAAATTGCACAATACGCAATAAATACGAGTAAAATAATATTTTTATATTTTTTTGCTTTATCACGAAAATATCTTTTGTATATCTAAAGATCTTTAAACTAAGGGCCGATTTCTTATCTCCTAACTAACTGTAGCTGTCATATAAACTTACATATAACAGAGTACATTTGACGTTTATCTGACACATAGCACCTATCTAGAACATGAGAAATCTAGAAATTCAAATGTGAAAAGTAGGCACCACTGAAATGTTACCTTTTTTTAACTAGCGATTTAACTAGAGATTTAACTAGCGATTTATAAAAATGCTTTTTAAATAAACTTAACATGCGAAAAGTTAAATTTGTTTAATGAAGATTCTGAAATTGTATTAGAAATTATACACCCTTTATACATTAATAACGAATATTTGCATCAAAATCCATTTTAAGGCTTTTTTCTAAGCAATTCGCCCACTCAAAAGCGGCCGAAAACATGCTCTGTGGTAAGGCGAAATCAAATTCGAGTGAATTTGGTGCGAAAGCGATGGTTAATTTTTAATCACAGTAAAGTTGTGCCCTTTTTCATGAACTAGTTCAAATGAACTACTCATTAAATGAAATAGAATGAACTAGATTCTCTAACTCTAATCAATAGTTCATTTTGAACTGAATGAAATTCATAAAATGAACTATAGTTCTGAACTCATTAAAATGAACATCTATTGCTTAACTCGAGTCTCGCTTATAAGGGTTGTTATTTTTCTGTTGTTGTTGTTAGACTGCTTCCAAACTCAAATTTTTGTGGATTTAGGATAAGGGAAGAAATAAGAAAGGATTAAGGGAGTATTAAGAAGAATTTTGAAACGGTTTATGGAAGAATTAGGAAAGTATTAAGGGATTAAACGCAGTTGCTGGGCCCAAAAAATACGTTTTTAAAAATAATTTTTTTAGAATGGTTTTTTTGGAAACAGATGCAGGTTGAAAATATTCAAATAGTTTCTTATTTTAAGTTTCAAATGACACTTAGATGATGTAAAATTATTGAAGGATACTGCTCCTGTAGAAGATCTCCGAAAGGTCATCCTAAAAAAAAACGTTTGGCGGTGATCACTCTATCTGTGGTTTGGCTTATCTGAAATCAAAAACCGGTATGGATTCTTTTAGGGGATAGATGAATGATGTAATTGATTAAAGGACTAGTCGAAATATCAATTTGAAAAAATGCTGACAATTTAAATTTTTTTTTTATATTTCGACAATAATTAAAAAAAATTTCAGAAAAAATATAAATAATTCTCGCTAATCTTAATCTTTCGAAGAATATACATATGTATCTATGAAGGCTGTGTGAAAAAAGCAGATCGATCGTTTTAGCCGTTTTTAAGATTAAGTGATCACCGACTTTGAAAACACAGCTTTGGAATACGTGTATAAAGTTTAAGAAGAAGTTTACACATAGTTTAAAATTTTGTTTTTCAACTTACATGATGTGGTCTAATCGAGGGCTATAAGATGATACCCTCTGGAGCATCAGCAGCTTCGAAGAGGTCGTGCAAATTTTGTAGACGAGCAATTATTCCATTGCGAAATAATTTTTTTGGTGTTATTTTCCATATTTACTGAATAAAACTAAATAAAAAAAATTTGTTTCATCTTTCCAATAATTTTATGTTAATGAGATCTTTATAAATTTGGAATACGGCTTAAGAGACTTTAGTTTTTAAAGTCAGATTTTCATTACAATTTACTCTGTAATGTGTAAGCTTATATGACATTGTACAAGTCAAGAAATCGGTCCTAATTTATTTGATTTCTTATTTGTAATCGTTATTTATTATTTATGTATTTAACATTTTTGCTGATTAAATTTCACATCAAAGTCTCTCATGGCGGTTAAACACGTTCAAGCGTTTTGCGGAATTGTTGAAATTTGTTTACTTTGAGACATCCGGTTTGCTTCGCACAGTTCCCTTAATTAATTTCTTCAACATTTTTGGCCTCGCATATGCCCATAGCTGCCTCTCTCTCTCTCTCTCTCTTCAGGTGCGAATCGTAGGGGAGCAGGACACATTTTGCACTTTTAATGCGGAGAAACTTTTGCCTGCAGTCAAAGTTGCTGCCTTCTTTTTTTTTTTTTTTTTTTTTTGTTGGCCATAACCTCAATTATATGCAAGTCAGCTCATTGTCGTCGTTGGGGACCTTTTGTCTGTCCCTTTTGGGCCAACTTTTCGATAAGCGTTTAATTGCAGGTCGAGGACGGCTGCTGCACGGGAAGGGGAAATGCGTTGAACAATTTCAACCGGATGTTAAATGTCAGAGCTCTTGTGTTTTTTTTTTTTATTTTTTTTTATTGTTGCCTGGCAATTTATAAGCTGTCAGGCGGAAAAATTGGGGACCGCAGTGATCAGATGTGATTTAAAAATTTAAATTTAAAAGGTTTTTACCTCTTCTCTAATTAACCTGAGCTGCTCGTGCAATAATTACGCGAAATGAAATGTTTTGTCACAGCCCAGCCCGCGCCTAATGGGCAAACAGGCAAACAAGCAGCGAAAGGAGCAAACATTGACGCAATTTCTCTGTGCTGCAATATCAAAAAAGTTTTCCCTTTTTTGTTTGTTTGTTTGTTTGTGTGTTTGTCTCCCTTCGTGTGTTTGTGTGTGTGTTTCAGTTGAGGCTGTAATTTGCATTTGTAATCAAAAAGTTGCACATAAACTTTGTTTTATGCTCACTTTTCCTTGCCAGGCAGCAGCATGTGTGTGTGTGTGTGTGTGGCACAAGAGTCTCCACATGTCCTCGCCACGCCAGAAACTCTAGTCATAATTTTTCGTTGGCTAATTTTCTGATGATTTTGTGCTGTGACTTTGTTTTATATTTAAAAACATTTTTTTGAGAGCTTGTTTACATTTCAAAACGGATTTGTCGGTCATAGAAACATAGAACTAGCATAGAACATTTAGTCACATTTTTGGATCGACATACTTACTTTACACCTTGCACCTTTGCTGGATTTTTATAAAAACACAAATAAATAAACTCTCCACACAAAAAATCATCAAATTTAAAAGCTGAAAATTGACATTTAATCAACTGATGCCGTTAGGCTGCGTTTTCTGTTTCTCTGTTTGTTGGAAATCAAATCAAATATTTACTTGCTGTTAAATTTATGACAAACTGGCGGGCAAACAAATCGCATAAAAAGGTTTTTTTTGTGGCCACATAAAAAGTGCGGCAAATATTTGCGTACAGCTGCGACCCAAGTCCGACCCTTAAGGCAAGTAAATCTTTGAAATGTACAGACATTCACAGCTCACTCCAGGACAAAGTTATGCCAAAGCCATCAAAATGCATTTAACCAGATAGAAATCTTGATGGTTTGATGGACTTGATCTTTTTGGTCTAGACTTTGCTCAATGTTTTTCTTAACAAAAAAAAAGAAGGGAAAGAGAGATTACCCGCAGAAAGTTGAGTTCAACAATTTGTTAATAGAATGATAGAGAGATAAACCGGCCACTGACAACAGCAGAAGTTGACCCAGACAAATAGAAAACAAAACTTTAATGGAAAATCAAATTTTTTAAATAATAAGCCACTTATTTTATAAATCGCTTTAAGCCGCCAGTGTGTCCGTTTTTAAACCTACATACTGAAAAATAAAGAAAAAATGTGTTGTACTTGAAGTACAGTAAGTACTAAAATACTTGATTCAAGTACAAAAGTTCTTATATTAAATACGATTTTAATAAACCCAAAATACTTAATTCAAGACTGTTTCGGGTTAAATTTAGTACATTTCGAACTATTTTACAATTTTTTTAAGTCAATCCCTATTAACTTTTAAAACCAGAATTCGCGTTCTAAAAATAAGAACAAAATATTCTATGTTGTAGTCTAATAAATTCTAAAGTAACCAAATAAAAGTTCATAAAATAAGTATAAAATGTTCTTGTTTCAAGCCCAATAAATTTTTAAGATGTTTCCAATTTGTTCTTGAAACAAATTTGTTTAAAAGACCAAGAAGTTAGAAATCTACCATCACTTTATAAGTGAAAAAATAGAACCAGTTGGGAATTTCAAGGACAGCTTTGTGTTGAAATTGTTGGCGTTTTCCATTGCATAAACAAATTTCAATGAATTCGTCTGACACTTCTTCTGCTCGTGTTCTGCTCTGGGTCGTCGAAGATAAAAATTCCTGGGTCATACTCCCTAATTTTATTGTTGTATGTTCAAAACTCATCTCAGGATTCATTAAGGCATCAGGATGGGCATGGCTTTTAAAGGTTTTTTTTTACCAAAAAGAAACTCATAAAATTGAAAATCAATCAGGCCCCACAAATAGATGAAATGGATGAAACACAAGACCGCAAGCGGCTTTAAAACTGCCCATTTTAATGGCCTAAGTGTCTCGGCCAACCTAATCTAACCTATTTTCGATACATTCTTGATTTGGGAACATTTGTTCTCATTTCAATAATATTGACGTTCGTTTGTTGGACTTAAGAATGTTTCGTGCTTGATTAAGGTATATTAAAGAACAAAAGAAACTTACAATTTAAAATACAAAACTAAATAAATGAGCACTTAGACAGTCATCTTTTTTTCTCAGTGTACTTATCTATGTATAACTTGGCTATTTTATTACAGATTTCAATGAACAATATCTTAAGTGACGGAGAATTAAGACTTTTCTAAGATTATGAAAAGAAAAAGAGGGGTTTATAGAATTTTTCAATATTTCCGACTTTTTAAAGGGAAAAAAATCTTTAAAAAAAATATAGGAAAAAATAATTTTTCTAATTTAGACTCTGAAATCATCTTTAAAAATTATTTTTCTAATTAAGACTCTGAAATCATCTTTAACCATGTTTATAACTACACAGTGTGTATAACTGATATTTAGCTTTATGTATAAGCTTAATTTGGTGGTCATTTTCCGAAGTTAGAACACTTATTGCTAGCGCAACTAAAAAAAAAATTACAAAAAAAAAACAAATTTTGTTTTAAAATATTTCTTAGTATTCTTTTTGAGCCCCCAAATCCATTTCAAACACTCAAAAACAAGTGAAATTTTCATTTTAAAAACTTTTTTTTTGCGATAATTTAATTTATTTTTATTTTGTTAATATTTTTGTGGTTATTATGGCTTTAGCTTAAATATTATTTGTCAAATTTTCATTTTTAATTAAAAAAAGTAAAAATTTAGTTTTGAAATATTTCTTAATATTTCAAATCCATTTCACACGCTCAGAAAAAAGTGAAATAGTAGTTTTTAACATTTTTTTTTGGAAATTTTTTTTTAAATTTGTTTAAAAAATTTTGTTTTTAATATTATGGCTATAGCTTAATTATTTTTTTTTTTATTTTTTTAATTTTTATTTTTAATAAATAATATTTCAATTTAAATAATATTTAATATTTCAAATCCATTTCACACGCTCAGAAAAAAAGTGAAATATTAATTTTTAACATTTTTTTTGCTATTTTTTTTTTTTAATTTGTTTAAACAAAATTTTTGTTTTTGATATTATGGCTATAGTTTAATTATTATTTTTAAAATTTATTTTTAACAAATTAATTACTATTTTTTTTTAACAAATTTGATTTTATTTTTTGGTAAAATTAATTTTTTATACACTTGAAAAGTGTATATTAATTTTGCCCAGAAGTTTGTAACGCATAGAAATATTCATTTCCGACCCCATAAACTATATATATTCTTGATCAGGACGACGAGCCGAGTTCATTTCTGCTTGTCCGTCCGTCTGTCTGTCTGTCTGTCCGTCTGTCTGTCTGTTTCTACGCGAACTAGTCTCTCAGTTTTAAAGCTATCGAGCTGAAATTTTGCACAGAGTCTTCTTTTTACTGCACGCAACTAATATGTCGGAACCGGCCGGATCGGATGACTATATCATATAGCTGCCATAGGAACGATCGGTCGAAAAATAAGTCTTAGTGGGAAAAACTTTTTTATTTTCCATTGTAGCGTCACCAATCTTGGTATATATTAGTTTTAGATGATTTTAAATATTTGTGGAAAAATTTATCAAAATCGGATGAATATAGCATATAGCTGCCATATAAACGGTCGGTCAAAAAACAAGTTCTAGTGGGAAAAACTTTTTTATTTTTCATCGTAGCGTCACCAATCTTGGTATATATTAGTTTTAGATGATTTTACATATTTGTGGAAAAATTTATTAAGATCGGATGAATATAGCATATAGCTGCCATATAAACGGTCGGTCAAAAAACTAGTTCTAGTGGGAAAAACTTTTTTATTTCCTATCGTAGCAACACCAATCTTGGTATTTATTAGTTTTATATGCGTTCACAGAATTCTGGAAGATTTTATCAAAATCGGATGACTATAGCATATAGCTGCCATAGGACCGATCGGTCGAAAAATGTGTTTTACTAAGAAAAGTTTTTTTTTATGGTATCAAATTTTTATTATCAACGATTTTAAAATTTTAAATATCTATATCCTATATATATTTTACCGGTTAAATCAGTTGGAGTAAAGTTTTTCAAGTGTATTAAAACTTCGGCACAGTCGAAGTTAGTTTTGCCTTCTCGTTTTTAATTAATGCAACTAAAAAAAAATTGTTTTGTAATATTTTATAATATATTTTTTGAGCCCCCAAATCCATTGAAAATAATATTTTTTTTGCATAAATTTAATTGAATTTTCATTTGTTTAAATTTTGATTTTTTTGTGATACTGTGGCTTTAGCAATATTTTAGGATTAAAAAAATAAAAAAAAAAAAAACTTAATATATTCGACCGTGACAGGACTCGAACCTGCAATCTTCGGATCCGAAGTCCGACGCCTTATCCATTAGGCCACACGGTCTGTTACGTAGCATAGGCAAATTTAGCAGGGGCAAAAGGCAGTTGGGGGAAGAAAAGGGGGAAAGAGTGGCGGGCGCGCTAATTAAGCAACGCTTTCTAATGAACACAACACACAGATGCATTTCCTTTGTGGCAATCCCCTCGCCTCCCCCACTCACTTGTTCAACGCAACAACAGACAATAGACACGTTGCCTAAGCGCAAAAATAACGAAGAAATATGCTCAAGCTGCTGAAATGAAATGTCAAGGAAATGTGCAAAATGACTTGGAAACTCCGTTGTCTGCCAACAACAACAACAACAACAACAACTAGGCACCCCTAGATATGTGAGTGAGTACTTCCGGTGTGTACTTGATGCAAGTTTAAAGCTTTAAAGCAGCTGCCGCCTTGATCTGTGCTAAAAGTGAATTCTTCACCTACAGCTTTAAAGCTTTGATCTGTTCTAATTATAGATTATGCTAGAAAAAAGCTTTTCGAAAGTTTGAATGTTTATGCAGAAATGTCATTACACTTATTGCTTCTAGTTGGCACTGACATTGATAAGTTGCGCAATTATTGCGCTTCGTTTCGCCTTCGATTTGGTTCACAATTGAATTCAATTTCATTCACAATGAAATTCGTCGTCATCATCAACCGCCCCCGCCTCCCGCCCCACTCCTTTCCACATTTTATTTTCCATTGAATTCAATTCATGGCAAGCAATTTGCAGGCGCCGCCAAAACAACATGAGAGCATATTTTCGCAAAAGGGCAGACAGCCTTCTAAATGTTTTCATTTTCGTGTTTGGCAAACATTCAAAATGAAAAGTCGATGAGCAAGAAAAACAGCAAAAAAAAAAAAATAATAAAATATACACAAAAAAAACACGATAATGTGCATCAAATGAGCTGTGCGCACATTTCGCAGGCGTCGCCTGGGCTATTGAACTTTATTAGCCTTGTACTCTACGGGTTTTTGGTTTTGGTCTGGTAGTTCCAACCAAATATAAAAGCCAAAGCAAAAAACAAAAAAAAACTAGCAAAAAAAAGGCAGCCGTAAACGTTTCCAGTATTAGTTGTAGAAAAGTAAGGAGAAGGGAGGGCGGGGGCGGGGGGGTGGGCAGTTTATCAAAAGCTTAACTGAAACACGCTTGGACATTTGTTTGTGCTAAGAACCAAAAGAATGACCATATAAATTTACTAAGATACTGGCGACCAATGTGGATACTCTGCAGCGGAAGCTTGTTTGGTTTTTTTTTGGGGAATTCCCAAAACATGATAAAAACGGTGGCTAATGAATGTTGCTACCAAAAAATGTAAGGTAATAGCTTTTGTTCTGCGCGTGGTTAAACGGTTACTTTCTGACTGATATTTTAATTAAACAAATATGGCGTGAAGATACTTCAAAGGAATTGCATCCAGGTCTTAGAACCTATACATATAAAAAAGTACAACCTGACTGACTGACTGGTAAGCGTTGCACTGCCCCAACCATTAGAGATAGAAAGTTGAATTTTGTACAGTAAGTTTATGTTATTCTAAAAGTGAGTACTTAGGCGGGGTTTTTAGAAAATTTGCAAAAAAAAATCTTGCATGAAATTTTTTTGTGTTTATCTTTCGATCAGGTTCTTTATAAAAACTATAACTGCATACCAATCTTCCGGAAAATTCACTCCACTACAGCTCCAAATTAATTTCCAAAGTTTCACCTTCACAAATACGGAAAACGTGACATAAAAATTGTGGAAAATCTACCTCCAAAACAAACGGAAAATGGGCGAAAAATGTTTTGTTGTCATTTGATTAGACTCAATCTTAATCATGAGAAAATATTAACGATGCGATGCAAATTAAGGGAAAATGACTTGACAATACTTAGTCCGTGTTTACACGATGAAGTTTGCTTCATGAAGCTCTCTTCGATTTCGTTTTGAAGCATCTTCAAAACTTCATGCGCATTTACATGAAGAAGATTGCTTCACGAAGTTCGATTTCAATTCACCTAAGAACACGAGTTATCGATAAGCAAATAACCCACAAATCAACCCTGCATCAGTTCAATCGGAACAAAGCAAAGGAGAATTATCGAAAAGCTTCACGCCACGGTAGGTCATGAAGCTTTGCCAGCTGCGGCTGCCCCTATTCAACTCTTCCCCACAAACAAAAACTTCACTAAGAACTTCATAAAGGAAACTTCATCGTGTAAATGCGGACTTATTCGTTTTCCATTCGATCGGATTCTCATCCATTTTCAAAGCTTTATAAACTCCGGCGCATAACTATGTAAATGTTACCTTCTGTCTATTGCATACTTTTGCACACCTTCAACCCAGTTTTATGCGTACTGGGTATAAAAAGACGCTCACACTGAATATTTCAATATGTATGCTTATAAACTCCGGTGCATAACTATGGCTGCACCCAATTCAGTGTACGAGTACCCAGAGAGGGGAGAGTAACAATTGGTGAATGCAGATAAAAAGAGAATCAAAAATAAGATAAGCAAGAAACAAAACAACAACACTAGCAATGCGGAAAACTGTGTATGGAAAATCAATTTATCATCTTAACTGACATGAAAAACTCGGTTTGTAATCAAAGAATGTGAAATAATTAGTCATGTGATTTTCCAATGTTGGAAAATGAGAAAAAATTGGCTAAAAAATTTATTTAAAATATTTTCTTTTTTCCATTTGATTAGATTAAAAATCTATTTTTACGGAAATTTTACCAAAAAAAATTTTTTTTATTTTAAATTTTTTTTTTTTTTTTTTTAAATCCACCCAAATGCATGGCAAATGGTGGGTCCAATTTGCAGTTTTCGCGCGATTAACTTTAAAAAATATTTTCACAACCACACATACCAAAATTAGGATATGTGACCTTAAATTTTAGGAAATCTACCCCTAACGTCGAAAAATGCTTAGAAGACTTTTCTAATTCGATTAGACTAAAAATGTATTTTTACGGAAATTCCCCAAAATTTATACAAATTTTTTTTTTTTTTTAATTTAACTAAATGCATAACAAATGGTGAGTCCAATTTCCAATTTTCGACCGATTAACTTTAAACTTATTTTCAAAACCACAAATTCGAAAATTGGGGATAAGTGACCTGAAATTTTTGGAAAATCTACCCCTAACGTCGGAAAATGCTAATAAAAAAAAAGTTCTTATTCAATTAGATTGAAAATCAATTTTCCACAAAATTGATATTCCTTTTTTTTTTTTTTTTGAAAATTCGCTTAATTGCGTGGCAAATGTTGAGTCCAATTAAATTTTAGGAAAATCTTTTCTGAGCGCAGGTTTCTTGTATAGAAATCGTTCCGACATAGTCCGTGTTTACACGATGAAGCAAACTTCATGAAGTGTTTTGAAAAGCTCTTGCTTGTAGGAAAGAGGTGTTGAGGGAAAAGCTACCCCACCACACCTCTTTCCCACAAATAAAAGCTTTTCGAGAAACTTCATGAAGTTTGCTTCATCGTGTAAATCCCGACTTAGAAGTCCTCAAAGATCTTAGACGTTTTAGCGAATGCCAATATATTTGGTACGGTTCTCCTAGTCGCCTCATCCAGGGAAGCGATTCAAGGGGTGGGAAGGTGTTTAAATCTTTGCTTGGCAACTGCTGGACAGCTGCAGATGAGGTGTTCCAGAGTTTCTGGGTCTCCCCTGTACATAAACCAAAGCAGCAAACGTTTAAAGTTTTGATCTTGTCGTAAAACTAAAATATCAGTTTGAGGACCGATTTTTGAAAGCATTGTATCCAAGGTTTCGGTACGAACATTGGTTCGTACCCTACTCTAACTTAGTCTAAAAAAAAAAAATGGTGTCCTGGTTAGGGTTCAGGATTGGATGGTTCTTAATTTTCAAGGTTCAATTCAGGATCCGCTTGAAGTGGCCCAAAAACTCTGATCTGAAACGGTTCTAAGGGTTTTGGTGTGCATAGTACAATCTTTTATGTCGGAGAGTTGATTACATTTCGGGTTACATGATGAACAATTCTTCATTAATTTCGCTCATAACAAATTAAAACGCATTTTAGCCCCCTTCAGCTATATTTTGGTGGCCCACCCCTGGTTGAAGTTAATACTTGGGTTACTTGTATGATATATCACAGACATAAATATCCAGCAATTGGATATGCCCTCAACTGGTCACAGAATAAATCTCATACACTTACACACAGTCACACATGATGGCTGGTCGTGCATGTTTCATGTCCACTTAGCTAAGAAGACGACGACATTACGACCCCTACAACCTCCTGCCACCATCCCCCTGAGCCTCTGCTGTCCTGTCCATCCTGTGCTGCTGCTTTCACAGTAGTTTTTTGGTTTTACTGCCGCTGGCACTGAATTACGCTTAAATTATGGTAATTTATTTTGCCCAAAAGAGCGATCTAACAAAAGTCCATTGGTCAGTGGTGACCCCGTTTTTTGCCGCCATTGTTGTTATCAGAGTTTTCCGTTCCGTTCCAATGGAATGGCGTTTAAAAATGTAGTTTTCTCATATTTCCAATTAAGAATTCACATTGCTTTGCTCAAGTGAAAAGTGGCCATTTCTTTTTGGTTCTGCCATTGACGCCTCGTCAGCTTCTTGATTTATGTTGGCCCAAGCGTGAAAAACTGCAGCTAACCCTCTTAGGGATTGTGCCCTGACGGCCCTGGCCGGGGGGCAATTAAAAATACAAAAACTGCATTTGTATGCGCGGTTGGAAACAAATACTCCGCCAGCGACGGCAATCATGTTGAATCATGTTGAATCGTGCCTGTGGTCCGTGGTCCGCGATGGATTAACATGTTGGCCGCACGGGGCTCATTAAGTGCGTCGTTGTCGTCGTCGTCGTCGGCGACGTCATTGCGGCTCTAACGAATGACTGAGTGTGCCCCAGTGGCTGAGTGGAGGCGGGCCACCAAGAGGGCGGGGCAGCTTAGAGCTCACATCAAATAACAAATTAACGATGACGACGCCACAGGAGCCGCCGCAGCAATCATTTTCCCTCGTTTCCTTTTTTTTTTTTATTTTGATTTTTTATTCCATTTCCTTTTCTTCTCGTTCCGCAAATATTTGCTGAAATGCATGAATGAACGAATGAGTGAATAAATGAATGAGTGAATGAACTGAATCGACTAATGATGGCGGATGAGAATTATACAGAAATATCCAAACCAAAGTGGTTTAAAATCTTAAAACACTAAGAATCAGAAATTATAGAATCCTATCTCAAGCTACTTAAAAAAGGAGTGAGTATGGTTAACACTCACGAAGCTTTGATGTGAAACATGTTGCTATCATTTTTATTACATTGAAAAACAGAGTTGGAAAGCAGTGTTGGAAAACAATGTTAGAAAACAGTGTTGGAAAACAGTGTTGGAAAACAGTGTTGGAAAACAGTGTTGGAACACAGTGTTGGAAAACAGTGTTAGAAACCAGTGTTGGAAAACAATGTTAAAAACCGTTTTGGAAAACAATGTTAGAAAACATTGTTGAAAAAACAGTGTTGGAAACTAGTGTTGGAGACTAGTGTTGGAAACTAGTGTTGGAAACAATGTTAAAAGCGATGTTGAAAAACAATGTTAAAAACAGTGTTGGAAAAGAGCTAAATCTTAAGATCTAGGAATCCGCAATCTGCTTGCACTAAAGTTTTTCTTGAGTTTTTCGAAATTGCTTACTGTGGTTAGGGAGAGACGTCAGATTCTTATCCGGCTCGAAGGACCTAATGAAAGTGTGGTAGAAGACCACTAAATGAGGGTTTCAAAAAGTTTTTGGGGGTGCTGGTGCGTTCAATAGAGCTTTAGGGTGTGGATCGAATTTCTTTCTTTTTCTCACATTCAATTGTCAAGAGACTTTATTATCTGTATATATATTTTATATCGATAACTTTTGCCTACTTAAAGATACTTATCGGACTATGACTTAGATTGACGCACGAAATGACAAGTAGAAATTTGGATTCAACTGAGTTGAATTTCGGAATAAGATTGGTCAAAATTCTGTAGATATGCGGAAGTGATTCTTTTGAAATTATGTTAAAATTCTTCAGAATTTCAGGAGAACTTCCATTAGAGTTTGTAAAAAACTATGTTGAGGCTTGGTGAAAATTCCGTATAAATTCGTAAATTCTTTTTGAATAATATTTTATTCTTTGCAAAGTGTAATTAAATAATCGTTTGGTTTGTGTCACATTTTGTGTGTCTCTGTTTGTGTATTGAAAAGCGGTTGTTAACAGCAGCAGCAACGGAGCGCCCTCTTCCTTATAGCATGCTATATAGTCAGCTCCATAATGGCATTCACTATGTCATTATTGTTCTTTTTCAAAGCCTTGATGGCCTTTGCACGGGTCGTGTTAGCCTGAGTGATAACCAACTCAATGTCCTTCTCATCGACGCCCGCCTCGTCTACTTCCTCCTCCTCATCCAACTCTGTAATGGAAGTGGCAGCACCAGCCTCGGGAGCCGTGAATTTCTTGGCAGCTGCCACCTGGGCCTGCTGCGATAGATCCTCGAACTTGGCCTCACCGAACACAATGTAGGTGTCGCTGTGCGGATTCTTGTACACATCCGGATTGTTGATGACAAACATAATGTTCTTCGACTTGCGTATGGTCACGCGGTTGACGCCCTGGATTTGCTTCAGGCCCTGCTTGAGCAACAATTTTCTGGCCTTCTTCTCGCCGCGTGACATCTTGGCCTTGGATAGACCAGTGGCTTCAGCGCCACCCATTTCCAAGACGGGAGTGTCGTCACAGTCAGAATCGCTATCGCTGCCAACATCCTCGACGCGCACCTCCTCGGGCTTGGGCTTGGCCTCGACCGAAGTGGGGAGCTTTTTTGTCTTATTCTTTGGCATCGTGATCTCCTTTTTTCGCTGAACTGACAAAGTAGAAAATTAGTTAATTAATCTTTTTATTAAAAATCTTTTTCTCACAGTCAAAAAAGTAAGTTGTTTCTCTACCAACTCAAAAGAAATTGTGAAGAAATATGGAAAAATTCTAAGGAAATTCAATTGAATTGAAATTCAGAGGTTACTAAGTTCAACAAAAATTATGTAGAAATTTGGGAGCGATTTTTTTTGAAATTTTATTAAAATTCTAAAAAAAAAATAATGAAGAATTTCAGTGAAACTTCTGTTAGAGTTTGAGAGAGTTTTCGTGAATGAAATTCAGAAAAGTTTTTCTACGAGTTCGGTTAAAAAAACTATAAAAAAACTGTAAGAATATGGGAAAATTTTTTGGAGAAATTCAAAAGAAAATCCAAAAAAAAAAACGATTACGGTTTCATCTTCTTCCGAAAGCTTCTTCAGTTGTGATAAACATAATTGTGATAAAGTGCCTTCGTTAGCCCACTTACTACTTCAATAGAAATCCCCCAGAAACGCAAACGAAAGTATGAAAACTCAAATAAAGTTGAAGGTTCCACAGTTATACAGTTGAAAGTGAAAATATATTAAAGTAAAATTCGAAATCAATTTAATTAATTATTGGAAGACCTCTTAAGTTTGCTAATTTATAAAAATAAAATTTATATACAAAATAGAATTTAAATTCAAAGATCCCAGCTTTTTAGCTGACCAGAGTCAAACGGAATTTTTTTTTTAAATTTAGCATCTTTGATTTGGAATTTTCCGACCTGAGGAGGATTTTCCAAAGACGGAAAACACTATATTGTGTACTCAGCTTACATACGAAACCATTTTATTTTATACAAACTTTTTTTGGCGCTGAAATTGTCCAACATTCCCATCAAATGAAAGCAACTTTCTAAGTTCTAGCTTTTCTAGCTCTTAAGGTTTAGCCTGTGTGTTGATAACATTTTTTAATATTTAATTTTCATAAAAATGTTGTGATTTTATACCGATTTTTGAACCAGATTTTGTACATAAATCACAAAACTTTTTGCGAAAGTGGAATTGAGGAACCAGGCTTTATATTAGTCTTCAGTAAGTCCCTATTAACTGTCTATAGAAAAATGTTCAGCAACAGCGACGTCAGCACACCGACAGCTTGTTAGCGATTACCCTAAACGATTACCCGAGAAGGGAACATGTACTTTCACACACTTTTTGAAGAAATTGTAAAGTTTTTTGTGTTTGCTCCAATATCATGGTACAATGCGCCCCTCCTTTTTTTTTTTTTTTAGAAGAGGGCCAACCTGGCAGGCGGTCCCTTCTCCCCAGCACTTGCTGCCACTGACAGCTGAGTCTGAGTCAGCCCGATGATTAAGAACTAAAACTTAAATATCAAAAATGAAAGCAGAGCAAGAATTCAATTTGAGCAAACAGAGCGAAAAAGAAACAGACAACAGACCAAAATTGAAATGCTTTAGAATTTGCCTCATATATCTTCTCGGTTAACAGCAGCAGCAGCAGCATCAGCAGCAGGAGGCAGTGCCACAAAAGGACAGCTGCAATTCTCAATTTCTCATCTCGTCCAAACGATGTCGTTGCAATTAAATGAACGCACAAAAGTATGCAATGCAAATGGCAGACAGGCTCAAAATTAAACTCACAGAGTGAAGGGAATGGGGGAAAGAGGCCAAAAGATGTGGCCCAGCACGTGTGTTCTAAGCCTGAGCGGCGCTACGTGCACTCAACACCTGGCCAACTCGCTCTCTCTCTCTCTATCTCTTTTTAACTAGTGGCAATGGCAAATTGCAATTGCAATTGAAAGTGATAATTTCATTGCATCAAGCACAAAGCGACCGAGTGAGACGCCCGCATTCACATCCGCCTTTTTTACCTACACTACTTTAGCTGAGATACTGCTTCTCCACTCGTTAGACTGGGCACGTGTGCTTTGGCTAGTTACAGACAAATACACACATACACACACATAGAGAGAGAGACAGTTGAATGGCTTAAGTACACTAGCAGAAAATCAAGTACAAAATTATAGCTTTAGTTAGGTTGTTAGACAATTAAAAGGGAGCCAAACAGATTGAAATTAAATAAAGGAAGCTACTTTTATTTAAACTTTTCCAACCTAGGGCTGGATTTTCTCCATGGAAAAATTATTATTTTTATTTGCCCCGTAAAGCTTACCAATTAAAATTAACTTACAGTGCCTAAAAAGCAATACTTAAAAATCTACCCACCATTTTCCAACCTTTGAAGTAGATTTTTATACTATAATTTTTTTATTATTTGTCCCGTGCCTCCCTTTTCAACATTTATTGCCCATTTTTCACCGAATTACTTTTAGATCGGCTAACAAATAATTAATGGCCTTTAATACAACACCTGCAATATTTTCCGACTTTTGAGGTGGATTTTCCGAAATTGGAAATTTTTTTCCATTTAATTGAATATATATAGTAAAATTGATATATCGTTTTTTCGACAAAAAAAATCGATATTGTATATACCGATCATATTTTCGGCAACCCTACTCTAAACGTTTGATCTTGAACCCGCCATTATTTTCGGACTTTGAGGATCGATTTTCCGAAATTAGAAAATTGTTATTCCATTTATATTGTAGAAGAGCTTATATAACATATTTTAATACAGATCGGCTCAAATAAAACGTTTGGTCCTAAAACCGCCCTCATTATCCGACTTTGGGGATGAATTGTTGAGCTTGTACAAAATATTTTAATACAGATCAATTCATGGATTTCCGAAATTGTAAATTATTTTTCCATTTATTTGAATGCTCTTTGGTTCAAACTGAAATTCTTTCTGATCTTAACGTTTGATCTTGAACCCGTCCCACTCATTTTCCGACTTTTGCGGTGGACTTTCCGAAATTGGAAAATTGTTATTCCATTTAGATTGTAGAGCTTACACAACAAATTTTAATACAGATCCCTTATTTTCCGATTTTGGGGGAGGATTTTCCAAAGTCGAAATATTGTTATTACATTTATATATTGTAGAGTTTACACAATAAATTGGATTATACCAGGGACCGAAAATAATGATTATTTCTTGATTTTTAATTTCAAAAATCAGTAATAAAGAAAAATCGCACAAACGTTTGGAAAACACCAAAATAATCCTTAGCGACAGGACTATTCAAATCCAGCAAGATTTTCATATGAGTATAAAATTGTGTCTAAGTGCTATGGGGACCGAGATATTTGAAATTGAGTTTTATTGTTTTTTTTTTTTATTATAAAACTCAAGCAATAATTTTTATTTTTGAATAATAAATAAAACTCAAAAAATAATGATTACTTTTTGAATAAAAAATAAAAATTAAAAAATAATAATAATTTTTGAATTGTAAGAAAAAAATTAAAAATAATAATTATGTTTTAAATAATTAATAATAATAAAACGTGAGAAATAATGCTTAAGTTTTAATTCATAAAAAAAAAATTCATAATGATTACGGTCCCTAAATCCAGTATTCGTTATATTTGAACCGATCTGTATATATATACAGATCGGTTCAAATATAACGCTTGACCTAGAACCCGCCCCTTAATTTTCCTACTTTGGGGATGAATTTTCCAAAATTAAAAAAAGTTTTTCTATTTGGACTGTTTAGCTTAAATATCATATTTTAATACGGATCGGCTCAAATATATCGTTTGGCCCTGAACCCGCACTTATTTTCCGTATTTTGAGGTGGATTTTCCGAAATCGGAAATTGATTTCCATTTATTTGGACGCTCTATAGTCCAAACTAAAACCCTTTATACTTTAACGTTTGATCTTGAACCCGCCATCATTTACGGACTTTTTGGGATTATTTTTCAATATTGTAAAATTGTTATTCCATTTAGATTGGAATTTTTCGTAATTTTCCGACTTTGGTGGTTACAGATCGGCTCAAATATAAAGTTTGGTTCTGATCCCGCACTTATTTATTTTCGACTTTTGGGATGGATTTTCCGAAATCGGAAAGCATTTTTTCCATTTATTTCCGACAATTTTTTTTTTAAGCATAGACAAAAATCTGCTGTGATTGCCAAAGAGATTTTGGATAAGTTGAGCTGATCTTAGAAAAATGTGGAAATTTTATATATGTATTTTTTTTCTCAGTGTATACCATGTGCATGACAGTTGAACACAAATCAGGTTAAACACACGATGAGCTGGAATATGAGAAGCATTGAGCGGGTGAGGGAGGGGAGTGCGTTGTGGATGGCAATGCAAACCAAAGCCAAACCAATTGGGTCATAATTGCTTTACGGGCGCCAAACGCAAATGAGTCGTAAGCAAAGCACCGAGCAGAAAGTGGAGCCAAAGGAGCAGAAGCATCTCATCTGTCTGTGTGTGTGTGTGAAAATTGGGACAAGGGTGGCTGCTGCTGCTGCTGGCACATGATTTTCTATGCAAAAGTACAAAATGATTATAAAAACTAACTGAAAAGAAGTGTGACCAAAGTTGGTTGAAAAATGTTTTATTATTATTTGTTGCTCATTCTGTGGTTTAGCCTCGTTTTCAGTTGTTTCTTTCGTTTCTTTTCTCTTGCCTTTTAATGAGCTGCAGAAATTTGTTTCCTTTGTGGCCCGGCCTGTCCTGGCCTTGTGCCTGTTTATAGAAATCCTTGCTTTGGCTGCTCATTAGCGGGTCAGGACCCCAGGCTCTTACTTTTAAATTTGATTTCATCTTCCAGTCAATGCTAAAATTTGTTTCTTGTCCGCAATGCTGACAAAAGCAAAAGTGTTGAACATACGTATACTTCCTTCTCTTTCTAACCCTATGCTTGACTGACTCGCTCTCTCTGTATGTGTGTGTGTGTGCTGATAGCGCAAAACTGTCAGATGATTATCGGACGGGCAACTGCGGTGAGGAGAAAGGCCTTTTGTCAACTTTATAAACGAGCTCATCTTTAGCAGGGGCCAACGACTTGGCACGTCCATGTCCCTATCAGGCACTGTGGTCGAAAATGACAAGAAACCACTTTATGTTTTTGAAATCTATTCAGAAAATGTACCCTCTAGGAAGCTAGATATTTCACCAGCTAAATTTAAAAATAAATTTGCCATTTTCAACTCATTTTCTTACCATGTCAAACCACCATGCCCTTGGCTTGTGTGTGTGTGCCCGCTTTTTTGTTTGAGCTAAGGCATTCTTTTCTTAGCTGCCCTTTTTTCTTAACCCCTTTTTGCCACTTGCCCTCTTGCTGGGCCCCGATTGTTGCTGTTAATTGGCTGCCACAATTTGACTTTTTGCGCCTATCGGGCACACAAAATCAGTTGCCCCAACCAAAGGCAACATCATCATCTTCCTTTCCCTTTCCCAATTGGTGTGCTTGCCTTTTTCCCCCCCCTACCATTGTTTTGCTGGTGCGTGACTATCGAGCTGTGTCACAGTTTTGCATACGAAATTGAAAATTTCATTTCACCCACCGTCGTCGTCGTTGCAGTCTTTAGAGTTTAAGGTTCCACTTCAACAGGAGCAAACAAATTTCTAATATAATTTTCAGCTCTCCTGCTGCTCTTATGTTCCTACTCAACCACCCCTCCACATGGTCTGGCTTTTATGATATTTGCAGCAATTCCCATTCGGTTAGCATTATAAACTTATCATAAAATAAAGTTAGCTGCTTCTGCTGCTGCTGCCGTCGCTGCTGCTATTCAAACCGCAAATTTAGCAGCGGCGCGTTATTAAATCACCAGGTGTGTGTGTGTGTGTGAGTGTATATAAAAAAAAAAAAAATAAAAAAAAAAAACAGGGGAAAAGGAGTAAGAGCAATAGTTGACACTCACACACATGTAAGGAAAATGCAAGCAGCTGCACAAAATGGCTGCCACGAATAAGCACAAGAAAGAAAAGTCAATTTTTGGCTAGACCTTAAACGAAGTTAACTATACTCTATATATGGGCAGACCAAAAAATTTTAAGTTCTTCAAAAAACTTTTTTGTAGGAAAATAATCAAGTTTAACTATTACATTTATTTATCAAATGCAAAGTCGTGCAAGCTTAAATTGTCTCATTTTGATATTTCTACAGAACTTTTTGTTTTCATAAAAGTTCTTAAAAGTCTGACTTTAGCTTTCTTTAATCTATCCAGAGTAAACAAAAAAAAATGCATGCAATTTTTTAATTTTCGCTTATTTCGATGTCCCGTGCGACATTACAAAAAATAACATTTGTTATCAGTGCTTCGAAAGTACATGCAGAAAAAGCTTATCCAATATTGCCTACAAATTGTCATTTTTTATACATTTTACATAAAAAAATCTTTCTGAAAAACTAGAGGATTTGTGTTCTTGGTACTTATACAAAGTTGGTCCCGTTCGACATCGTAAGTGCGAAATTTGAAATTTTCCATTTTTGTAAAATCATACTTGTTAATTATTTATATCTAAATAAGCATAAACGGCTGGAGAAAAAATTGTAAAATATCTATATTGATATTTTTTTCGATATTGAAAAAGAATTATTTTGATATTGATATTTTGTTGACAAAATAATCGATATTTTCGATATTTAAAAAAAATGTTTTTTCTTAAGAATTAGCAGGACTTTAAGGATAATTGATAATTAAAACTAAATTCTGTCTGTGATCAAAATCTACAGAACAGAGCTCCAAAACCAAAAAAAGATATACAGATTAAATGTATTTTAATAGGTTTGACAGAGATATGTATTTTATTTATTTTATTATATAAGATTTTGTGGAAACTTATTCAAGCATTTATGGTGAAAGAAGACGCTGAAGTTGAAAAGAAAACATATCAACAACTGAGAAAACATAATCGTTAATAATCGTTAGACAGAGATTTTTGGAAGACGCGTTGAGTTATGTGCTTATCGGTTATTAGGCTTCTGTTGTCGGAAACCACACTTTTATAGTCGAAGACAAACTTTATATGGTCGAAGCCAAGCGCTTCGATGTCAACGAGCTTCCTGGTGAAGCGCTGGCAATTTGACTTTATCCTCCTCCTTCAAAAATATCACAAAAACATTCTATATACGATATATCGCGTTAGTAAAAACATCCGATATTGATATATCGTTTTTCGACAAAAATATCGACATTTGATGTATCGATAACATATCGATAGTATAGAAAAAAGTGGAAAATATTTGATTTCTTGTTATTATGTGAAAATAAATACATTGAATCTTCTATTAATTTAAAAACATTTTATTAAAGCTTGTTCATATATATATTAAAGTGACTTTAATGCACAATATTTTAAAATTAAACACATCGAAATATAGTCTTAGAATTCGCTGAAATTGGCTTTCAAATTGTTGTTTACAAAAACCACTTTCGTTTTTGTCCCGTGCGAATGCCTAATTAAGTAAAAATTGCTAAAAATCAACCTTAGCTTTAATTAGACTGAATTTACATGATGAAGCAAACTTCATGAAGTTATCTTAGTGGGCGAGAGACTTAAATGTAATTCCTTACTATTCGTTTAAAAGATCTGAAAGATTTCCTCTAAATTCCATGCCTACTAAGACGGGATTTACACCATGAAGCAAACTTCATGAAGTTTTCTAAGTAGGAGAGAGTTTTATATGTATTTCCTTACTATTCGTTTTAAAGGTCTGAAAGATTTTCTCTAAATTCGTTGCCTACTAAGAAAACTTCATGAAGTTTGCTTCATGGTGTAAATCCCGACTAAGAAAACTTCATGAAGTTTGCTTCATGGTGTAAATCCCGACTTATAGGGCTAATAAGGCGCTTCAAGTGAAGCCACTTAACAAAATAAAAATCCATTGTATTTAGACATTTTTTTTCACTTCAAATGTGTTCGACGGTCACGTTCGACATAATGGAAATGCTCATATATCAGTAGCATTTGGATAATCAAGCTAAATTATATTCAGAATTTATTAAAATTTAATTAATCGAATTCAATCGATCGGAATTGGTAAAGGTTTTTATTTTCAAAAAACGATTAGAGAATTCGGTTAATAAATTTTGACTTCAAGACAGTCGACTGAAGATAATATGAAGTTATTCCTCCAATAACACACTATTTGATCGAAATCGAAAACGGGAACAAGCCCGTATATTTTTAAGTATTTCGCTTACTTCTACCGAAATTAAAGTGAATTGACAGCCAGACCACAATGCGCACAATTGCCGAATTCCCAACTTAAAACACATACGCGTAGTTGTTAGTAAACTGCACATTTTTGGTCCTTTGAACCGGATATCAGTTGATATTGCTGAGTTTGGCAATAAATTGTTCGTCCAAATAAGTTTATATATGATTTTTGGTTGAGTAATGGTCTCTCTATGAACACTTAAGCAGTCATTAGTCTATAGATCTCCCGAATTTCCATCTCAGTAAAATTAAACAAGACTGTCTGAGTCCGATCGGATAAATACGTATGAATCCATTTGAGCAGTAGGTCAGGGAATCCTATTTGTGACAATTTTCCCAAGAGCAGAAGATGATTTACAGAATCGAACGCTTTGCTGAAGTCTGTAAAAATGACATCAGTTTGCTGCTTTTCTAGAAAGCCGCACCTAATAATGGATGTTAGCTCAAGGAGGTTGGTTGATTTGAAACGACGCTTCATGAAACCATGTTGAGTCGGCGAAATAATTGACCTGCATAATTTTTCCTATAAAACGCGTATGGTCCTTCAAGTCTGATTTTAACTGAGCAATGATAAACTTTTAAATAATATTGTTATCAATTTATAAACATTAGATGATTCCTGGATCCAAAGAAGAAAATTAATTTTCTGAACTTCTTCTTAGTACATATATTAAGACCAAAATGCAATGCCGCTTAAAGAGCATGACAAATCGTCGATTTAATCACTTGTGTCTTTTATATTATTGATTTGATGCTGCAGCTTTCTTTAACAATAGTCGTATTCAGCAGAAAACTTGCTCCCTGATCAATGATATATTTCTTGGTAATTTACATAGCCTACTTTTTCTCTTGTATTTAATATGATATTTAGATGGAGCTTTTTAAAATGTCAATTTAGAATGACCCCCTAAAAGTATGCTAATTAATAATATTAGTTTTATTTAGCTGATCAGTGATTAAGTGTCTCTGCTGAACGCGCCCAATTTTTGTCCACTTTTTCGTTCAACTAATCAGACTTTTTCTCAAGGGTATTTCACATGCTCACAGAAAGGCAACTGCACCTACTTATTGTACGTACCTGTCTGGCAAGCCAAAGCAGCAGCGTTGACATTTTCTCAACTTAATTAATTTTTGTGCTGGAAGCCACCCCCCTCCTTTCCACCCCTCTCTGCCATGACCACACAGAAACAAACACACACACACACATCTCGAGCTGCCATTTTGTTTAGTTTTGCTTGACATTTTGGCGCTTGATTAAATTTCAAAATGAGAGAAAATATGGCCCAAGTGGCAAAAGCCATAAATATTTTAATTTCAATTAAAAATTGTTAGACGACTTTTAGTTTGTTGGAACATGTTTAAATTATTTATATAGCGCTATGGTCACACTTAAATCGTCATAATTGAAAATTAGAAATTGTTTAAGTAAATTGCCTGCTATTAATTTTTTTTTTTTTTTAGTTTTTGTAAACTTATTAATTTACTTTATTATTATTTAATGGTGGTTATTTTTTGATATATTGAAAACCATTTGAACTTTTTCATTTACCACTCCCATTTTATTACACTTACTTTTGGTTAATGTTTCTAGACTGAAAAACATGTTTACCACTTTAATTTAATTTAGTTAATTTACATTTGTTTTGATACATCTTGATTTATATGGTCACACTTAAAAGCCAAATATCAACTAATTGAAAAGTGTTTGTTTTTTTTGTAGTTGTTGTAATTTTGCTAAGTGCTTTTCCTCTTTTTGTTTTTTTTTTTTTTTTTGTTTTTATGCCCAATTTATTATTCGCGTTCAACTTGAAAATAAGTTGAAGAGTCCTTTTGGCCGTTTGCGCTTCATCGACTGGCAATGAGTGGGCTTTGGTTTCGATGGGGGGGTTAAATGGTCGCTTTAACCCTCAAGTGGGTGCATTTTTTTTCTTTCTTGTTGTTGCCATACTTATTAGCAGTACATAAGGATGGGGAGGATAACTATCCTCAGGGTATAGACGGCAGGCAAGTCAGCAAGTTTCTGGCGGGGTTAATAAAGTTTGCTTCAGTTTCAGTTTTTGCAGTGCAATGTAAATTCTCTTCTCCTTTTGCTCTCACGCTTTAAGCCATAATAAACTGTGGGTTGGGTGGAAGGTTGCAGCTTGTTTTGTAATCATTTCAATTTCTTAGTCAAAGCAGCAGCAGCAGCAGCCGCTAACAGCCAAGGCTGAAGTTATTATTTGCTAGGCAACTTAGTATATAACTAAAAAACAGTGGAGAGTTTTGCACAAAGTGCTCGGGAGTGAAATGCCATTAAAACGGAGAGACAGAGTTAGAATACAAAAAAAAAACAAGAAAAAAAAACAGCAGACAATTTTTGACGCATTGTAAACGAGAGGCGAGCAAACAAAGTTTAAATTGCAGTTGGGCGAGAGTTGTAAATTAAAATTTTCCAAGCGGGCGTCTAATTAATGTTAAGGGCTAACTTCTAACTTTATGGTTACGGTCATTCATAATCCAATACACGCTTGGGTCATATTTGATTTAACATTTTTTAATTGGGCGAAACGCTTGAAAAGGCTTTATGAAAAATTGTGAATTATGTTTGAAAGCTCAGTCCTTGCTAAAACAATGAAAAAAAAAACATTGATTCCAATTATCGCCAAGTTGATATCCGGCTCGAAAGACCATAAATGTGGCCACTGTTTTAGTTAGGGATTCGGCAATTGTGCGAATAGTTCTGCATTATTTTTTGATAATTTCATTAAGAATTTCTTTCGTTTGAAAAATTACATAATATTGTGAGCCGAACCATTATTTCTGGCATTAGAGGGTTAAGCTGAAAAAGACTAAATTTAAAACCGAAACTGTAGAGGTGAGTTTTTTATCCCCGCGTATATAAAAATACCAATTCTTAGTTGGTCTCATTCAGCATGTTTCACACATTGACCTGGTCACACTATTCATAAGAAAACTTGTTAATATGAGTCAGTTTATTTCTTTTTTATGTATATTTGAAGTATTTCCTTCAGTTAATTATTCTCATTCGTCTTGCTTGAGCTTGATTTGGGGCTGTTATTGTTGTAATCATTTTCATTCTCATTATCCTCCTCCTCATTGGTGGAATTTGCATTCTCATTATCCGTGCCCGAGCTACTTTCCATCGAATCATAGTACAAACTATCATTCGGATCACAATCCATATCCTCTTCCAATATTTGGGGCTTGAGGCAATAATCCTCCAAAGTTTGCGGCACTATTATACCCTGACGCTTCGCCTCGGCATTGGTGGCGGTTGCCTGCTGCCTCACCATTGTCGCGTATTCGGCATCCTGGCCCTTGGTATCACGCCAGCGTCTATACATAACCGCCGCATCCACATTGGCCGGCGATGAGGTATTCGGTTCATTTAGCAGCGATATCACCGAAAGCAAAATCGTACGCACATTCTGTGTGGGATTCCAACGCTCGCAGGGCAGCTCACCATTCATGGGATTATTGGTGGACGGATGCAATATGGAAATGCATAGGGCGCCATTCTCGTACACATTGGGATGCCAGACTTTGGTCAGGAAGCGCATGGTGGGCGGCGAGTAGGGATAGTCGTTGGGGAAACGCATATGGGCACGAAAATAGCCGCCCTGATAAAGTGTCTCGGGTGGTCCAAAGATGCCCACCTCCCAATCGAAGAGATTATCTTTGTCCATAAGTGTAACACGAAATCCCTCGAGCAGCTGATCCTGCATCGACTTGTATTCCATGGCCAGAGCACGCAAAGCCATGCCTTTGGATACGTTTGAGGAAGTTGAAGCCATTTTGGTTTTGACGAAATTTGTCGGTGCTTTTTTGTTTTTTAATTTTTGATACGCTTTGTGGCTTAGCTGAGTTGGGAATGAGATTTGTACGATATAGAAATGATTTTGAAGTATTTGTATGGCCTGCTAAAATGATTTATGGCATCTCTCGTTGTAGTTCATAAAGACTTTATTAGTAAATAAAATGCCATAAAATCTAAACAAGTTGTGTAAGGCCAAGGGGGCCAGAAGGACTTGGCCATTGTCCTCACTCGTTGCACTCTGAAGTTATGCAAGATGCCCGCCCCGCCCGCCCTTTCGTGTGACATTATGCAAATCGCAAATACCCATGCCAGGACAATGCCGAACACAAAAGCAAGAGCAGCTGCAACTAGAGTAGCAGCTGCTGGCGACGAAGGGCCCAGGACTTTAAGTGGATTACAGGCGGCAACTTGTTGGCTAAGTTCAATAAACATGGCCCGTCAGAGTCGGTAGTACTCAAAAAGGATAAATACCCATCAATTTAGATCACATGGCTAAAGCAGAGCTTGACTCTAAATAACAAAAATTTATAAATATGAAGACCATAAGTCAACTCCCAGCCCTGTCAGAAAGCTAAGGATATGCCTTCCTTGTTGGATAAATTTTTGAAAACATTTATTATGACTTTCTTTTGTCTCAATGGTAATGACACGGGAAGCTGTTCTGCGGACAGTTTTCTCATCTTCATGTTTTTTTTTAAATCTAGGTGGATATTAAGAAAATGCAAAATATTAAGAAAGACCTGTGTATAATTTTTTAAGCGGCCTAAAAGTAGGCAACATATATTTTCTTAATATTCACCTTGATTTCAAATACCATGAAGATGAGAAAACGGCTCCAAAAGTACCGAAAATCTAAAACATACCTTGACAAAAGTCTATCAAGCACGCTTGTTCTTAATTTATGATTATTGGGGTAGGGTTTATCTTATAAACATTATGCTCTCGCTTTGGAAACAGTTTGGGCATGTTTCACAAACATTTTGTGCTCAAAATGTATTGACTTTATTTTTAGGGTTTAGGGCTCCAATCTACACATTTCAATGCATTGGGGGAATATGAATATTGTCATAAGGGTTGGACTCCAGTCTGCATTTTATGAAATTTCAGATCACATTCGAGTCTCTTTCGAGTTCTCAAAACTGATCAGAATGGTCATTTACTTTTGTCGGGTGAAAATGGAAAATGAAAAATGGGTAAGCTTGGATATTCTTAAGCCGAGCTGAGAAAAATTGATTTGTTCTTCCTCTTTTTAATCTCATAAAGATTGAATTACATAAGACAACAAAATTAAACTTTTTAAACTTTCTAAAAGATTATCGAGTGCTTAATACGAATCGGTTTGCCAAAATACTCCATCACGACTGGATGTTTTGTAATTTGAGCCTTTAGTTGGTAAAAGTGCATATTTTGACCATTTCAAGGCATGCTTTGTGGGCAACCCAATACGTCTGTTTTGAATCTCCTTGATTTCATCGTAAAGTACTATTCCTTAGCTTTAAAATAAATTATTCCAGATAATTTTTTTAATTTTTTCAACGAAGATACGTAGGTTGCTATACATATTTCTGGCCTAATAATGAAAACGCGAATATTTATGATCAAAAATGGTTTTATTTTTTCAAAGTATTCTCCAGCAAGATTTATAAACTTTTGCATGCGCTCAAACCAATTGACGAAGCACTTTTTCCACTCCGATTGAGACACCACCAAAACATGGATTTTGAACTCTTCAACAGCATCTTCTGGCGACGAAAATAGTCTATAAGTTATCTAATGTTATAAATAAATTAAGTAAGAAGTCATTGGGTGTCAAGTCAGGGCTGTACGGCGGATGACCCATCATTACGACGTTTTGGGCGGTTAAAAAGGCGCTGGTGTGAGCTGAAGTGTGAGAGCTCGCATTGTCATGGTGCACAATAATCTGTCTTCTCTTGTTCGTTTTTCGAATTTCTCCGAAGACTTAAGGCAAACAGATTGTGGTGTACCACTCAGAATTGACCGTCCTACGTTGCTCAAGCGGAACAGTCGCCACATGACCAGTTTTACCGAAGAAACAGGCGACCATTTGCTTCAAAGACCCACACGGTCGATTGCTGTTTTGTTTCGTCTTATAAACGTCTTTTGAGACACCGCGATTATATTTTTTCAAAATGTCTTTGCACCAATCCACACGAGCCTTTTTTTTAAGCGATTGTCAAATTGTGCGGGATCCAACAAGAACAAACCTTTTTTACGCCCAGGTGTTCATGCAATATCGAATGTATGCTGGTGGAAGAAATGCCCAAGGATGCCTCTATCTCACGGTATGTCACATAACGATCTTGCATTATCAGTTCACGCACGGCATCAATGTTTTCTGGCACAACGACTGTTTTTGGACGACCTTCGTCTTCGAGCGAGCATCGCTCGCGATTGAATTCATTAAACCAATTATTCACAGAGCTATAGGCTGGTGCTTCATCGCCATACAAAGATTTAAGTTCATCGTTGCACTCTTGTCGTGATTATCCACGTCGAAAGTTGTGAAAAATGATTGCACGAAAATTTTCACGAGTTAATTACATTTTTCTGCTGAGGTAAGTTTTTGATTAATCGTTAATCGATATCAAACGTGGTCACACATGAACGAGTTGTATGGAGATTTTGTCGATAAAAGTCCAAACTTTTTTTGGGAAAAGGCCAATTGGTCCTGAAATGGCTAGAAGTGACCTGGACAAGAAACTTAAATAGCAACCCACGTAGAGACAAACATCTTTAGAAAGAACTAGGTTGGGTATGGTTAGATTAGAGCATGCATACAGACACCTCTTATGCTTCAGTCCAAAATGTGTCTGAAAAGTGAGATTAAGGGCCGAATTTTCATCTTCTAAATAGCTGCTAAGTGTCAGATAAACATACATTTTGCTCTGCTATTTGTTAGTTTATGTGACAGATAGTCAGTTATCGGCCCTAAATACGAGAACTTTATCTCAGCTAGATCAGACATGTTAATCAGATAATAGAAGCCAAGATGTTTTAGTCTCAAACAGCAGAAATATTTTCCTAGATCAATCAGTGACTTGGAGTTGGGAACATAGAGTTGGCCATGCAGTTTAAAGAGTTTAAAGCTAGTTTGCTTTGAGTTAGAAGATATTTTGTAAAATGAGCAGGTACGTTGCCATAGGAATACCTGCGTTCTCACTATCGGGCAGGAGAGACGCGGTAGGGCCCTAACTCGAGAGTTTGTTGTAGGAACCCTTGCAAATTAAATCTTAACATTTTCCTGTTACTCTAGAAATAACTTATAATGTAGTGAGTCGATTTGCAGCCTTAATTAAGACTGCAGCAATTCCTGTTTTTTATACATATTAGAAAAATGTGATTTATTTTTTTGTAAATTTTCTTTTTTTTTTATTGGCAAAAGTCACCAACATGCGCTTTAGCATTTGCATGTTACCTTGCATCATTTCCTGAATTTGGGCCCAAAAAAAAAAACAAAACAAAAAAACGGTGCATTTTCAGCCAAAGCTGAGCCTTCTTTTGTCACATTTTCAGCATACATTTCCACTCACTCGAACCCACTCGTTTCCCTTGCACGTTAAACTTTTTAATTAACTGCCTTACAAAGATTTGGCGTTTTATTTTTTTTTTTCCTTTTTTGGGGGTAGTCAGCAGAATCGTGAGCCTGCGGCGTCTGGCCACGAATTGACATTTTTGTTGGTTCCTTTTTTTTTTTTTTTTCTTTTAGCTGGCGGAATTTAATAAGCCAAAAATGTGGGCAATGCTGTTTTGGCAGAAACTGAAATTGAAAAATCAGCAGCCAGTCGCAACGTTTGCTAATTAAACTTTTGTCGGAAAACGGGCTGTTGGGGTAGTTGGGGGGGGGGCTGTTTCCGTGCTTTAAGCTAATGACAAATGGCTGTCAGTTTGTCAGCTGCCGCTGCCGCTGCTGCAATTGCCACAAAAAACTAAAAGGCAACTTTTCTTTTCTTTTTTTTTTTTTTTTTTTTTTGTTATTTTTATTGCACCTATGCCGCATGCCGAAAGGGCACAAATAAAGTTGAATTGGAACTAATGACTGAACGAACTGCTAAAAATGCTGTCACAATATTTAAAAGTTTTAATTGTTTGCTCAATGGGCACAACTGAGCGGCATTAACTTTGTTTTTAAAGTTTTTTTGTTTAAAGGATCAGGCGATGACTCGACACGACTAGACTCTCTCTTGACTCTCCGCTTCTCACTGACTCACTTGTTTTTTATACACTTGAAAAGTGTATATATTCGAAGTTTGTAACGCATGAAATATTCATTTCCACCCCAACTATATTTCTTGACGCCGGCCGGTTCATTTCGCTTCGCGCGCGTCGTCTTTTTTGTCGTTCTACGCAAACTATCTCTCGTTTTAAAGTATCGAGCGAATTTTACAGAGTCTCTTTTTTGACGAACATTGGACCGCGCGGAAATACTATGCCATAGAACGATCGGCGGAAAAGTCTTATGAGAAAAATTTTTTTTTTCTATTGTAGCTCACCAATCTTGGTATTTTGTTTTAGATGATTCTACATGTTTGTGGAAAAATTGATCAAAATCGGATGAATATAGCATATAGCTGCCATATAAACGGTCGGTCAAAAAAGTAGTTCTACTGGGAAAAACTTTTTTATTTTCCATCGTAGCGTCACCAATCTTGGTATATATTAGTTTTATATGCGTTAGCACTATTCTGGAAGATTTTATCAAAATCGGAGGACTATAGCATATAGCTGCCATAGGACCGATCGGTCGGAAAATGTGTTTTACTGAGAAAAGTTTTTTTTTTGTGGTATCAAATTTTTATTATCAATGATTAAAAAATTGTAAATATCTGATATCTATATCCTATATATATTTTACCGGTTAAATCAGTTGGAGTAAACTTTTTCAAGTGTATTAAAACTTCGGCACAGTCGAAGTTAGCTTTGCCCTCTCGTTTTTTTTTTTTTTTTTTTTGGAGCGAAATAATTTAACATGAATATATCGCATTTCATGGAGTCATACATCACACAGCGCCCAAGTGGGCCGGGGGCTAGGGCGGGGCAGGGCAGGAGAGGCGTGGCTGGCCGGCGGGCAAGTGACAGCACTAACATAAACCACAATAATATCCAAAGTCATGAAGGAAGTAACCAAGTGTGAATTTTCGGTTTATGCCTGGCGAATCCAAGCGTTGAAGCGCCGCCGGCCGCTGTTGCTACACTCTCGGGTGTTGCTGCTAGGAGGGAAGAGAGAGAGAGAGAGAGAGAGATAGAGAAGGAAAGTGTACCCTACAGTTTAGCACAGAGGAGTTTTAGATTTTGACACTTGTAGATTTTAAATCAAAATCTTGAAAATCCTGACTTGCATATGAACAAAGGTAGCAAAGGGTCAACTAAGTCGAGATAGAAAGGCAAGACGTAGTGCTTCAGCATGTACGTTGCCATAGGCATTCCTCATGTGCTCGACTCTAAAAAGAGATCCATGGTGGTTATTTATCTGGCCACTTAGTACGCTTATTCATATCCATTTTTGTTACGGTATTCAGGCACCCATTATCGCAAAGCGCAAAGAATTTTTAAAAATTTACCAAAAAAGACATAATTATCATTTCATTGCTTCGGACCATCTGGTCACTCTAAAACCTATGTTAATTTGCTTAAGTGTCCTTTTTTGATATATAGCATCTGAAATTACGCTACAAAAAATACAAAAATGCCATTCTATATTTAGGTATGACTGTGATTAAATTAAGATCGTTTTGTTCTTAAAATTTTTACGTTATATTGTTTTTTTTTGTATTGCATCATATAAAAATTCATTATTTGTCAGATTTTCGAACTTAGTCAGCTTTTGAGATCGCTTTTACTTGGATTTCCCCTGTTTAAGTGCGCAATTCTTGATTTTTTTTTCAGAGTGTAGGCACATAATTCAAATTCAAAGTAACGTATAGGGTGGCTAGTGAATTATGCTACATTAAGGGGTTATGAAGCCATCGTGCTAACTCAAAAAAGTAATGATGCAGTTAGGTGCCTAGGGCCCAAAATAGAAGGAAACCGTCGAAATTATTTAATTAATGTCCTGAGTCACTGCTTGCTGGTCAAAGAAAACAATACTCTTGTGCGAACAGTTGAGAAACCCAAACAGAGAAACTTAGAAACAAACACAACGACAACCTCATTCGAAAGAGAGGTTGTAAATCCGATATAAGTTCAAGTTTACAGAATTGTTGGGTGTAAGGATCATACTTTAACCTCAGCTAGTCCCTAACTTAGTCCAGCAAGCGGCAAAATATGAGAAATTGTCACATTTTTCTTCATCTTGAACTTCAGGCAGCGCACTGAAAGCTTCTGGTTAGCCGTTTCATATACGTACATCCTGTGCAGGCTTCAAAGCGAAGCTTTCGTTAGCTGTGCGCTCCCTTTCTGCTTGGCAGGGCACCCTGTGCAGTTGTTTTATTTGCGCTTCCGTTTCGCGGACAGTTTGCTTTGCTGTTTTTACTTCATTCTTGGCCATGTTTCTATTTTTTTTTGGTACAGAAAATGTTGCAACAAAACATTTACGACGTCATCGTTTCACAATTTTCGTGCTGTGACCCCCCATCCCTCACACATCGCCCAACCCTAAAACAGTTCTGTTGTATCTTAAAAATAAAAATGGTTGTTGCTGCGCCGCCGCCGCCGCCGCCCCAGCGGGGCATATGAAAAAGTACGGGGGAAAAAGAAAGCAAACCTTGTGTCATTTATCATGCATTTCCACTTTTGGCTTCCGTCGACCGGGACGTGGCCCGCACAGACAAATGTACAGCGACAGGCGGACAGATGGACGGATAGACGGACGGACAGCGGTCGAGTTGAGTTGAAATGATGTGAGCGCACCGCAAAGCAGGCAACCGAAAAAAAACACACACACACACACTTGCACACACACATCAAGAAAAAAAGGGTCTGGACTGTTACATTGCCTCGCGTTGAATCAAAAAATTCAGCTTTGGTATTTTACAAATTTGTGGTATTTTTTTTGCCTTGTGGCATTTTGCGCCTCAAGACCAGCAGGTCGACGTTGGCTTGCTACACTGCCAAAAAAAAACATTAATAACCAGTTTTTGGAGGTGAAATAAAAACTTAATTTTAATAATTTCGCTATTTTTTTATGTGAGAATATGTAAAGCAAAAGTGTTGGGGTCGTTTTTTCATCTTCATGTTTTTCAAATCCATGAAGGTGCTTTTTGATCAAATATAAGTTGCCTACTTTTAGGCAGATTTGAAAAAATTATGCTTAATTTTAGACGCGGCCTAAAAGTAGGCAATATAAGTGTTCTTAAAAAGCTTCTGTATTTGAAAACCATGAAAATGAGAAAACGGCCCTAACACTTCTGCTCTTTTCTATTTTGGGGCCATTAGCATCTGACTGCCAGATGGCGCCACTTAAGCTTACCTATCGCCCTTTAGTAAACTAAATCTAAATTTATAAATATTTTTTTTACTATTACAATAGTGTTAAGCGTAAGCGAAATTATAAAATTTTCTTGCCCACCGCTGACTTACTGCAAATCGCTTTCAACTTCTATCAATTGCAACATAAAAATCAAAGCTTTGCAGTATTTAAAAAAAATATATTCCCACCTCTCCTTGCACGTAAGGGATATACCAAAAAAAAAATATACCCACAATTCAGTGTCACTTTTTTCTCTTCCTCTGCCTCTTCATTTTCTTCTGTCTTTTTTGCTGTGCCCTCATTTCTGTTCCTGGCCGCTGCTTTCATTCCCTTCCATTCTTTGGGACAAATGAAGCAGCACACAAATCATAGACAGACGACCAATTTATGCGTTTTCATTTGCTCGCCATTTCATTTCCTCTCCAAATACACAAAGATGACAAAAATGTTTAAATAGCAACAAAAAAAGAAAATTAATAAATCACACAAAAAACTGCTGTTAAATTAATTCCCTCTATAGCCGGGGCTGGGGCTAAGCCAAAAAAAAAAATATATATAAAATACATTTTCTTTCAACTTGCCTCGTCATTTCTTCATAATTTGAATATGGAAATGTTGCATGACTTTGGGGTAAAAGGGCATAATTTATGCATTTCAAGAAACAGAAACAGAAAAATCTCAGTTTAAATTATGAAAAAGTTCTGGAAATTGTTTCCACTTTTTTTTGGGGCTGTGGCACACAAAAAGGCAATTGATTTGCCAGTTGGTCAGCCAACTGGCTGTAAAATGTGCATGAATTTGCTTAAAAATAAAATATATATTCAGCGGGGCCTACAATCATTTGAAAGTGCTTTTTGTTTATAAATATAAAACAATCAATATGAAATAATTCCTGAAACTGATTTAGATTTCGTCGAACAGCTGCTTCATACAAATTGTGCATTGTGCCCAGAAAAGCTAAAAAAAATGCAGATCATTCTAAAAACTTTACTGAAATCAGCTCCGAGGCTACTTTAGATTTGTGTTTTCCTTCTGCTTTGTAAAGTTGGAAATATTCTAAAGTTACCTGCTCTGCCACAAACTATTATTAAGGAGGCTGAACAAAATGTGATATTTGAATATCATTCACCAATTTGTCAATCAGCTGTTCACGAATTCTAAGTCAATAGAGGTTGTTCCATCAACTGATTTAGATTAATTTTTACAAAATCTTCAGCTAAACACAACAATGAACACAAATCTGTTCACGTCGGGATTTTTGATGATTTGATCTTGAAGTTGACGAATATGCGTACTTTGAGCATTTTAAGACATGTTTTGTGGGCAACCAATCATACTCTCAACTCTGTGCCAGTACAACACACCGCTGCCCCAAAAAGTAGGCAATGTAAATGTGAGTTCTCAAAGTCGCACAGTGGCTCGCTTGGCAGATTTAGCGTTGCAAAAATCATAACTTTTGAACGGAAAAAAATATTTGAAAAATTTAAAGGGACGATGGAATTTATCTAGCTTCAAAATAAACGTAAGCATGTCTTTGTATGTCTACAAGGTTCATATATTAATACACTGAAAAGATTTCCTGAAATGGGCAAATCATTTTTAAAATTTTTTTAACGATTTATTTAAAAATGGTTTTTTCAAACTAACTACAATTAATTAAATTTGATAAAAATATAATTTTAAATTACAAACAAAAAAATTTGTTTCCCACAGAATTTGTTCTAACCAGGTTTCGTAAAATAACAAACATTTTTCTTTACACGCATGATATTAATACAAAGTAAAATATACAAGATGTAAAAAATAATTATTAAAATAATTTTACTGGCTACCTGGAGTTACCTTTATCGAATCAAAAAAGGAACAACCCTTAAGGGGGTCTTCTACCTTTGAAAATTTTTTTTTTCAATTTTTTTGTTTTGCCTTATTATTATAACTTAGACATTCCCCTTTCAAATATTCGAAATAGTTTAGCAGATATATCCATTTTAGTGGAGCAATGTTCTTGCTAACGTGAGTATTTTCAACGTTGCTCAAAACTTTAACCGCGTTTTTCTCGAAACCACGTTTTTTGACCTGGTAGCCATGATTGAGCCAGTTCTACTGAACCGAATTTGATAAGCTATATTGCAATCGACGCAGAATTGATGTAATTCTGGCCCGTACCTCAATCATGAGGAAAAACATTTTTTACTTTTTTTTTACACTAACCTCAAAAAAAAACTTGAAAAATCGAAATTTTTTTTTTAAATGGCCGCCAGTTTTTCAAACAATTATTTAAAATTATGATTGAGGTACGGGCCAGAATTACATCAATTCTGATCATAACCTCATTTACCGTTTTCAATTCCGATAACCTGGAGTCCCGGAATCATGGCTACCACCTCTACACCTTTTTTTTGAGACATTAATTGGCAGGCCGATAACTTTTTGAACAGCCCTTGAATTCCAAAACAACAACAATGTTCAAAGGTAGAATACCCCCTTTAATGGGCCAAACGAGCCACTGTGGGCTGTAAGGACTGCTGGCCCCTTGAAGTGTGCAATATAATTAATAGTTATTTTTTCCCTAGAATACATCCCCAAAAAGTAGGCAAAGCATTTTAAAGTTCGTTGTTCCAAAAAATGGAAAAAAATATTTTTCGACAAAAATTCGATTCTAAAAATTCGGCTAAGTGCATATGTTTAATCGAATAATCTCTTGGTGATGAAAGTGCGTCTTGAACTTATTACTTTATATCATATACTTTATTATTATATACGTGCGAGACAAACTTTTTTTTGCTTCGTTGATCTAAAATTCTAAGCAGCAGTCAACTGTTTCGATTGTTTCTTGATCTCTTACAAGCAACATCTGCATTCTTAATGCCAAAGTTGTTCAGCATTAAAATTTCGACTAAATTAAATAGTGTGACCATACTTTATATTAGCTAATACATTTTATTAACAATTATTATTCCCTTTGAGGGAGACAGGGCAACAAAAGTTTAAGTTTTCTTACTTAGTCCAAAGACCTAAATAATGTTACAATTTTAAAAGTCTGGTAATAAAAATTGAAAAATAAATATAAAAGCTTCGTCTCGAATAACTGAAATTCAGTTTACCCAAATTTCCAGCTCCAACTATGAATCTAAGTATAGCTTAAATATCAAACAACATTTAATCAGTTTAAATGTTAAATTCAAGCAAAATTTGCCCAAATATGTGATTTGTTTTGCAACATATTTTTTCGTATTTCAATTTTCGTGTTTGGTAATTGAATTAAATTAAATTTGAATAAATCACACAAAATAAAGCATGTTCAATGGGGCGTATACGTGATTTGATGTTCCTATAACATTTTTGTGAATTTACCGATGGCCATTTGATTTTTATTATCGATGAGAGGGGGGGAATTTACTCATCTAAGTCTCGTTCCAAATGTAGCAACAATCGAATGATGAATTGCATTTGCCAGTCGACAATGGCAGCAAGTGCGTGAGAGTAGCATCAGGTGCAAGGATATGGCAGCACCTGTTCGAGCGGAGCAAGCCTTTTTTTGTACGCCATGATTGATTCGTTAATTTAGTTGAGTTGTCTGGCTGGTGGAAATGGCATGAAAAATGCATAATGATGATGATGATGATGAAAAGATAATCCCCTGACATGGTTGATAATAATTGGCAACTCATTTCAATGAAATGATTTCAGGGCCAAGAAATGCTCAACTTTTTTTTGCAGCATTTTGTGGGCGTTTCGTCTGGCCAAACAAATTGCGACGCCATTTGGTCTGTGGCGCAGCCCAAAACCGCAATGAACTTGAGCCAGCTGTCAATGTGATAAATAAACTTGGCTTTGGTTTGCTTGGGTTCCCTCCCCTTCTTCCCGCAATTCTAAATTATAATCAGACATGTGTTGTACTATGACTATATAAATCAGCTGCCACTTTTGTTCACTAACACAAAAAAGTATATATAATATGTGTCTATTCGTCTTCTTTTTTTTTTGTTCCAGCAGCCGCAGCAAATCTGTTGGTGAGAAATGGGAATAAGCAAGATGCACTGGCTGCTACCTTTGGTAACTTTGACAATTCTAAGCAATGTCTATATAGTGGAGGCCTATTCAAGTAAGTAGAAAGCAATCTCTATGAAGAAAATGTTTTTTGGGCTGTTCACAGGGGTGCGAAAATACCAAAAGTTCATTAACGATTTTGTATATAAGCTAAATAATAAAAAAATAAAAAAACTACAGCCACACTTATTTCTTTTAAACCATTTGGGACCATAATAATTTAAATGTTAGAACTTTTAGCAAATTTACAGAATTCATGTCATCTAGAAAATTATAGGTAAAAAGTTTTCTTTATAGAAAACACTTGTTTGACTGAAAAAACTATGGTCACATGTTTGCTTAAGCAAATCTTAAAAAAGTGAAAAAATATTTGTTTTAATGCTTAAAAAAATTTCTGTTAGAAATCCGAAAGGTAGTTTACAATTCATTTCTTTATATGAAAAAACTACGGCCACACTTATGTTTGCCCACAAAAATCTTTAAAAAATATTTAAAAAAAAGGTTTTTTAAATGCTTAAAAAAAATTCTGTTTGAAAGCCGAAAAGTAGTTTACAAATCAATGCTTTACATGAAAAAACGACAGTCACACTTATGTTTCCCCACAAAAATTTTAAATTTTTTTTTAAAAGAATACATTTTTTAAATGTTTAAAAAGAATTTGGTAAGAAAACCGAAAAATTAAATAATTATTAAAAACATTTTTTTGTAAAGGTTCTCTTTATAGAAGACCGATAAGTAGTTTTTAAATCAATTGTTTGCTTGAAAAAACTACGGTCACTCTAATGTTCGCTCTGGAATATCTCGAAAAAAATGTTTACACGAGTTATTTTTATAGAAAGCCGTTAAGAAATTGACAAATGTTGTTTGCATTAAAAAGCACGGTCACACTAATTTTTGCTCTCGTTAATCTTAAAAAAAATTAAAAAATTATTTAGAAATTTATTTTTTTAGTCAACTTAATAGAAATTCGAAAAGTACTTTACAAATCGATTGTTTACATAAAAAACTACGGTCACACTTATGTTTGCTCAGGCGAATTAAAAAAATTAGAAAATAAATAAATTTTACTAAAAACAACTTTTAAAAAACGCGAAAATAGTTTTTACAAATCCATTGATTGCTAAAAAAACTTCGATAAACACTAATATTTGCTCCGGTAACTCTTAAAAAAATTCAAAAATAAATGTTTACAATAATTTATTATATAGGAATCCTGAACATCAATTGTTTGCACTAAAAATACGGCCACACAATACTTAATAAAGAAAATCTTAAAAATATACAAAAATATTTTAACAAAAAAGTTTATTTAAAGCTTACTTTATGGAAGTCCAAAAAGTAGTTGGAAACTTCTAGCTTCAAACTAATACCACACTATTGTTTTAATGTAAAAATAAAAAAAAATGTTTACATTAGTTTACCTTTAGAAATCCGATTTGTAGTTTACAAATAAATCGGTTTCTTGCAAAAATTCCGGCCACACTAATTGTTTTTTAGGCAAATCTTAAAATGATAAAAGAACAAATTCTTTTAAAACAAGTGTTTGTTTTCAAATTTTCCTTATAGAAGTCCAAAAAGTAGTTTACAAATCAATTGTTTGCTAGAAAAAACCACGGCCACACTAATGCTTGCTCACGATATCTTAAAAAATGTGAAAATTATTTTTAAAAATTTTTTTTTGATTTTACTTTATAGAAATCCGAAAAGTAGTTCTCAAATTAATTGTTTACATGACAAAATACGGTCACTTTTGAAAGGAAATAAACCATCTTTTAAAAAAATAGAAAAAAAAGTTTTTCTAATAGAAAAGCGAGAAAAAGTTTTAAAAATAATTGTTTGCATAAAAAAACTATGGCAACACGTTGAGAACAAAGGATTAAATTAATTAAAATTAATTAAATTAATGAATTTTTGGTATTCCGCTGTGAACTCAACCCCATTTGTTGTGTTTTGTGTCTGTTTGTTTTCGTATTTTCGTAATTTTTCTACACATCACCACCCTGTATTTTTGTATGTATTTGAGATGGCTCGCTCTGTCTATCTCTCAACTGTGCGTGTTGTTGTTTCTAAGTATTCATGATCTCATCAAATTCACATCAACTTATCATCTTTAAACTGTTTCCCAAATATCTCCAAATATTTGTTATAATTTTATTTTTATTTTTTATTTATTTTTTTTTACCCCCCACCAAACAAACAAACAAATCCCTCCACCTTGGCCAACCATTTTGTGTTTTTGTTGTTGTTGTTGATGTTAAGAATATGGACGCGGATGCGGCGACATTGGCTGCCTGCCCAGCGAGGAGTGTGTGATCACCAGCGATTCGTGCAGTTATAATCAACGCGATGGCAAGGATTGTGGCAATTTTCCCACCTGCAAACGCAAGACCGGCTCCAGTTCATCGACCCACAACCAGGCGGCACCGTCGGTTAATCCGTCAGGTATTTAATTTATTTTTTTAAGTTTATTTTTTATAATTTTCATTCATTTGATTATTGGAGGGGGAAAGTGTAGTCGATGTGTTTATAGGGTTATAATTGTTTCAATATTTGCTTAAATTAGCTTGGAAAATTTTACAAAAAAATTCAAAATTTGTTTTTTTATTTTAAATTTGGGAAGTTTTTTGTTTAATATTTATGTATGTACTCGTATGTATTTATGTACCTACTTATGTAAGGCGATCACACCCCACACCCACACACAATTACATGCAAAGCTTCAGCCAGCTTTCTTTCACGCTCACTCTCACTCATCGCCTCATTTGTGCTTATAGAGAGTTCCCGCTCTCCTTCTCTTACTCTTTCTCTATCTCTCTCACTTACTCCTGCCGCATGCTTGGCAGGATATTGTATGGTTTCTGGCCTTAACTCCTTTTCACTCTCACATGCTTACTAAAAAAAAAAAAACGAATAACAGGATCCAGCCTAAACACCGGACCAGAGAATAACATTTTTGCACCCGCCTCATCCAATCCAACGCTCAACACTTACACCTCGAATCATCAGCCAGTGTCATCTAACAATAACGGCCAGCCGCTCGAGCCCAATAACAATGCCGGAGCTGCGGGCGCCTCCTCCACGGGCATCATTGATCCGCATTATGTGTTCGGGGCCAAGCATCATATGCCCGTCATACCCAATATGCCCATTTTCCCATACAACTCACCCACGGTTGCGCCCTCGTTTCAACAATTCCCCCAACCCAATCATCCAGGTAGCGTCCTCAATCCCGGCTATCCCATGCACGGCCTGCAGCCGATGAATCCGTACAGTCCACCGTTTGTATTCGGCCAGCTCCCGTTCGGTGGCAGCCCCTCCGGCACGGGCGGCCCACCTGGAGGCGGAGGCGGCGGTGGTGGCGGCATCATGCCCAGCTCAACATTGGGCATACTGGGCGGCGGCGGCGGCGGGCTGGCCCCCTTTGGCAGCAACTATCAGGGCTATGCGAATCAGCAGCCCCAGAATGCGAATATGTACAATAAACCGCCACCACAATACCAAAATCAGAATCAACAGAATCCCTACAATCGCCGGACCCAGGCGCATCCCTCGGCAGCGGCGACCACACAGAGTCTTGGTACTCTAATTGCGGCCATGTTGTGGGCACTGGTGCTGCTTAATGGACGCACGTAATAAGATGGCGTCTAAGCTCAAAGGGACACTCTACAGGAAAAGGAAGACGTTGACGACGATGCAAACTGCAAACATTTTTAATTATTTTTTTTAAAACAATTTTTATAATTTTTTTTTTTCTTCATGATTTTAATGGGCTTTAGTCTAAGATATTCGAAAAGGGGTGGGTCAGCGGGGAGTCAGCAGCAGCAGCAGCAATAACAGAACAGCCAGCATATAAAGTTACTCGAAACACCCCGTACTTGCTCATTTTGGCCCTTTTGCTCTTGCGAAAGAAAAGTTGTTGGAAGCACCCTATATTTTTGCATACTTTACTGAATTGAAGGCACAGATTTCTCTTAAACAATTATGACTTGCTTGTTTCAAACACCCTGTAAAAGCTTGTAAAGTTGTAAGGAGCACCCTATATTTGCAGACCTAAAAGAATTAAAGCAATTGTTTTATTTTACACAACAACTTTGGTAATTTTCTACCAAAATTAATGAGTTGCTTGTTTCGATCACCCTGTAAAAGCAGGGAAAGTTCTATGAGCACCCTATATTTGCAGACTTCAAAGAATTAAAGCAATAGCTTTACTTTACACAAAAACTTTGGTAATTTTCTCTTTAAATTTTATAACTTGTTTGATTTGAACACCCAGTATAAGCTTGTGAAAATGTTGGGAGCACCCTGCAATGGCTGTTTTACCTGAATTGTGGCCAAAGATTTGTTTTATTCGCCATTTTGAGTAAAAATATTGAGAAAATATAAGGTGGGACACCCTGTTTAAACAAGCAAAGTTGTAAGAGGCACATTGTTTTTTCCAATTTACGTGAAACTTTAAAGCATTAAATTATACAAGTTGTATACATTCAGCTTAACATAAGCAAACTTTATACCAGAAACCCTGTATAAACATTTTTAAATAACCGAAACTTTTTTTTGCCCATTTCAATAGCTTTGAATACAAAAACCAGCCTAATTTAATTTAAAATTTTATAAAATAAACAAATCAGACACCCTGTTTGTGCAGAGCTAGTTTTTTAAAAATTGTTAACTAAAGTTTATTAAAGTGATAAATTAAAATTAGACACCCAGTAAAAGCATTTAAAGCAGGGGGTTAACGAAAACGTCAATTATGGGTTAGGAAGCACCCTGTCTATGAGAGTTAGTTTTAAATGAGACATTATTGGTTCATTTTGGAATAAAGCTTACCAAATTAATACTAGTAACACCCTGTTTATAACAGTTAAATGACTTGGCGCACAAAATGGATTTAATAATAGTTTTTAAAATAGAAATATTTGCCATTTTTGGCCTAAAATCAAACTGAACACCCAAGTTCTACTTAGCTATAGTCAGCACCCTGTATATGCCATTCAAATTTCTTGATGCACGAAATGGATTTAATAATAATATTAAAAATTTTAATATTTGTCTCTTTTGGCCAAAAAGGAAACCTAACACCCTGTATTTTCAACCCAGGTTCTACTTAGCTATAATCAACACCCTATTTTTGCCATTCAAATGACTTGATGCACAAAATGGATTTAATAATAGTGTTTGAACTGGAAATATTAGCCACTTTTGGCCAAAATGCTAACTTAACACCCTGTATTTGCCACCCAACTTCTACTTAGCTGTATTCAACATACTGTATATGCCATTCAAATGACTTGATGCACAAAATGGATTTAATAATAGTGTTTGAAATTAAAATATTTGACTTTTTTAGCCTACAATCAAACTGAACACCCTGTATATGCCACCCAAGTTCTCCTTTGCTCTATGCAACAATACTTGTAAGTCAAATGACTTGGCGGACAAAATTGGTGTTTGAAGTTGAAATATTTGCCACTTGTGGTCTTACATCAAACTGATTACCCTGTATTTGCCACCCAAGTTCTACTTCGCTAAAGGCGACACCCTGAATATGTTATTTAAATGACTTAGCGCAAAAAATGGACTTAATAATAGCGTTTAAAAATTAAAATTTTTGCCACTTTTGGTCTAACATCAAACTGAACACCCTGTATTTGCATCATTTTTGCTCTGATGCAGCTAATATCTGCTAATTCAATAAACTTAACACATTAAATAAATTGAAAAAATAAAATAATTGCCATTTTTGGCCTTACTTGATCCGTATGGTCACCCTGTATAAAAAGATTTAATTCACCAATGCGCGTTATTAGTTAATGGTGCTGAAAACCTTATGTTAATTCAAATATAAATTCAAAATGCCACAAGAGCATACATAAAGACCCTGTATAAAGGCACAACAGTAGCTTACTCAAACGTGCAATGCAACACCCTATATGAATGGCACAATCTGATTTTCTAGATAAGATTTGTAACAACTTGGCCTTAGACTTTTGTAAGCATACAAAATGGCACTATTTGTTTAAATAAACACCCTGTACAAATTTATTTGTTACCTTACAACACTCCAGCACCCTGTTCATTGTTTAGTCAATCACTTTAAACGTTTTCTTTGAGCATTTTCAGCTTTTTTGCTAGGATTTGGCCAAAATGCTCTCTTCACCCACGAGCCACACAGCGTATACGTAATTTCAATTTAATATTGTGTGAAAATGTTGTGTGAGTGGGTGTGTGTGTGTGTGTGAGTTCATTTGTGCGGTCTAGCTCTCTCTCTATCTCTCTGTCTCACTCTCTCGGGACTGCCTGTTTTTTGCAGCTCAATTAAATTGGAATTTAATTTCGGGCTTAGACAGGCAGCCTCTGGTCAGAGTCAGAGAAGAATTTTTGGCCGCAGGACACACACGCACATAGAAGAGCAACTTTGATGTTAATTTCATTTTTGTTGATGCTACGAATTTGCGGTTTTTGTTGTTGCTGCTGCTGTTGCTGCAGACGCTGCTGCTGCTAAGGACCCTCTAGTTTGTAGATACCGAATATCAAGTCAATCAAAAGGCATAATGAGCTATTTAAGAAAAACAAATAAATGTTGAAAAGCGCACCAAGTGCAGACACATTTTTTTCTTGTATTTTTTTGAGAAATGGAATAAAAAAAAAATAATGAAAATTTTAAAAGTTAGTTTTTAATAACAAAATAAGATGAATCAAAAATATGCATTTAGAAGGCTATTCAAAAAAAAAAAACACGAACAACAACTGCCATTAGTTGTCAAAAACAAAAAAAGCTAAAAGCCCACAAAACAAAACAAAACAAAAACTACTACAAAAATGTTCACTGTAAAGTCCTTAAGGCAATATTTAATCCAAAACTTAATCATTTTCGATTATATTCAGTTTATTCAAAGAAATCAAATAAAATCAAATATAACTCAAATAATATATATAAATATTTATATATGTATGCATTAACTCCGTCCGTTTGTATTTGGTTTTTAAATTAATCTCCCAGTCCCCCCAACCCCCACCCAACCTTCCTCTCCACCACAAAAGTTTTTGCAACTAAACTAACAGTATTAAAGCATTTCTTTATTCAGATTTAATATGCATGAAATACTAAAACAAAAAAAAAAAAAAACAAACAACTTTCATAAAGGGCAAAGGCAAACCAAAAATAATAATAAAGAAAACGTAATATTATGCATAAGTATTCAAGTATTTACTAAACTATATGGAAAAAATTAAAAAAAAAAAAAAAAACAAGTTGTATATAGCCTTAAATATTTATAGACAGCGAAGACTTATAAACTAAGCTACAAAAAAAAGAAAAAATACGAAAAATACAAACTCAAAGTTGTGTAGATTTTAATCAGAAAGAAAGAGACAGCCAAAAAACATGGACTGATCATTTCAAAAGTTTTGAAACTCAGCTGATCTACAATTCCCTGAATTTTTCTAAATAGTTATCTAAAAAACAATGCTTAAACTTAATGTCACAGACTCTGCTAGCCCATATATGTTTACACGATTTTTTAATTTAGAAATATTTTTAAACTTTCCTTTTAAAATCCTATAAATATTAGGAGTGAGCAATTTACTTACCTAACGGCTTTATGACGTAGGTTGCAATATATATATTTCTGGCCTAATAATGAAAACGCAAATATTTATGATCAAAAATGGTTTTATTGGTTTTCAAAGTATTCTCTAGAAAGATTTATACACTTTTGCATGCTTGCACTTTTATCACTCCGATTGACATGGTTTTTGAACTCTTCAACAGTATCTTCTGGCGACGAAAATCGTTGAGCACGCATTTTTCCCTTGATGTGCGGGAATTGAAAGAAGTCATTGGGTGCCAAGTCAGGGCTGTACGGCGGATGACCCATCAATTCGACGTTTTGGGCGGTCAAAAAGGCGCATTGTCATGGCGCACAATGATCTGTCTTCTCTTGTTCGTTTTTCGAATTTCTCCGAAGACTTCAGGCAAACAAATTGTGGTGTACCACTCAGAATTGACCGTCCTACGTTGCTCAAGCGGAACAGTCGCCACATGACCAGTTTTACCGAAGAAATAGGCGACCATTTGCTTAGAAGTGCTTCTTCCACGAACGACTTTCGTTTTCGGTTCGGTTTTTTGGGGTTTTGGGTTCGGTTCAGCCTTTTTTGGAAGAACTCCGGTTCGGTTCTTGGTTCGGTTTACGAGCACATTGAAGCGGTTCGTTACGGTTCGGTTCAGAACTGGTTTGCATCCCTGTTATTTTTTGGTAGCAACATTCATCAGCCACCCTATAACTTAAACTAACAAGTTGAGGAAATGAACCGAAGCCTTTTCATTAGAGGTTTTTGGTTTCGTTCAACATTTTTAAGCGGACCCAGTTTCGGATCGTGTTTCCAATTTTCATTTATAAATAAATTTCTCACAAAAACCATATTTCAAGTTAAATGGGATTACAAAAACGAACTTGAAATTAGATATTTTGTCATCACATCCGAACTGAGGGTTTCATTCCGTGGCATTAGCTCAAAGTGTATGGCTTCTATAAAATTCCACCAAATAGACATGTTGCTGCAAGGTCGGGGATATACTGAGGATTTGCCCTCTATTGGAAAACTGCCAAATTCCGCTCTTATACGCTTAGGCATGATGATATTCCTTCAATACAAATTCGTGTTTGTTTATGTATCTAAGTTGTTTTAGGTGGGTTTTAACTAAAGTAGGTCGTACATTTAGCTTCTTGGCAATCTCTCTTAAAGAATAATGGCGGTTTACATTTATTATTAAATTAATTATTGGCTTTACGTCCTTAAGGCCTATTCTCAGATGACATACAAATTAATTTTGTCACAGTGCTTCATATGAATACAAACCTTTAAGCTCATGAACTCCGAAACGGTTATTGTTGCTTCTTTATTATTTTAATGATTTTATTGTCATCAGCCTCGAATGGCCGCTACGATTTTGAAGCAGTTTTAAGGCTTCATTGTAGGCTTTGTTCATTTATTTCCTTTGCGTCTTTTTTTACGATTTGATTAAGCTGTGGCATTATTTTTAAATAAAATTTTGATAGCCTACTTTTTGGGGCAGACTTTTCCGTTTTTGAAATGATCAGCCATCAGAGCATGGCAGGCAAATAATAATTAATCAATAAACAATACTAAATACTAAGCTAATCTAACTAAGTTAATGTTAATTGACAAGCCCATTCATTAATTTTTCCTTTGCTTTTTTCATTTATTTTCTTTTCATTTTTGTTTGTGCGCTTTTTTTCGTTTGTGGCTAACAACAACAACAACAGAAATAACCAGCGGCAGTGCCCACAATTCATATGCTCCGAATTCACCCAGTGCCCCGCTGCCGGATGCGGATGCGGGTGGTGGCGGCCATAATAATGCTGGTGGTGGTGGTGGTGGATACGGTGGTGGCTTCTCGGCTGGCGGTCATAGTCTCTATCCCTCGCTACCCCAACCTAATCCCAATCCCAATCAAATGGGCGGTGCTGGTGGCTATAATCCCTATGCTGGCTATCAACCCCCACAACAACCGGGCGGCTACAATCCCTATGCGGGCGGCTATCAACCGGCTCCAGCTAATGGTGGCTATCAGCCACCTGTACCCGGCTATACACCACCCGCTCCCGGCTATGGAAATGGTGGTGGTGGTAATGGTGGCCAGAAGCCCAAAGACAAAGAGGGCGGCTTCTTTTCCAACTTTTTCTCCAATCCGGCTGTGAGTCAAGCGGTTTCCGGCATCATTGCAGGCCAAATAGCTAAACAACTGCAGGGCGGAGGCGCTAATGGAAATGGTGGTGCTGCAGCAAATGGTGGCTATCAGCCCAGTGGAGGCTATGGCGGCGGCGGTGGCGGTGGCGGCGGCGGCGGCTCCTCTTCTGGTGGCAGCAATCTATTGGGCGGCCTATTGGGCTCTGTTTTGTCTGGCGGCGGTGGCAACAATGGCGCCGGCGGCGGTGGTAGCGGTGGTGGTGCCGGCAGCTTTTTGGGCAGCCTACTCAGTGGTGGCGGCGGTGCCCACTCAAATGCTGGAGGCGGCGGTGGAGGCAGCGGCGGCCTGGGCGATATCTTTAGCTCCAAGAACTTTGGCGGCCTCTTCAGCGAGAATCGTGGATCGCGCGATGGTGCCAGCGATGCATCTCCCATGGGCAGTGCCAAGGGCTATCCCACCCAGGCTCCTTACTATGGCTAAATAGTCAAATGTAATCCACATTTTTTTTTTCAATTTATATATGGCATGTAATCAAATGGATACAATTTACATATATATATATACATATATGCATATATATACCAGATACAAGTTTATACCGATAACTAAAATGCAAAAAAAAGAAAACAAAAATATTTGATAAACAGTTGAAAATTTTGAAATTGACATACATACATAAATAACAGAAATGGAATTCATTTGTAAATAGAAGAGAAAAACAAAAAACAGATGCAAAATATACGTAAGAATTGAAAGCCAAAAATGGGTGCGTGTTCTACTTTTGGTTAAACCTCGCCTTTTCAGATTAAAGGTAAGTCAAGCAGGAGCATTCCTCCAAACTAGAATCATTTTGATACCAATATGGTTCTGAGCCTAGAAAGGATACGGGAGATATGTCCCTATAACTCGCCTGTTGACAGGATAATCCAGGATTTAGTTAAATTATCGAATGGGAATTCACCAGGACTATCAGCTGGCCAAAGCACATCCTTTTAGTCCTTCAAATGTCCGAGATATAACGAATTTTGTGATTTAAATACATTTTATTGGGTCATATCCTGCCGCAGGACATTGGAACTTGGTCCCCTGGATACAAGTCCAATCGATTGGCATCAAAGAATATGGAAGTCTTGGAACCCAGGAACTAAACATTTAACAGCCTCGGCATCGCTAGAAACGCTCAATACCCAAAAAATCCTTATTATCTCAGCTATTCTTAGCAGGATTTGCATGTCCTTTGGTCAGCTAATAGTCCTCTGTAATAAAATAATTTTGCCACCAATTTGGTACCGATCCTGGCAAGAATACGGCAGCTATGGCCTAATTTAGTTTTAAAAAAATGTCCTTAAAGCTCGTCTCCTGGCAGGATAATCCAGGATCTGTTGATTTCAACGAACTTTTATTCAAAAGCACCATCTCCAGGCTTAAGCTTATCCTTGAAGTCCTTCAAATGGTTTTTTGTGATTTTAGTGCACATTTTGGCAACTTTAGATTTGATGCGCCTACAAGTAGGCAATGTAATTTTCACAAACTGGAATTTTTCAAAAGTTACCTACTATTAATTTCTGTTGGCCTGGTATCCCAGCTAAATTTCAGAGTTTAAGCAAAATTGCGAAATGCCCCTACAAGTAGGCAATGGAATTTTTGTAAACTTGAATTTTTCAAAAGTTACCTACTACTAATTTCTGTTGGCCTGGTACACCAGAATTTTTAAGTTTGGGCGACATTTTTTTACCCAGTGCTTCAAAAACTGTGGCGGCCGATTTTTACAGTTTTAGAGCATCGGCCAAATTAGAGTTTCAATTTGGCAATGCTTCTTAAATTGTAGTGGCTGAACAGCGCAGTTTGACCAGCACTGGTGAAATCTTAAATTGGTCCTAGCAAGCGCATATCCTGCCGCAGGACATCGGGACTTGGTTTGCCTGAATCCTGGCGTCGTTCTAATCGTTTGCCTTGAAAGGATATGGGGTCATCTAGGAATCCAGGACTTGTAATTTTTCAGTCTCGGCCTCGCTAGAAATAGCCGAAAAACCCAAAATCCCTATTAAGGGATTTATCTGCTGGCCAAAGCACATCCTTGTAGTCCTTCAAATGGCTGAAATAAAGTGGGTTTTGTGGTTTTTGGACATTTTTGCTGACCCCACGCGTTGTTAAAATTTCAAGTGTTCGTTGCCTAGATGAGCCCCACATCCTTTGATGCCAATCGATCTGAATTTGCGCCAGGATTGGGGGAAACCAAGTCTCGAGGTCCTGCGGTAGGACATGCGCCTAATATGAGCAAATTAAATATTGTCCTTGCATTATAAAAATCGAAATTTTTCAGCCATTTGAAGGATTACAAGGATGTGCTTTGGTGGGCACAAAGTCCTGGTGAATAAGCATACGATGACATCATTAGATCCTGGATTATCCTTCAAAAAGTCGAGTTTTAAGGACTTTTCTCTAAAGCCCTATACGGACTTGCGAAGTAAGTAATTTTTCTTACTTCGGCATATATTAAGTCAAGGTGGAACATAAGTCTAGTGGCCTACTATTTTTTATAAGTAATTCAAACCCTTGTTAAAACGACTATTTACGACTGTATTAAATCTTCAACACAATCGAAATTAGATTTACCTTTTCGTCATAAATTTAATTTCAGCAGTTTGCCGATGGTGTCAATGCAGCAGAAGGGTGAAGTAACATTGTTTGCATCAATGTTTCTTCAGTTGTTTGAAGTAAAATAAAGCCCACATAGTTAACATAGGATCCAATCATGTGCTGTTAAGCACAACAGTACTTCTCAGCTCCGCGTGCGTTCGAAGTAAAGGGTGAAGGAATCATTACTTCTGCTTCTTCTTCCACAAATTTTGTATGAAACTTCACGTTACTTCGCAGGTCCATATAGGGCTTAAAACTAAAATAGGCTATAACTTATATATCCTGGCCAGGATCAGGACCAAATTGGTGTCAAAATAATAGCACTCCAAAGGACTATAAGCTGATCTGTGCTTTTAATCCTAGTCTTGGCGGTTTTGTGGAATGCAGGAAAAAAAAGAAAAAGAAAAAAATAATTTAAATAAAATTAAGAAAATAGATGAACCTCACGCGACGAGTGCGAGGCTGAAAGTGAGGAATTTGGACTGTCGATTTTGCTTGTTGAAATGGAAACTATGTGAAGTAAGCTCATGGCCTACTAAAAAAAAAAAATTATTGTTGGGCTGAGTTTGCACTGTCATAGTAGGCTGGGTCAACAATTTTTTTTTTTTTTTAATTTCATCAGGACACCTTATTTTATTGTCCTTTGTAAGAAAGTAATTATGCATATTTTTTTTAATTTAAAAAAAATTTCGTAGCTAATTTTAAAAATTTAAACAATATTTATCTATGCCCTTTGAATTAAAATTGGAAGAAGTCAGGCAAATATTTGGTCAGTTGGACAGACAATCTTAATATCACATCAAACAACGGTTTTATCAATTAAAAAGCCTTAAAATGATTTTTTTTTATTATAAACTAGAAAATAAAATTGTCATTCTTAATTTCAGTAGGTCCACGATAAAACTTAAACCGTTTTGTTCTAAAAATTTGAAAATAGTTGTGTTCAAGGCCGGTCCGGAACCGAACCCCTGAGAACCGGTTCGGTTTGGGTTTTATGAAATGCCCGAACCGGACCAAGAACCGAACTTCTTAAATTTTTGATCCCTCGAATCTGAACCTAAACCGGACCTTGCACCCTTGGACTACCAAATGTTTTAGTCGAAGCAGAAGGCACTTTTTTACATTGACAGTAAATATTTGAACGTTAGCCAACTAAGTAGACGGATAAATAAAGCCAATTACTATTTAAGGCCTCTTTTCAGATGACATAAAAACAACAGTTATGAATAGAAATACGTTTGAAAAGCTCTGATAGCTGAATGCTTTTGTGGCGAAATAAATTTGTTATGCCATCTGGAATGAGAAACAATCTGCCTATAAAATGCTTCGATTTTAAAAATGTTTTTTGTTCCCTTTCTTTTTTCCAGTAATATTTTGTGTTCAAACTTTAATCCATTAGCTGGACCTTATCTGGCTACCATTTGCCACATACCCAAAACACATTGATCGTGGATGCAGTTTTCCTCCTCTAGCCTGGGCCACATAATGCGTCACTTGGCAGTCACCAGTCGCCAGTTAGTGGCCAAACATTGTTGCCATTGTTGGCCCTTCCAGTAGCAAACAATATATTATGCGCTAAGCTTCTCAACTATGCAGCCGGGCCAAACAACAACGGACGGAGGAAGGCGGCGTCCATTTGGCTTTGGTTAACCGACTACCATTTTGTAATTTATTTAAGTAATAAAATAAATATATGTACATGCTGCACCTGCATAGCAGGGATAGAGAGTCCACACACACACACACGCACACACACACATGGATGGGTTGCTTGTTGCCAAGCGAAAGTGCGCTTCAAGTGCACGGAGCACCTACTTGGGCCAAAGTGAATTTAGTGTCAAGTGCAGGAAAATGTGAAAAGCAGCTGCAAGTTAGTTTTTCATATTTAAGCAGCACTCCAGCGACAACAACAACAACAACAACAACAGCAACAGCATAACGATGACGTGGCGGTTAACAGTGGCTGCAAAACAAAATGCAACTGAATTGAAAACAAATCGCTGGCATTATATTTCTTCATGCTAAACATTCGCCCCACTGTGCCGCACATCCGGCGTTGGCGTTGGCTTTGGCACTTGCATTAAAGTGGGTTCCTGGTGCTGGTTCAGGTTGGCGTTTGGGTTTGGGCTTGAAGGCTACTCGACGGCAAAACAATGACGCGCCGCATTTAGAAGCCCCTTTTTTTTTTTTTGCTGCCTCCAGTGCCAGTGCCGCGTCGCTTCGTGGCGGATGTCGTTGACTTTTCAAGTCGCATTAGAAGCGACACGGTGACTGCCTGGCGGCTGCCTGCTGGCAGGAGCAGGAGGAGGAGGAGCATAAAAATACATGTAAGAGGCTTTCAGCTTATTGTTTGGCACTGTCGCGTTTTATGATTGCACGCAAGGCTCACGCGGCCCTTGTCTCGGCTTAATTTTATTGATATTACACGTACTTGAATCAGCAGCAGCACCAACAGGCCACAGAGACACTGTGGCTATTAATTTTTATGTGCATGGCGATTTTTGTCAGCCTCCTCCCACATCCAATTACGATTTCATAATCAACCTTTAGCTCAGCGTCTGGCTCGGTTCTGCTCTGTTTGACGAGTGATTGTCTTTTACGAGTTTTGTCGGCGGAAACGGAAGCCCAGGTGCCATATTGACATGTGAAAGCAGCTGCTCGAAAGTTTGTGTAGCATACTTCTTGGCGCCACAGTAAGGTAAAATTTCCATTATTTGTTAGCTTAATAAGGAAATGTGTCTAAGAAAATTTTAATTAAACATTTAGCTAGCAAATAATATTTGCAAAGCATTTTTCCAAAATAGAGAAGTTCCCAGAAGCATCCAAGACTCAGGAAGGTGATATTAAAGCAGCCACCCATGCAGATTCAGCAGGAAATTCACATGCACAAAGCCAGTCACGTTTCAGAACCTTTGCACACAACAAACCAACATCCCCCCAATCAATGTAATCACTCCAGAGAAAATCCGATAGACAATTGTAGATCGTTTGGTATATTTCCAGTCATGCTAAAGCCCACCAAACACATGATCGACCCAATCTTTAAAGCAGGATGTGAGGCTATATACAAGTAGGCAGAAGTACAGGAAAGCAGGAAAATGCAATTGAATGACCTGGAGGCCGAACACATTCGGCAATTCACACAGACACGAGTCGAACACATGCCGAACCCTTCGCAAAGAGAGTTCAAAAAATAAAAAAAAAAACCAATCAGTGGCTGCCTAGCCTTCAACGAGATTGGTCAGAGCCGCTTTGATCACTTTTTCGCCGTGCTCTTCTTGGCGATCCCTGGACTACAGGCTCTTTGGTCATAATGCCTGCTCAAATCAATGAAAAATTTACTGGATCTCCATATATGGGAAAGCACGTACCTGAACTTGGAACCAAACAAAACAAGCGCACACGAAATGAAGGTATGGTACACTCTGGGAGCATTCCTTGATGTTTTCAACAACATCTCATCAAAAGCGATAATGCGAAGACTACGAGAGACAGCAACACACAAGACATTGGACTCCCGGATTTATAACCAGCTGAGCTGTAGAAGAGTTCAAGGTGAGTGGGGTACCAGAATCATGACTGTGGAGTACTGTCACCTTTTCTATAAAATCTCGTGGTAAACGAGATTAATAATAATTATACTCTGTTCCGAAGGTACACAGAGTATATTGGGTTTGTGCAAATATATGTAACAGCCTGAGGGAAGCATCTCCGACTCTATAAACTATATATATTCTTGATCAGCAACAACAGCCAAGTCGATATAGCCATGTCCGTCTGTCAGAGATGGTAAGAGCTAGAGGTTTGAAGTGTATAGAACATATAATTCTATTACCTGCAAGCAAATCAAGTTTATTTTTAATTTTTGTCACGCCCCCTGCCTCCTCCGCAAATTGGAAAAAAACGTAATAACTCCCACAATTTTGAAGATAGATAGTTCGACATATATTCTACTACTCATTATTAATCGACCCGCCATACATCGTTTTTCGATCAGATGAACGATATTAGAGCTATACGTAAAAGAAAATTCAAAGCAACGACAACAACAACACCGCAGCGATTGGTGGAACTAACGAGAAAGATAGAGCAAGAGGGCAATAGCTAACTGGTAATTTCCCAATTGGAACTTGCTTGACGGTAGTAGCTAATTGGACTGCTCCGCTCTCAGTTTCCCCCCTCCCTTCTTTCCCATAGATATTTGTGTAAGGAGGCAAAGACCAAGTATGAGAGGAGCGATGCAATTGAGATGGCCTGATTCCCGCGTGACTAATATAGATACGTTTATGTTAATAGGAAATTATATAAAAATTTGTACTAGGGTAATTCTACTCATCATTACTTATCGAGCCCCCATACATCGTTTTCCAACCAGATGAACGATAGTCGAAAGAGTTGCCAACCCCCGATTTTGAAAAAACCTCACACTTTAAAGTTATCAGTTACATACAAACAGGTACAGAATAAATTACAGTCGGGTTTGACCGACTTTTTTACTTGTTTTAGATTAGGTTCTGTTCGGGGTTTCGAACCCGTATGGAATCTAATGGTTCGGTTGTAAGAATAAAGCATTTTTTAGATTTTGTAAAAATAACAAGTTTTTTTTATCGCTGCACAAGCCGCCGTTTGTAAATCATGCACAAAAATGTACCTTGTGTAAATACTTTTGACGAGGATTGTATACAAAAAAAAAAAAACACAGAAACTAAACTTAATAAAAATTTTTTTGTGCTAAAGTTTCAGTTTACTTATTCCGATCTGAAAAATATTTATTTAATTTTAAAACAAATATTTTATGATTTAGAAAATGTTCTATGACTGGATATATATTGTTATTTTTGTTAACTTTAAAGAAAAAATAAATTTAAATTAAGAAAAATATGTTTGTAAGGTGACTAATTTCGCACACCTTATAATAATTACATTGCACATAAATGCACTTTTAAGATTCTGTGAAACAATGACACTGACATTATACCAACAAAAACTAGAGTGCGGTAAATTAAGAAATTAAAAAAGGATTTAAAAATAAATAATTAATAATACAAAATATATTATTAAATTAACAAAACCCACGGAAGTACTTACCGAGCTGAGCTTTAAATCCTAGTCTTGGCGGTTTTGTGGTATACAGGAAAAAAAATATAAAGAAAAATATAATTAAAATAAAATTAAGAAAATAGATGAACCTCACACGACGAGTTCGAGGCTGAAAGTGAGGAATTTGGAGTAACGATTTTGCTTGTTGAAAAGGAAACTATGTGAAGTAAGCTCATGGCCTACTAAAATAAAGACGAGAAGGCAAAGCTAACTTTGACTGTGCCAACGTTTTAATACACTTGAAAATCTTTACTCCAACTGATTTACCCGGTAAAATATATATGGGATATAGATATCAGATATTTAAAATTGTTAAATGATTGATAAAAAAAATTTGATACCATAAAAAAACTTTTCTTACTAAAACACATTTTCCTATAGTCATACGATTTTGATCAATTTTTGTAAAAATTATCTGAAAGCATATAAGTCCAAACTTTTTTTGGGAAAAGGCCAATTGGTCCTAAATGGTTAGACGTGACCTAGGCCAGAAACTTAAATAGCAACTCATGTAAGTTAAAACGATAATAAGAAGTAAACCCGGCCTAAACTAAGGAACAAATAGTCTCTATTTGTGGCCAACTCTCGGCTATTTATAATCGAATGTGGCAGGAAATGTCAAGTCACAAAAAATAAGAAAAAATAAATCAACACTTTATTCTATTTTGCAGACATTTTTTAGTAGGAACTTACAGTCTAGATTCCTGTTCTTATTCCAATTTTGTTGTATCTGTGATAACTTTTCGTAGATGTAAAATTAGTTCCATTTACCATGGACCAACAAAATTTTGGACGCCCAAAACTTTTTTGTCTGTTTGGGCCACCAACTTTAACTAGTTATTTGCACACATGTATTAAATAGTTCTTGTTGTTGGGCAATAAAAATGCTACAACTTAATTAATTAAGTGCAAATGATAAAAATGACCAAACGGCACGAAACACACACACACAGAGAGACACACAACACTTACACAACAGGCAACAACAACAACAACAACAAAGGGAACAAAAAAAAAACTAATTAAGTTTTATGTGCAATTTTCGTGGCTGAAAAGTTTCGTTTTGTGTGGCGATTGTGGCGAATAGAGTGGCCAGGACGCAGCAGAAGGAGTAGAAGGAGCAGGAGCAGCAGCAGCAACAGAATGTGGCACGTTACGTAGACGTCACGTTTTGTTATTTATTCTGATAGTTTGTTGTATTTGGAGTAGGAGGGTGCGACTGCGGGTGAAATCTGTGCGCTGACATTTGCTGCGATTAATGAACATTAAGCCTGGTCTTCTTCTTCATGTTGTTGTCTCGCCTTGGCGCCCATTTATTTCAAAGGCCATTAGAGTAGAAAAACCCATTTGGCCCACTTGATAAAGAAAATTAAACAAATTTGACCACATTTAGCTTAGTTTGTGATAATTTTGTTTAAATTATGTTTCATTTTTGATATTCAGGCTTTCCTTTGATCAAAACCGGAAATTCGCCTGCACGCGCATTCGCCATTCATGTCAGTGCAAAAAAAAACATTGCCTACTTATGTGCGCTGTGCGCGGCCCATGTCCATGCAGAGAAAAACACATGCCTGTCTGTCGCTGCGCTGCACTGTCGCTTGTTTACATGCGTTTGGCGCGTTCGCCAAATAAATCAAGTCAAACAACAAGAAAGAACTGCAGCCACGACATTTGCAAATTTGCAAAACTCAAACCCACGCCAACCCCTACACCCACCCACCCCACCCACCAAACCAGACAAACAGTGCACTGATTTGAGTTTGAACTGCACGTAAATTTAGTTTCTGTCTCTGTCGCTCGGCCGCAAACAACATTGAGAAGTTGTTGAAAAATATTTGTCGTACGCAATGCAGAAATTGTAGAAAACCCCGAAAAAGAGGCGACGACAGGCGACAAAATTTTAGTTGGTAAATTGCTTAGAGTTTAACTTGGAATTTTAATTTTTGTAGTTTATTTCAATTACACAGGGCAATGTAAGAGCTATGTTAAATCGAGTAGCCTTTTCATATTTCCTATACACATTTTGTGAATTAATCTAGTAGTCCTGCCATAAATCTTAATTCACTTTTTCGTGAAAAAACGGCTGTAGCATAGTCCAACAAGCTGATAAAAGTGCAACAAAATTCGTAAAAATAGCGGATATGTTAGGCTATATGCTAAAATAGTTGTTTTGGATTTTCGATTTACGCACTAGTTTGTAGACGACGGTCTATTTTGAAAAATTTGCTATAAATTGAGAAAAAATTATCTTGAAGGTCCAATTTAGGCACTTTCGGGTTTGCTGATGCGGCTCGCTTGGTTTTTTATGGCTGCATTGATATATGAAGTATCGCATAAAACTTATAAACTAAAAAAAACAGCAAAATGGATTTTCCGCGATTTCTTGAAAACAAGAGCTGATGGAGAAAAACCGAGACCAGTTTTGGAATCAGGGCACAGAACAAGAACAGAATTTGCCATCGAGAAGGTCAGATCAAAATGGCTGTTGCCCTGAGTTATCTATAGAAACTGATATCTGAAAGGAATCCCTCATTATTCTACTTCATGTGATATCCAGAAACATCGAGGGGTAGCAAAACTTTGTGACTTACTTAAGTTTTTAAATTTGCATACTTCAATCACGCTAAGAGTGCACATTTTTGATCCAAGAGTAAAGAAACTGCATCCAAGAATGAATTTTTAAGTACGAATTTCTTGGAACAAGAATTTTCTTCCGTATGAAAAGTTCTTATTTCAGGTAGGAAATAGCTTGACAATCTTCTTCTATAATTAAAAGCTGAACGTACTTAAATACAAGAAGTTTCCATTCTTGAACTAAGAGCTGAACATACTTATATGCCAGAATCTCCTGAGAACGAAAAATGATCGATTTCAAGAAAAAACTGTTTAAAAATTCTAGAATAAATAAAATAAAAAATAATTAATTTAAATACATTTTTTTCAAGAACATTTGTTCTCAACTTATTCGTTCTACTTTTTTCTTAGTGTATGTGTGTGGATTCAGGTTTGGAAAATTCACCAGAGATCAGATTTTTACATTGCGACAAATCCTAGAGAAGTTCCATGAAGCAGGTACCAACACCCACAAACTTTTTGTTGATTGATTGATAAGGTATACCCGCAAAGTAGGTTCGACTTGAGAAACCCACAAAAATCCTTCAAACTAGGAAAGAACCTCTCCGAACCATTCGATACCAAAAGAGGTATAAGGCAGGGCAATGCCTTGTCGTGCGACTTCTTTCATCTGCTTTGCCCAAATGTCAACAGATCGGGCACCATCTAAGCTAGAATTCGAGAGTCTAGTTCATTTCATTGACCTAGCTCATTAGTTCAGTTTTTGATGAACTGTTCCCTTTCGAGTTATAGTTAATTTTTGAAATATAGTTCATATTTTCACTATAATTTTTGAACTATTCATTGAACTATAGTTCATATAAGTCACAACTATAGTTAAAAAAATGAACTTTAGTTTGCAAAATGAACCATTAGTCAATAAGTTAATAGTTCAAAAATTTTACTATAGTTCATACCCTGAAACCTAGTTCATTAGTGCATTTTAATGAATAGTTCATTCGAACTAGTTCATGAAAATCGGCACAACTCTAATCTAAACCACTAAATCGAAGATATATAAGGAAGATATGTAAGTCTTCCGTTACAGTTTATGGAAAGTGATTTGAATTTGATCATCATCTAATATGTTGATAGAAAAACATCATCACAATGTTTAGGGACCCGAGTTCTAAAGTGTTACTGAAATTTCTTGCAGTTTGGAGATAAGTAAAGAATTATCTAGAACTTTTCGGATTTTTGTAGAACTTTCAAGAAAGCTCTAGAGTATTATAAAAATATCTAGAAAATTGGGTATAAGAATAGAACTATCTAAATCTTTCAGGATTTTTTTTTAGAACTTTATAGAATGCTCTAGTATGTTATTAAAAATGTCTAGAAATTTGGAGATATGTACAAAAAAATATCTAGAACTTCCTGATTTTGGTAGAACTTTTTTGAAAGCTCTAGAGTGTTATAGAAATTTCTAGAAAATTGGGAACGGGTGCAGAACTATCTAGAACTTTGCCCATTTTTGTAGAACTTTCTTGAAAGCTCTTGAATGTTATAAAAATTTCTAGAATTTCTGGAGATATGAAAAAAAACTATCTTGAACTTTCCCGATTTTTGTAGAACTTTCCAGAAAGCTCTAGAATGTTATCAAAATTTTTAGAAAATTGGGAACAAGTACAGAACTATTAAGAACTTTTTCGATTTTTGTAGAACTTTCTAGGTAGCTCTAGAATGTTAAAGAATTTTCTAGAAGTTATGTAAAAAAACTATCTAGAACTTTCCGGATTTTTGTAGAACTTTCTAGAAAGCTCTAGAGTATTATCGAAATTTCTAGAAAATTGGGAACAAGTACAGAACTATCAAGAACTTTCCAGATTTTTGTAGAACTTTCTAGAAAGCTCTGGAATGTTAAAGAAAATTCTAGAACCGTGGAGATAAATAACAGAATAGCTAGAACCTTTCGGATTGTTGTACAACTTTATAGAAAGCTCTATAATGTCTAAAAGTTTGAAGATATGTAAAAAAAAACTATCTATAACTTTCTCGATATTTTTTAAAACTTTCTAGAAAGCTCTTAAATGTTAAAGAAATTTCTAAATATTTGGAAATAAGTATAGAACTATCTAAATCTTTTTGTTTAATATTCTAGCTTTAGATGTGAACAATTAATTGAGTATGTAGGCTGAATAACGCCTTGGAAAAAGTCTAGCATTGTTGAATCTGAAATGAAATATGGAAAATATTTTATAACTTTGTCAAAAAAGATTTTTTAGATTTTTTAGAGCCCTAGATTTATTTGAGTTCCGTTACCAACCACAGCCAGTTACAACTTTAGGGATTCCTTTCATATTTTACTATTTTTCTCAATATCAATTGCCCCTTTTATAAGTCGAACAACGACTTGAGAATTACAGTTTTTAGATTAATGAGATTTGTTTGGTGCAGAGAAACGAGCATGAATATTAACATATTTATTCAGTGTTTCTTCATTCAAATGCTAGTCAATTGTTGCACCGTTTATAAAATGGGCAGCTCATTGTGCAATTTTTTGTCGTGTGTGCGCTGTGCGTGAGCCTCATCAGTGTGCGTGTGTGTGTGTGTGTGAGTGCAACTTGAGCAGCAGAAACTTTTAACTTGACTGTGCCCAACTTAGCTCAACTTTTGCTGTTGTAAGAAAGAATTTGTTAACTTAAGTCTCTTGCCGTTCTGTTCGTTTCGACGTACCTGGTTGAGGGCCCAAAGTGAAACTTGTTCATTGGCAACAAAGTTGAAGTTGAAGTCGGGAGTAATTGATGCACTCGAAAGGCAACAGGCAAAGCCAAAAATGAAAACTTTCATTTTGTCCATTTTGCAGGGTGATAAATTTTGAAAAGGCATTTTAATTGATTTCGACAAATGAAATTAAATTGCAAGTTAGTAAGAGAGCAGCAGCAGTAGATCAAATATTTAACTGGTCTGCCATTTGGAATTATCAAATTTGCCATGTGACAAAAGTGAGCCATGTGAGTTTCAATTAAAAATTTACTCGGCAAAACTTTTGTTGCTCAAATACCAAAAATGACACACACACAAGACCCAAAGAGAGAAATGAATAAATTTTGCAAGTTTTTGCTTTGTTTTTGTCGCCTCACAAAATGAGCAAGGAGTCGTCCCTGCTTGGAAGACAAGACACACTGGGAACTGGGAGCTGGCAACTACATGCGGTGGTCTGCGGTGGCATTTCACTGCTACAACAACAAAATATTAAGAAACGACAAAGTATGGCCACAATGCATAACTTTCTGCTGCTCCAGCCCAGCCCAGCCCAGTCCATCCCCTCCGGCTGCTGGAGAAATTAGAGCCGCAAATCATTTTGAAAACAATGCATATGCCATGACATATACTAAGTACGAGTGGGGAAAAGGGAGAGCCTGGGAACAAGAAGTATGGCCGAGCACTAGTTTGGTTACAAATTCTGGAGCTCAGTGTGCACACAAGTTTTTGCTGCTGCTGCTGCTGCTTGAGTAACCGCTTGTAAGTTTTGTACGATTTTTAAATACTTCACCACAAAGTGTTCAAGGTCAGCTCAGAGGTTGAATACGAAATTTGAAATTATTTAAGAAACTCTATGTGGCCATAAGCAATTTAAGGATATTTTTGTACTTTTTTTTAACATTAACTTACCCAGAACATTTTGTTGTACTGTTAGAGCTCTTAGATCCGATTTTCCTATGCCTTCGGTTGTGAAAAGTAGGCCAGTAATAAGTTCTTCTAGCAGGCTTACAGATCCCACTGTGCGGTTGTTATTTAGCTCTTTCTTAAGGTTATTGTTGTTTGACAAATTTGATATTTATGTCTGTTGTGTGGGTCTGTTTCTACGCAAACAAGTCCCTCAGTTTTAAAGCTATCGAGCTGAAATTTTGCACAGAGTCTTCTTTTTACTGCACGCAACTAATATGTCGGAACAGGCCGGATCGGATGACTATATCATATAGCTGTCATAGGAACGATCGGTCAAAAAATAAGTCTTTGTGAGAAATACTTTTTTGATTTCCATCGTAGCGTCACTAATCGTGGTGCATATTTGTTTTATATACTTCCACACAATTCTGGAAAAATTTATCAAAATCGGATGACTATAGCAGATAGCTGCCATATAAACGGTCGGTCAAAAAACTACTTCTAGTGAGAAAAACTTTTTTGTTTTCTATCGTAGCGTCTCCAATCTTGGTATATATTAGTTTTATATTCTTTCACATAATTTCGAAAAAATTTATCAAAATCGGATGACTATAGCATATAGCTGCCATTGGACCGATCGGTCGGAAAATATGTTTTACTAAGAAAAGTTTTTTTATGGTATCAAATTTTTATAATCAATGATTTAAAAATTTTAAATATTTGATATCTATATCCTATATATATTTTACCGGTTAAGTCAGTTGGAGTAAACTTTTTCAAGTGTATTAAAACTTCGGCACAGTCGAAGTTAGCTTTGCCTTCTCGTTTTACTCTAAGATCAAGAATTTTCATTCTTTTTTTGACATTGCAAATTCTTGATTCGAGAGTGAATTTCCTGATCCAAATATGCATTTTTTTATGCCGATTTTTTTTGATTCAAAAAATTAAGGTGTTACCAGTTTCCGACAAATAAATATTACCTCTCGTATGCAATTAACAATATCATAAGTAATGGTAATACCAAATAGCAAAGGCAACAGCTGAGCAAGTAACAGAGCAACTGAACAAAAAAGAGCAAATTAAAGCAGAAACTGTTTACTTACTATATGAGCCTTTCTCTTGCAAGCCAAGAGACTGAGAGAAGCTCGTCGGCTTGGCCCCTTGGGTCTGTAAAGCCAGTTATATATTTATTTCGTATGAAGTGGACAACTCATTTTGGTTCACTCACTCATGAACAAACTTTATTCAGAGCTTTCAATTAAGTTATTTGAGGCTTTCGAAAGTTGGTGCTTTCTAATGGACTCACACCCATTCGCCTGCCCGCTGTGAACCGCTCATAGAGCGTGTCAGGAAGTAAATAGAATTTGTGCATAATCAAATTATGCATTCAAAAGCGTAAAACCAGCATGAACCATGCCTATGCATAGCATGTATATGTATATATGTATACCTCCACAGGCAGACTGTCCAACCGAACTGAAAATCTGGCCACATCCTGAATGCAAAGCGCTGTGACTAATGCGAGTGACTCCATTCACCGAAAAGAGACCATGCCCCCTCCCCACCGCCCTTTTTACCCATTCAAAGGACTCAAACTAACGTTTGCCTGTATGCAGTTTTATTTGACGAGCAACTCCATGTGGACCCACCACGCTCACTACTTGCCACTACCGTGCTCCCGCTTCAAACGATGCCCATAGGCATATCCACACAGACGATACGAGTCAATGAAACGATCCATGCACATGGCTATGCAATTCTGCTCGTCCTTGTCCAACGACTCTCGTGGTCGCTTCACGCACTTCTCAAAGCATTTGCTGGTGACATTGGACAACAGCTCCTGGGCATTGGCCAAAGCGATTTGCTGTTTCATCTGCTTGATGGTGGTCGACGAATCCATGCTCATTTTGTTTTTTTAATAAGACTTGAAAAATTTGGAAAAAGTTCAATAATTTCGAAATGAACAAAACTTGAAGCTGACAACTAATTCAACTCTTTGTACATCTCGGCAGTTTTGGCCCGTTCCTGTGCCAGGCGTTTGGAGTAGGTGCGACCGACCACATCGAAGGACTCAAGATAACGATCCGCGCACAGGCCGACGCATTTCAGTTCGCGACTATCCAGTGAGCCGGCGGGTCGATTGATGCATTGGTGGAAACACTTTTGTGTCAAACTGTGCAACATTTTACGCACCATATCCATGGTGACCTTTTGTTTCACTTCCTCCATTATCTTGGTGTGCTTAATGCTGCTGCTGCTGCTCTTGCCAAAGGGGTCGTCGTAATCGCACATTATCAAATATATGTATGTATGAATATATATAAAAATATAGATGTACAAATACTAAAAGGTATGCAATTGAATTGACTGTGTGAATGAAAAACAAAATTTTCATTTGTTTGGACTGGTTTCAAACTATTTCTAGGCCTGCTTTGACATATTCAAATGTTGGGAATTTGGTAATTTAAATTCATAGAAACTAATTTTTAAAAATCTTTATATAAATTCAACAATAACTGCATACCAATCTTCCCGAAAATCTACCTAACTGGCTGTAAGGTCGATATTTTAGTTTTTGACTAGCTGTAAGCTCAATTTTACAAATTTTGGAAAATCCACCCCCAAAGTCGAAAAACTTTTGTATGAGACTTGTTTGTTTTTTATCCGATCAGCTTCAAATTTATTTTCAAAACTCTACACATTAAAATATCAACAACGCGATTTTTACATTTTGGAAAATTCTGAAAATTAAAAAAAACTTGCAAAATTATTTTCAAAGTTCACGGAAATTCCATAATCCAATTTCCAAAGTCGGAAATTATAAATGAAACTCAACCGATTAGCCCCAAACTTATTTTTAAAGCTCTACATGACAATATATTAACAACATGATTGAAAAAATTGGTACAAAATTCGGAGAATTGCCGGAAAATTGCTTGAAAAAAACAATTTTGTTTCAAAATTGGATTCGATTGGATTCAAAATTAATTACAAAGCTTTCTAAGGAAATTCCATAAAAATAAAATTCACTCCAATTTTTTTTTTGAAAAATCCACCCACCTGCCTTAAAATTGGTTGGGTAAATTTAAAAGTAGCTTTAAACTCATTTTCGAGTATTTTTGTACTTTTCATACAAAAATAGATGACTTTAATATTTTGAAAAATCGACCACCAAAGTCGGAAAATCAAACAAAAGATTATAAATGAAACTCAAACTGATTTTAAAAGCTCTACATGACAAAATATGGGCAACATGATTCTGAAAATTGTTGGAAAATTGTCGGAAAATTGTTTTAAAAAATCTCTCTAAAATTCCATAAAAGTAAAATTCACTACATTATTTTTTTTGGAAAATACCACCCACCTGCTTTAAAATTGGTTTGGTAAATTTTAAATTAGCTTCCAACTTATTTTCGAGGCTATTTATACAAATTTACATGACTTACAAATTTTGTAAAATCTGAAGGACCGTAAATAACGTTTCTTTTTTAATTTTTCATCAAAAAAATTATTCACTTAATATCCACCAATCCAATCCCAGATGGCTTATCTGGCCATTTGCACCATGGTTTAATAAATCTTCGACTTTTATTGATAACTTACAAAAATAACGATTTATTTTTATCATTATTTAAAAACTTAGGAGCATATAAATAAAAATCTTAAATAAGAGTTATTTATGGATTTAAGAAAAAAAAACTCTCTAAATACCGATTACACCGATTACACTAGTTTACAGCGAGAAAAACCCATTGAAGCCATTATTTTTTAATTATTTATTTAGGAATGCTGAACTCAAATATGAATTAAAAAAAAATTTTATGGATACGTTTTTGAGTAAGAATTTTTTTTTAGTTTTTCGGAAGGTAGCCATTACCTTTTAAGCCATATCTACAGGAAGAAAATTTAGATGGAGTCAAGCTAGGTATTATTAAAAAACGTATGCAATTCCTAATAACCTAGCTAAAGAACATTTTCCAATCGGTTTAGTAGTTTGGAAGTTAAAAGCAAAAATATTTCGAAAAAATTTTTTTTTTTTAATTTAGAAAATTTTGATTTTCTAAAATCTGTAAATGGTTATTTGGGTATTTTTTTTATATTTTTGTAAACTAGTGTTATTTATGGATCAAAAAGATAAAAATCATATTTAAAAATTCTTTAAGGATTTTTGAATATAACACATGAAATAACTATAATTTTTTGAGCATTAAAATAAACATCACAAATAAAAGTTATTTAATGATTTTTAAAATAAGCTTACAAAAAACCGATTAATTTTTTTGAGTAAAAAAATGAAAATCTAATGTATGTTATAAATTGATTTTTAAATAAATCTGAAAAATACCGATTATTTTTTTACTCAAAATAAAAATCATTTTCAAATAACGGCTTTTATATGGGGATATATGTGGGCATTGTTGCATTAGGGTATAAACTGAAGGTCGAGGAACTAACCAAGTTAATATTTAAGAAAAGAAATTTTGCTCGAATTTTTTTTTTTATTTGGTATTACAATTGTAACCAACCTGTCTCCCGTCTAAGTAAATTCGCACTAATGATTTGTTTTAAATATATAAAGTGACTTTACTTAAATACATAAATCCCTATTATTTGAAAATGATTTTTATTTTATTTTCATTTTATAACTTTTATTTTATTTAAAAATCATTAAATAACTCACACATTAGATATTCATTTTTATACACTCGAAAAATGCAGTGAACAAATATCTTTCCGACCCCATAAACAAACGACAGGACGACGGCGAGTTCATTTCCGCTGCCGCCGCCGTCTGCCGCCGCGCGCGCGTCCGTCGCGCTGTCCGCGTCCGCGTCCGTCGCGTCTGTCTGTTTCTACGCAAACAGTCCCCAGTTTTAAAGCATCGGCTGAATTGCACAGAGCCTTTACTGCACGCACTAAGCGACCGGCGGACGGAGACTATACTTAAGCCGCCAAGGACGACGGCAAGACAAGTTCTAGTTAGAAAACTTTGTTTTCCATCGAGCGTCACTAACTTAGTATATGTTAGTTTTATATGCTTTCACATACTCCTGGAAAATGTATTAAAATCGGATCACAATATAGCGCCTAGGAACGATCGGTCGAAAATAAGTCTTTGTGGGAAAACCTTTTGATTTCCATCGTAGCGGCCCATCGTAGTATATATTTGTTTCATATGTTTCCACACAATTCTGAAAAATTTATCAATCGGATGACTATAGCATAAGTGTATAACGGACGGTCAAAACTACTTCTTGTGAGAAAAACTTTTTGTTTTTTAGGACGATCGGTCGGAAAATGTGTTTATAAATTTTTTTTATGGTATCAAATTTTTGTTACCATGATTTAAAAATTTAAAAAATCGATTAATTAACTCTTATTTGTGACGTTAGCCGTTTTCTCAAAAATTAATCGATTTTGTGTAACCTATTTAAAAAAAAAATTAATTTTGACGTTATTTAAAAAAAATAATAGTTAAAAATAAAAAAATAACTCTTAAATATGATTTTTTTGATCCATAAATAGTCGGTATTTCGTGATTTTTTTATTAAAATCCATAAAAAACTCCTATTTGAGATTTTTATTTATATGCTCAAAAAAATAAACGTTATTTCTTAAGTTTTTAAATAATGTTAAAAATTAATCGTTATTTCATGAGCAAATGGAAAAAATCAAGAAATAAGAATTATCAAGCGATTTATACAATATAAATAAATAATCATGGAAAATCTACCCCAAAAGTCGGAAAATGGGCGGAAAACCAACATAGTTTTCCGCCGATCAGCTCGTAAGTTATTTTTAAAGCTAACAAAATATTGACAATGTGATTTTAAAATTTAGGAAAATCCATAAAATTGGCGTAAAATTGTTTAAAAAATTTGTTCTTTCTTTTGTGATTTTTTGCCTAATTTTTGAAAACAAGTTGTTTATAGTTTAGTGTTTAGCTGCAAAATAGCGCAATTGCATTTCAGTTTGCACACACACACATTTAGCTAAACATTTCACAGATGCCAAAATTTGAGCCAAAAATTCCACTACACAGCCCAATGGAAATTGGTCTAAACAGCGCCTCACGATGATGATTGTTTCCCTAAGCTGCTAACATGAACATTGACATGGTCCAGTGGCCATAAATCAACAGCTGTAACTGAAAATTTTTGGGTCTAAGCCCAAAAGAGATCCCAAAGCAGAGGACAACAAAGCAGCCATTGAGTGGGGGAGGGGGGACTGGATGTTGTGTAAGTTGCTTAAACCAAAATCCAAATTCAAATCCCAGCTAGCAGCACCCTTGTGCCTTTTGCGGTTGAATTAAGTTGAACAGAAATACAAGGAAAAAAAAAAAAAAAAAGCAAGAGGAGCTCTTCCTTAGATTACGCATACGCCGTGTTGAGTGCAGGCGGCCGCCCCTGAATGAGGTCGGGCAAAGAAAGTGCAACCGGCAGCCGCAACACATGCCACAACAAAACAACAAAAAAGCCAACGCAAAATGTAAATGGGCTTTTCACAAAATGAATATTAAATTGCAAGCCGTCGTCAAAAGCCGCACGCGTGGGCTCCGGGAGTGTGTTAAGAGACCCGGGCCGGGTGTTAGACATGTCTGAGCCGACATTTACATGGCAGAGAGAAAGAGATACGATACAATAATACTTGTATTTTCTATGCAATATAAAATATGTTCATCATTTTCTTTTGTTGTTTTTGTTGTTGAGGTTTTAATTGAATCCTTGAAATGTTTTCTCTTTTTTTTTTTTTTTCGTTACATTGCCAGCAACTTTTGCTTAGCAATCAATTTAGGATTTAAGGTAGGAAATGTCAACATTTATGTCAATTTGAGGATTCAAATAACAAAGTGCTCTACACACTTAAGCAAACAGGAATATGTGTGTTCTTTGAAGCCTGACAATGCAAATAGCCTGGCTTACACATGAATTAGACATGAAACAGAAGTAACAGAAGTAAAATATACAAAAATATGAGTCACTTATTTTACGAGCCTAGACAAAAGTTTTCATGTTTACAATTACAGTTGTTTTCTGCACGAATGAAGCTCTTCAATTAATTAACTAAGCGCCAAAGGATAAAAGTGCTACCCATAAATTCAAATTAAATTTATTTTTTATTCTGGCTAAGTGAATTCAGAAAATGAAATTAGTTTTCAAATACAGAAAGTTGTCCAAGAAGAAGACTAGATGATCTGAAAAAAGCCGGATTTAAAGATTTTCCCGAACTCAGAGCCAAATGCTTGGTTGACAACAAAGTTGAATTGACCACACCCGGAGTTTAATTGTTTCGAATGCTCGCTCACAATCCACAAAGAGTATGTTAAGAGGTGACCTTCATTCCGTGGACTTATGGTCGATGATGTGCTCAAACGCACGCAAATAGTAAGGCGAGGAATGGTATTCAATGGAGAATAAACCAAACCCTATGTGACCTGGTCTACGCGAACGATATATGCTTCATAACTTATACACTTAGAAAAAACGGCTGCCAGGATAGAATTTATACCGTTTTGTACTTAAAATTTCAAGTATAATTCATACTTGGTTGTACTTAAACTAAGTATAAATCAGTCTTAAGTTTCAATGATAGAATGAACAAAATTCTTAAATCAAGTACGAAATACTAAAATCAAGAATTTTTTGTACTCAAACGTTCTAGTGCGAACGGGATAGAATTTATACCGTTCTTAGGTGTACTAAAACTGAGTACGAATTAATCTAATAAGAACGAATCGGGATTGGTTTAAGACCATTTCGTTCTAAGAATAACGTTTAAAAAAATCTTGGCCCAAAATGTACTAAATGTAGCCAGAAAAGGTCTTCAACCAAGTTTTTTGTACTTGTATCAAGAATTTTTGTATTTGGCGTACACTCAGAAAAAATGAAATGAATAAAACTAAATTCTATATTTAGGTATGACCGTGATTAAATTAAGAATGTTTTGAACTTAAATTATAACGTTATTTATGATAACGTAACATCCAAATGTATGTAACAGCCAGAAGGAAGCATCTCCGACTCTATAAAGTATATATATTCTTGATCAGCATCAACATCCGAGTGGATATAGACATGTCCGCCTGTCCGTCTATCCGTATGAACGCTGATATCTCAGAGATGGTAAGATATAGAGGTTTGAAGTGTATGGAACATATATTTCTTATACTTGCAGGCAGATCAAGTTTAGTTTTGATTTTTGCCACGCCCCCTGCCTCCCCCGCAAATTGAAAAAAAAGTCATATCTTCCACAATTTTGGAGTTACTTTGTTCGAACCTTCTAGACATATATTATACTCATCATTACTTATCGAGCCCCTATACATTGTTTTCCGATCAGATGAACGATAGTAGAGTTGCCACCCCCGCAATTTGAAAAACATCACAAACATCCCGCAATTTTGGAGTTAGGTTGTTTAAACCTTTTAGACATATATTCTACTTATCATTACCTATCGAGCCCCCATACATTGTTTTCCGATCAGATGAACGATAGTAGAGTTGCCACCCCCGCAATTTGAAAAACACCTCAAATATCTCGCAATTTTGGAGTTAGGTTGTTTAAACCTTTTAGAAATATATTCTACTCATCATTACTTATCGAGCCCCCATACATTGTTTTCCAATCAGATGAACGATAGTAGAGTTGCCACTCCCGCAATTTGAAAAACACCTCAAATATCCCGCAATTTTAGAGTTTGGTTGATCGAACCTTCTAGACATATATTCTACTCATCATTACTTATCGAGCCCCCATACATCGTTTTCCGATCAGTTGAACGATGGTAGAGTTGTCATCCCCAAATTTTGAAAAAAATCTAATATCTTCCACAATTTTAAAGACAGATTGTTTGAACCTTTTAGGGATATATTTAAATCGTCATTACTTATCGATCCACCATACACTGTTTTCAGATCAGATGAACGATATTCGAATTATAAGCAAATCAAATATTTACGCTGTGCAGCCCTGCAGCCCCGTAACCGTGATGGGCAGCACTTGCACAGTTTTAAAGTTATTAGTTATATTCAAACAGGTACAGAGTATATTACAGTCGGGCTTGACCGACTTTCTTACTTGTTTTTATTGCATCATGTATAAATCAATTAAAAACGAGAGCGTAAGTTGAAGTCGGCCCTGCTCGACTTCGATATACCCGTTACTCAGGGTAAGGTTTATTTCAGAATATTTTATTAGACCAAAACATGCCCAAATTGTGAGTTTTTCCCAAATTGCGGTGGTAGCAACTCTACTATAACTCATCTGATCGGGAAACTATGTATCGATAAGTAATGATGATTAAAATACATGTCTAAAAAGTTTGATTAATCTGTTTTCGAAATTGTGGGAGATATAAGGCTTTTTTAAAATTGCGGGGGCGGGAACTTTTCTATCGTTCATCTGATCGAAATGATATATGGCGGATCGATGGTAATGATGATTGAAATATATGTCTAGAAGGTTTGAACAATCTATGATCAAAATTGTGGGAGATATGAGGTATTTTCCAAATTGCGTGGGTGGCAACTCTTCTATCGTTCATCTGATTAGGAAATGATGTATGACGGATCGATAGGAAATGATGATTAAAATAAATGTCTAGAAGGATTTACTAATGTATTTTCAAAATTGTGGGAGATATGAGGTATTTTTCAAATTGCGGGGGCGGTAACTCTACTATGGTTCATCTGATCGAAAAATGATGTATGGCGGACCGATAGGCAATGATGATTAAAGTATATGTCTGGAAGGTTCGAACAATCTATTTTCAAAATTGTGTGAGATATGAGGTTTTTTTCATATTACGGGGGCGGGATGGGGCGTGGCAAAAATTTGAAACAAACTTGATCTGCGTGCAGACAATACAAGTCTACACTGAAAAAATGGTAGCTCTAGCTCTTATAGTCCCTGAGATCTAGGTGTTCATACAGACGGACGGACAGACGGACAGACGGACAGACGGACAGACAGACAGACAGACAGACGGACATGTCTAAATCGACTCGGCTATTGATGCTGATCAAGAATATATATACTTTATGGGGTGGGAAATGTTTCCTTCTGCCTGTTACATACATTTGCACGAACTTAGTATACCCTTTTTACTCTACGAGTAACGGGTATAATTAAATAACAAAAGAGTAAAAGTAAATAACAATCCAATTAAAGTCTCCAGAAAGAGGTTTTTCATGTTAAAGTGAATTTATAATCCCGAAACGAACTTGAAATGAGAATTTTGTTCTTGGATTTGGAAATTCCGAAGTTAGTTTTGCTTTTGAGATCGTTTGTACTTGAATTTTTCCCAGATTAGGACTGTACTTTTGACACCGTTTGTACTTGATTTAAGTCCAAAGTTCTTTGTTGTTTTTCTGAGTGTATAAGCAGAAAATTGCAAACCTTCTTGAATAAAAGCCTTACAATAATTTGCCTGATTAGTAGTAGTAATCAAAATTTTGGTTAGGGCTGTTTTCTCATCTTCAGGTTTTTCAAATCTAGGTGGTAACTTAGAAAATGTATGTTAACCACTTTTAGGCTGCCTTTAAAAAATCTTTAAATGTATGCCACATACATTTTCTTTTGAAAAACAAGAACATAAGAAAATTGACCTCTTATTTTTAGTTGGCTGCTCAGTTAAAACCAAAATTTTGTTATATTTGAGTAATAAGATCTTTGAGGTGCTGGCTTAATGGGATTAGCTCATCTGGCTAGAGCTGCTCTATACCTTTCAAAAACAACGTACAGCAAATTTTGGCTGCATGTTTGAGTGCCTAATGAGTTGGATACCAACGGCCAGTGCAGACATTGTGCAGAAATTTGATACTTGCCAGGCTCTGCCCGGTTCATTGTTAGTTTTTCCACCTTTACCCACACAGCAGACAAACACACACACGCGCGCCCACCTAACCGGATTATAATGCCTTAGCAGTGCCCGGTTACCTATCCGTCCAGCCCCCCTCTCTCTCTCTCTCTCTCTCTCTGACCAGACATCCTACTTAGGTGTGTGCATATCTCTGAGCAGTTAAACCGCTTACGAAAATTTGCCTGTCCCTGAGATTTGTTTAAAGCCTTAACCCTTTAGCCGGGACCGCTTTTAATTGAAAAGGAAATGTGGGAAAATTTCTTAAGGGACTTAAAGCCCAGCCCTAAGCCTTTCGCTAAGCGTGGAAAAAAAAAACGCCATTCTGTCACGTTTTATATTGATATTTAAAAAAGCCAACAACAATGCCAACTAACCAAAACTGGCAAAACAAATTTCTGCACGTTCCCGGCAGGCTGGAGGAGGAGGATGGACTGGGTTGGGTTGGGTTGGATGCGGCGGCAGCCACGTAGCAAATGGCAACGGCAAACGGAAATTGCAATTGAGTGCAAATTGCAAGAAGAAAGGACTCTGGTTTCTTACTTACTCCATCCTCTGTTTTTTCCGTTCTCTCCTTTCCACTAAATATTTAATCCCCGGCCCAGGCAGGCGGCTGGTAATTCTCTTTGGTAATGAATAAATCTGAATCATCTGACCATCTTGGAATGAGTCCATTCACCCCCCCCCCCCATACGCAACTGTATCAGCAGAAAATGGAAACAAACCCAGAGGAGTAGGAGGAGGACTTGCCCTTGTTTACACTCGACTTTAACTTAAGCGTCGTTTGTCACGTTCGGGCGCGATTTTTATCACGACAAACAACTGCCTGGGACTCTAATTAAATTGAAGCTTAAGAAAAACTTGAAGGAAATGTCAGCGAAACTTTAAATATGACAAACATTTTGTTCTGTTGGGCTTTGGAATTCTCAATCAGTTAAAAACAAAAAATCAGCTGATAAGAACTAAGCTGAAATCAAATAAGGTTCTTTGGGAAACAACGTTAAAAACTGTGTTATAGAAAAGTGTTCGAAAATAAAAATGGAAAATTGTGTCAGAAAATAGTTTTGGGTAATAGTGTTGGAATACTAAGTTAAGAAACAGTGTTGGAAATAGTGTTAAAAAACAGTGTTGAAAAACAATGTGGAAAAATAATGTGGGAAAACTATGTTAATAAAATAGTATTGGAAAACAATGTTAAAAAACAGTTTTGGAAACAGAGTTGAACAACAGTGTTGGAAAACAATATTTAAAATAATGTAGGAAAACATTGTTGAAAACAGTGTTGGAAGACATTGTTGAAAATTAGTGTTGGAAAACAATGTGAATAAACACTGTTGGAAAACAATGTTAAAAAGCAGTGTTGGAAAATAATATTGGAAAACAGTGTAAAAAAATAGTGTTGGAAAACTCCCTAAAGGCCAAAGGTCAAGTGGTACAAAAAACAATCTACTACTAAGTATAATTTAAAACTGAAGGTTGGCCAGGCGAAGAGTTGGACTGTATGCTGTGTCCGTGTGAGCGTTATGCTTGATGGGTTATTTTGAAATTAAATTTTAACCCCACCTAAAATATTTTACGTGCCGAATTTAAAGATGTTTTACATCAAAAAACAATGGGTAGCAAAATTCAAGTTTAAAAGAAATTGATGGGATTGAAACTCATTCAAGTACGAGTCGACCTAAATTGAAGTTAAAACAAGTACGAAAGACTTAAAACGATCCCAGAATTCTTATATAAATCCGTATTTTACGTAAAAAGCAATGCTAATAATTTCCGGATTAATAAATTACTACTCAAGTCAATCCTTTCGTACTTGGCTTGAGATAATCCGGGACTACCAGTCTTCTAACATTGTTTAAGGCCTATTCTCAGATGACATAAAGATTATTTTCGTCGCTATGCTTCATTTGAATAGAAAATTTTTTGTAGAGCTTAAACAGCTGTCTTATTTTTATGAAGCATAGTGCCGAAAATAAAATTAATGTCATCTGAGAATAGGCCTTTTGGATTAATTTTGGTCTATAAATATTGTACAGGTATTTATTTTGTTATCAATTAAGATAATTATGCCCATAAATGTATAATCATCGTTAATAAATTTTCGCTTAAATGTCTTTCTCAAAAGAAGTAGAAGAACAGGCATTTGGGAAACTGTTGTTGAAATAATAAGTTTATTTTTTCAAAAAATATCAGCTTACCTGGAACATTGCTTTCAGTTTTCAAAATGTCAGAGAATTTGTTAACTTTGTTTAGTTGTTAGTCGTCATTCGTAGAGAAAATACAAAAAAATTTAAAACAATTTTTCTACATATATTTTTTTTTTGGTGAATTTAAAACAAACAAAAAAAAACGCAAAATGTATCGTGGGCAACGGGGAAGGCAAATGGATGAGCAAGACGAGAAGGAGGCGGTCTCTAAGGTGGCGGTGGCGGTGGCGGAGCCGCGCAAATCTCGTCCCGAGATATATACCTTTGGGGAGCTATATCAGAATGCGCTGAACATTCGTCTGCCTCGGATGGTGCATGACATTATCTACTGGCGTTATCCAGTGGTATCGGCCGCCCATTTGATACTCGGCCTTTTGCTACTTAACATGTTGGCCAAGCATACGGCCCTCAAAATTATGGGCATGTTGGGACTGGGTATTTTCGGGCATGCCTTGCTGTATGCCAATGTGCGCCGGTATTTACGCTTTCGTCCATACGAACGGCTCATGCAGATGGAATTGACGGTATCGCCGGAGCAGGCCATGGTGGTGACGCGTCATGTGGTGAACTGTATTAATCGCTTGGTGGCAACTCTACAGTTTATAATGTTTGGCGACAACATTGGTATAAGTATGCTGATCGGTATAATTTTGATAGAGCTGCGCAATTGGGTCATAACGATGAATGGATTCACTATAGCCGCCTACCGTAAGTAGAGTAGAACCATTTTTGGCTATTATAACTTTTCTACTGTTTCAGTGTATGCGGCCATTTTATTGTTGCCACGCCTCAAGCAGGAGTTAATGATTCGTTCACAAAGTGCCTGGTATAATGCTCGTCGCCCGGAGAATCGTGGTACTTCAGTGCTGGGCATGGTTGCGATGCTTGTGGAAATGTTCGAAGTTGGGCCCTCCAATATGCGCGTGGATCGGGAAATCCAAACCGATGACCAGAGTGAGCAGGAGCGTATACGCATGGAAAATGAGTTTCTGCTTTTGATAGAAAAGAATCGTTTGGAAATGGAGCTAAAACGGCACTATGGATATTACAAGTTGCTGAGGTATGATAGCCAAGATAGCTTCGATAGCTATGATAGCCACGCTAGCTACAAGACCTCGAATACAAATGAGGCTTAAATTGATACATATTTGGTATGACACATTTTTCTTTTGTGAAGATAAATTTATTTTGATTTTAGTTTTTTTGTTCTGTAATTTTAGGTAACTCTGAAATAGTTTTGGATAAATGACGACTGATTTTATCTGTGGTTTATCTATGTTATATACAAATCAAAATAAAAGTGTAATCTAAATGGCCAAATAGTCACCAGAGAACTGCAATGCGTAGTTATGTAATTTGTTGGGAGTTTGGCTTGGAACTTGTATTGAAGGTGCAAATAAGTTTTGAAATATTGACAAAAGATGGCATACTTTTTTCCTTTATCCTTATATAAAAATCATGATTTTTGACCCTCAAAGTATGCAACATTTATTTTTCAATTATTATTTATGGCAGCATCTTTCATAATCCACATTCACTCAGATTGTCGGACCAGTCAACGGTATACAAAAATAATAAGTAATAAAAACTAAATATTTTCCATAATTATTTATATTTATAAACATAGCATACTTTGAAGGGCAAAAGGTTGATTTTTTTGTGCATAAATGTAGTAGCTGAGACCCATTTTCTAATGTTCCCTTTTGTAAATCCAGATGCTTATTGAGAAAATATATATTGCCTACTTTTAGGGCGCATTTGAAATATCTTTGCTTGTGTCTTCGACGACCCACGAATGAATTTAACCGCGGCCTAAAAATAGGCTACATATATTTTCTCAATAAGCACCTGGACTTACAAACTTAAATGCCAACAAAACACAAGTTTTGTTTTAATTTAAAGAAAAGTACCGCAACGAGCTTATGGGTATGACTCTTAGTCAAAATCGGTTCGATGCTTTAAGGAGGTCTTTTACCTTTGAATAGGGTTTTTCAGGAACTCTCAAAAGTTGTAAATAAACAGAATTTATCAAATTTGCTAACCCTGTGTTTATGGAACACTAACAGACGCCTTTAATATGATTTTGGACGAAGGAATGGTTTCTTTGGATTTAAAAAAATTTTGCGATCTATTAAAAAGGTGATCTGAAAATGGGGGGACTTTCATTTGAAAATACATTAGCAAAAGTATGCTCAGCTTTGCTCCTTAAAAGGCTTAACAACTGGAGTTTCAAGCAAGATTCCGGAAAGGAATACTCTACAATAGAGAACATATTTCGTCTTACAAGTATCGCCAAAAACCATAGATAGACATGAGACGGAAACTGTATGTGATTTTTGTGGACTTAAGTGAGTAAGAAATTTTTGGATACTCTTCAGAGAGCAAGCAAACTTTGAGTTTAGCGATCCGTGAGTGAGTTGAAAAAAAGTGAAACAGTTAAATCGATGACAATTTATTGCCTATTGCATTGGCAGAAATGGAATTGGTAGAGGCTTTTCCTTGTTTTAAAAGGTAAAAATCACAAAATTTGTACAAAATTTGCATCTGCATATCGCTTACTTAAAAAAACAGAAATATTCACCTTTTTATATTCTATCTAGCGTCCAAATTTCATACAGCTATCTCTTAAACTCTTCGCGTAAGAGCGACTTATTTTAGATGTGCCATCTTTTTTATGCCAACCAACTTAATGTACTTTTGCATAAAAAACGACACAAATTTAGGTAGAGATTGGATTTGTTTTACTTAAACCCATAAAGGACTATTTGGACTTGATTTTCTATTTAAGACATATTATATATATAACATTTTTCGAGATGGATTCGCAGTTATAAGTTTTGTAAGGGTGAAACACATTTTATTTCTCAAAATCGTTTTTTTTTCAGTTTTTCCGTTGTTAAGTAAGCGATATGTACATACAAATATAAAGGCATATTCTTGCGGATCAATACACTCAATACATACAAAAAAAGCATGGCGCCAAAGGCAGCGCATTCGCCCCACACAGTGGCGCTAAAAAGTATTCGCCCGCTAATGAAAAAATATTTTGCCGACTTTATATTATTTTTGGGCGAATACTTTTAAGCCTCACTGTTCCTTTTTTAGCACCAATCACTAATTTTTATTTCCTTTTCTAATAAAATTAAGATTCTTTGTTTTTAGACGCTGGAGTCAACCATAACTGCCTTAAATAAATGAAGCCCAACGGGATCAAAGAAGCCATCCCACCCGCCTGAAAATACAATTAAAAGAGGAGCTATTCTCATGGAGAAAGAAAATGGCAAAGAAAGAAAAGAGATTTAAAGTTTTGTATAATACTTTCCTAATTTCTAATTTCTTATTAATTTTGTCCTTGTTACTTTTGAAAAATTTGTAAATCCTTTTAAACAAAAAATTGTTTATTTTTTTTATTTTGTTTTTTTATAGTTTCGTGCAGAAGACGACACTCTGTCCCTGTCATCAAAGTGTCCAAAGAGTCGCATTGAAACGCCTTAAGATGACATAAAAGAAAACTTTACGTTAATTACGTTATTAATAAAAACAGAATCAACTGAATTAAAATTGCTTAAGCTTTTGATTGCAAAATGGGCGAACTTGATTTAAGAGTAAGAACTGTAGATTCAAGAATGGAAGACTCTTCAACTTGAGAAAGGTCAGCTCTTAATTCAAGAATGGGAATTGAGAATGAGAGAATCTTGCTTTTAAGTCAGTCAAGCTCTTGATTGAAGAATTTTATACTTGGAATAAGAATTTTTCATACTTAGATCAAATATGAAAATTCTTGTTACAAGAAATTCGTACTCAAAAATGTATTCTTGGATCAAGAAATTGACTCTTGGATAAAGAAATTTCACAGACATGATAATCTAGCAGGCCCTTGTGTTTTCTTGTTTTCAATGTGAGTAGCTTGTCATTTGACATTCAAATCAAGACAACATGAATGCCTACTAACCGTACTATTGTGCTCAAACGCTCTTAATCGAAGTATGAAATTATATATATTTTTTTCTATGAGCCCTTAAGCCTCTGGTCTTTCAATTTGAGATCGAAACTCCTTCAACTAGGGTACACAAACTACAAATGATTATAAAGAGGATAGGCATGATCTGATACAATACAAAACCACCATCAACTGCCGTTTTTTTTTTTTTTTTTTTTTTTGACAGGTTAAGTTAACTTCTTATAGTTCGTGCCACGATTATGTTTACGTGCTTTGCCTTTAATGCTCAAGCTGATCGCTCATTTAGCAACAGTCGACGGAGTGCTCAACTCTTCACAATTTGTGTCAGCACACACGGTCACGTTACGTAAGGAGACGACAGCCACGAAACACTTAGCTAAACCCACCGACCATTGCCAGACCTATTCCACCCACCCGCTATCTGTCTGTCCAGTCGCATTGGCAAAACGGAAACTGGTCCTTTGGGCGTCGACGCTTTGGCTTTTGGTAAGTGACAGGCTCCACATATGCACAACGACCCGCACCACACACACACAGACACAGCCAGGGAGAGGACACCTTTGTCCCGAAATTTTCCATCGATTTGATTTATATGCAAAATATTTAAATTTTATTGCCAGTTTGCATATGGCCCAGACCATGTGCCTGGGCTTAAGTGAGATCGATAGTTATAGTTGTAGTCGGTTTAAAAGGCCACACACGGTTAGGAATTGTAGGCGGGGTTGGGATGCAGAGGGGAAGCTAAGCCAAAGTGCCCGGGCCATGCCTTCTCCACGGTAATTTATGCAGTTTTTCTGGCGGGGGGAGATGGGAGCATTATTGAAATCGAAATTTAAGTACCAACAAAACACAGGGAAAATATTTCCAGTGAAAGTGTTGTTCCTGTTGTTATTGTCCTAGCCCCTAAACTGGACACCTGCCTGTGTGTGTGTGTGTGTGTGCCAATTCTGCTTGCAACCGGAAATTGGAAATAATGAAACAACAAATATAAATTAAAGTTGAAATATAAAATAAAAGCACATTTTGTTTGAATTTGTAAGCTGAAACTATGGGAAAATTGTAACATTACATTAAGTGAATGTAGGGGCCGTTTTCTCATTTTCATGATTTTCAAATCTGTGTGGTTTTTAAGAAAACCTGAGAATGCTTGTGTCTATGATTTTGAAAATATCCTAAAAATAAATTTTCTTAACAACCACCTAGATTTTAAAAATATGAAGATGAGAAAACGGCTTTTAGACAATTAAATTCAAACTGTCTTCTGGGAATCAAACTGAAACCCGAACCGGAATATTTTACCAAAATCAAACCATTAAAACTTAGAAAACCGGAACTAAAAGCGATATCCACAACGCGACTTTTTTGTAACCCAAAAATACCGTATCAAAACATTTTTAGAATTTTTATAGGAATTAAACAATAATATTACTTAAGAGCTTTAAAAAATTTCTTTGAAACCTATATATATCTTGATAAATGGATCGCCTCTCTGTCCTCCTTCTCTGTCTTCTGTTTCACGGACTCCTCAGTTTTAAGCTAGAGATTTTCACGATCTTCTTTTTCTGAGCTACGGCGATGAACATATTTAGTAGACGTCGAATAGTCTGGAAACTTTTTGATTTCCTCGGTCTCCAACTGTATATTTTTTATATTTTTCCCACAATTGAAAATTTATCAAAATCTGACTATGTATTGTTATCGTAACCTATGAAAACTTTTGTTTTCTCCACTTTATATTTAGTTTTATCACTATTTTAATAATGGATCATAATAGCCCCTAACGTGTCATTTCTTGAGACTTTTTTTCACTCAAACCATTTTTTATCTATCAAATTTATCAAATCGGAGGACTAATAATATAACTTCTTCATGGAAAACTTTTTTTTCTCATTTATGTCAGTAATTTACATTAAAGTTTTTTTCTCGTGAAAGTTTTGCTTACGATAGTTTAAAAATTTAACTGTAAACTATTTTTAAGCACATTTGGAAATAGTCAGCAAGTGTTCTGTGTACTTTGCTTCGTTTATTCCTTCTTTTTTAATTCTACGCAAAATTCTACAATGGCAATGAAAACCATTTTGAGGAGTCGATAAAAAGAACCAGGTCCCCTAAGGGCAAACGATAACTTAGATCTTCTTAGAATGGCTTTATCAGGTACTTGGTTCGATTTCTAAGAAGTTCTATCTATCTCTTTCTCATTCATAAAGCTACGACAGGCCATTTAAGCCCGTTATGACTTCAATCATAATTTGAACTCATACTATTTTTAAGACTACGCTCCAATATAGCCTATAATATGCTGGTAAAATACTTAAAGGGCTCTAAAAACATTTTAAAACAATTGGAAACATAAAATCTGCCTTAACTTTCCCTTTTACTTCACATTTTTCTAAATATTAAAACCAAAATTTTTTTAAAATTGGAAATCATATAAATTTGATTGCGAAATTTTATTAAAGTTAAGAAACTTAATTTTTAAAATTTACATAACATTTTTCTAACATTTGTATCTTTAAGTGAGAATTTTTCTAAGATTTTACATTTCATCAGAGGATTTATATTCCAAAGAAAAGTTTTTCCGTTTTTAGAAAATTCTTTCTATATCTTAAAATAAAAAAAGTTTGATTCTGGTTTTTCTTTAAGGGTGAATTTCTGTAAATGTATATTTGAAATTATCATAAATCAATAAGATAAATAATAAGAAACTGAAACAGTACCGGAATTATCGTTTCGGTATGGTTCCCGGTTTTTCGGTTCCTTTTATAACGGTTAAAGGTTTTCGGTTCTCAAACAAATTTGAATACCGGTACGTGGCTTGAAACAGTATATTTATCTTAACGGTTCCGGTTCCAGTATTATTTCCTGGTTAGGGGTAAAATTCAGTTTAAACGAGAAGGCAAAGCTAACTTCGACTGTGCCGAAGTTTTAATACACTTGAAAAACTTTACTCCAACTGATTTAACTGGAAAAATATATATAGGATATCAGATATTTAAAATTTTTAAATCATTGATAATAAAAATTTGATACCATAAAAAAAACTTTTCTTAGTAAAACACATTTTCCGACCGATCGTTCCTATGGCAGCTATATGCTATAGTCATCCGATTTTGATAATTTTTTTCGAAATTATGTGAAAGCATATAAAACTAATATATACCAAGATTGGGGACGCTACGATAAAAAACAAAAAAGTTTTTCTCACAAGAAGTAGTTTTTTGACCGTCCGTTTATATAGCAGCTATATGCTATAGTCATCCGATTTTGATAAATTTTTTTCAGAATTGTGTGGAAACATATGAAACAAATATATACTACGATTGGAGACGCTACGATGGAAATCAAAAAGTTTTTCTCACAAAGACTTATTTTTCGACCGATCGTTCCTATGGCAGCTATATGCTATAGTGATCCGATTTTAATACATTTTTCCAGAATTATGTGAAAGCATATAAAACTAACATATACTAAGATTAGTGACGCTACGATGGAAAACAAAAAAGTTTTTCTAACTAGAACTTGTTCTTAGACCGATCGTACCTATGGCAGCTATAAGATATAGTCATCCGATCCGACCGGTTCCGACATATTAGTTGCGTGCAGTAAAAAGAAGACTCTGTGCAAAATTTCAGCTCGATAGCTTTAAAACTGAGGGACTAGTTTGCGTAGAAACAGACAGACAGACAGACGGACAGACGGACAGACGGACAGACAGACAGACAGACAGACGGACGGAAGCGGAAATGAACTCAGCTCGTCGTCCTGATCAAGAATATATATAGTTTATGGGGTCGGAAATGAATATTTCTATGCGTTACAAACTTCTGGGCAAAATTAATATACACTTTTCAAGTGTATAAAAATAACACGTAACGAATCATGCTTACACGGACACAGCAATACACTCCAAGCAATCGACTGGCATTTCAATTAAACTTGGTATTAGTATGGTCTAGACCACTACTCCTTTGGGCTAGTTTTCAACGCTGTTTCCCAACACTGTTTTTTAACACTATTTTCAACACTGCGATTAAAAAATATTTTCCAACACTGTCTTTCAACACAATTTTCCAACACTATTTTCGAACACTGTTTTTCAACACTGTTTTTCAACATTATTTTTGAACACTATTTTCCAGCACTATCTTCCAACACTATTTCCAACACTATTTTCCAACTCGATTTTTCAACTCTGTTTTCCAGCACTATTTTTTAACACTGTTTCCAACTCTGATTTTCCAGCAATCCCTGGCAGGTTTGACCGATCGATCCGATTTTTAGGGGTTCCGATCCGGACCGGTTTGCAGCACTGTTTCATAATGTAGTTCACATTTTGAAAAAATGTTGGTAAAAATTTGATTACTAAATTCTATAGCTGGACATATGACCGATCGGTCGGAAAATGCGTCTTACTAAGAAATCTTATTTGTTTTTGATGGTACCGTGCTCAAATTTTCAAGTCAACAATCTTAAAAATTTTGAATAATTTCAATATTTGACATCTATATCTTTATATATATTCTATCGGTTTAATCAGTTGGGGTTGTTACGAAATTGTATAATTTCGAAACGAGCTTAGAATAAGAATTTTGTGCTTACATATCATAAGATTGAATTTTGAGATATTCAGGTTTGTTCTCGTTTCCGAATTCGATCGATCGGAATTGATAAAGTATTTTCTTTTCAAGAAACGATAAGACAATTCGGTTTATTTATTTTGCCATCAAAACGGTCGGATGACGACAAATGGAAATTTGAAGTTAGTCGTGGAATAAGACAATCTGTTTTTTTTTTACCAATTTCGATTCCGCTTAATTTGATTGGAATCGGAAACGGGAACACAGACCTGAATATGTACTTTGGATTTTCTCCTTTCTTTTTTCTGAGTGTACGATCAAGTCAGTTCAAAAAACAAACTAAAATAATTCTTCCAGTAATTAAACACGACACACAGCAAAAAAAAAAACTTTTGCACAACCAACATTTTCTGGCAAATCGCCTTTTTACACAAAATGCCCGGGCGAGAAATGTAAATCAAAACAGTTTCCAAGTAGCTGCTGCTAATTAGATTAAGATGCAGCCAAGAAACCAACTGCTGTTGCCCGTCAGGAGCAACAAAAACGAAAATCCTCGAATGCCGTTGACAATGTTGGATGATGCTCCTCCCTTTTTTTTTCACTCTCTTTTAATGGCAAATTTTGACTTGACGCCAACTGGCGTAAGTAAGCGCAGTTTCTGAGTTTCTTCTTGTTGCCTTAATTATTTCCGTTGGCCAAGGCAAAAAAACAATCAACATAATTTTTTTTTGCCGACAGAATGAAAAATGAAATGGAAACTAGAAGAACTGGCTCATTAGTTGACACTGTTAAAGCCAAACATATCCCAACATGCAGCAATCCGTTTGAACTAATTTCCGCACAATCGGAGCCAAAAATCCAAATTGAAACGAGTTGACGTTAAATGTGGAAATGTCGAAGGCAGCTGAAATTAAATTGATCAGCGGCAAGTGGCAAGTGGCATGTTGTGAATGGCGCCCAACCCCACTTGGCATTATTTCGGTTCGATGGCATTTTATCGCATTTCATTAGCAGTCATTGCCGGAGCTCGTCGCTTCCAATTCCATTTCACAATTCATCGCACTTCATTTGCAAATTTCCAGTGAAAAACGTAACGTTTGATTTTCCTTCTTTTATAACCAATTTTTTTTTTTTTTCGGTGTTCGTCAAAGTTTAGCCGGAGTGCCGGCAAACATTGTGTTGACCCCGGCACAGTCACCTCACCCACTTCTAATGGCAGCTTATTTATTTATTACAAAATCGAAAGTTGTGTTTGTACTTGGCCTTTTGTGTTTTAGGGGCGGGGTTTGTCGGGCAGTGCAAATATTTAACAAATTACGCAGCAAACTAATGGAAAATGGGAGCAGCAACGGCTGAAAAGGGAGCAGCAGCAGCGATAAGCCTTGTCATCGGGGGCGGCTATGAATAAATTAGTAAAATGAAATGAATAAACGTTCTGCAAATGGCTGGAGGGTGGGGGTGTGTGTGTGGGGCAGAAGTTTTCGAAAACATCATCATTTTACATTTATAGTGTCCCGTCAGTCCATGGCTTGTTTACAGGCGTGTAAAGTAATGGACCGATCCATTTGGTATATATTTAAATGCTGGGTCAATCTTCAATTTTTGCAAGATTGGGACTTCAAAATATTGAAAAATCCGGAAAGTTGGCGAAAAATTATTAGATAAGTTTCAATTTGTTATTCATGTTTATGCTGAGATTCAAAATTTTAAGATAACGTTGTTATTATTGTGTTACGTTGGTCCGTGAAAACATGCTTGGAGCTCATCGAAAGAAGAACAAAAAGGTCGCATAATCGTCGTCGTTTTTCGATAATTTTCAGACTTTGCAGGCGGATTTTTAATAATTGGAAAACCCGTTGCTTAAATTCTTTTGTAGAAACTTTATTATACCCATATATATATATATATAAGAGTTTGTTCTCACTGACTGAATGAATGACTGACTTACTGATTGGCAAATCTACGCAGAGCCTAAACGGTTAGAGATAGAAAGCTGAGACTTTCACAGAAGATTCCATATGAGTTGAAGTTTTGGAAAGGCGGGGTTTTGGAAAATTTCACCCGCAAGGGGTGTAAAACTCCCGAAAATGCTTATATAGGGGAAATTTTTTTCTCAATCGATTGACTTCAAATTTGTGTTTATAACTGTTTTCCAGACTTCGAAAAAATTCGCCTTCATGGAAAATGGCCAGAATATTCTTCATGAAAAAATTGACTTCAAACGCGGTTTATAAGGATAGTAAGAAAATCCGCCCGAAAAGTGGGGAAATGGTTGGAAAGTGCAATATTATATAAACTTTAAAAAAAAAAATGTAAGCAAAATAATTAGATATGCTATTTTCTGATTTTGGAAAATCCGCCCGAAAGGTCAGGAAATGTCTGAAAAATTCTATATTAAAAAAACTATTCTAAAATAACACTAGTTTACAGCGAAAAAGACCCATTGAAGCCATTATTTTTTAATGATGTATTTTGGAATGCTGAACTCAAAAATGAATTTCAAAAAATTTTGAATGGATACGTTTTTGAGTTAGAATTTTTTTTTATTTTTTCGATAGGTACCCATACCTTTTAAGCCATATCTCGAGTTACAGACTTTAGATGAAGTCAAGCAAGGGATTAATCAAAAGGTTATGCAATTCCCAATAATCTAGTCAAAGAACATTTTCCAATCGGTTTAGTAGTTTAAAAGTAAGAAGCAAAAATATTTCGAAAAAATGTTTTTTCTCAAAAACGTGAAAAATTTGATTTTCTAAAATCTGTAAATGGTTGAAAATAAAAATCAAAAATTGTATTCTTGTTTTACGTAAGGCGTTGATGTCGAAAATCGGTGGATAAATAGCGAAGTTTTTAAGCAATTGTGTGAAAAAACTAGGGGTCAAATTTGACTATTTTACGTGTTCATTAAAAAAAATTTTTTTTTACTTTGCTTTTTGCTCAATGTACGAGTTCCAATAGAAGCCAAATCACAGAAAAAAATTAAGAGCAGGGCCAAAAACGAAGAAAAAATAAAAATATTTTCTAATAAATACATAAAACATTGAAATTTGACTGTTAGTACTTGTACTTAATTGCTCACAGCTCCTTTATTTATCCATAGATATTCTTAACCAATGCCTTATTTTCTTTGTAGAAGTACTATTCGTAAGAACAAAAGATAAAAACAATTTATTTTTATCAGTTTCAACCTTTTACAGATTTTAGGAAAACAAAATTTGCACGTTTTTGAGAAAAAAGCGATTTTTTCGAAATATTTTTGCTTGTAGCATTTAAACTACTAAACCGATAGGAAAATGATCTACAACTAGATTATTGAAAATTGCATACACATTAGATTAATACCTTGCTCGACGAAATCTAAAGTTTCTATCTCGAGATATGTCATAAAATGTAAGGATACCTACCCAAAAACTGAAAAAATTCTAACTCAAAAACGTATCCATACAAAAACTTTTGAATTTAATTTTTGAGCTCAGCATTCCAAAGTACATCATAAAAAATAACAGCTTCAATGGGTCTTTATTTTTTTTTATTTTTGTAAACTAGTGTAATTAGACATGTGATTTCCCGGTGGTGGAATTTCCGTCATCAGGTTCGGAAAATGGTGGGCGTGGTTGGGTTTAATGACATTGATTATTTGTGAGCCGAAAGGAATGAAATTCGTTTTGATAGCTCTAAGGTCCGAATAAATGGATACCCTTTTTTTTATTTCGGGAAATTTACTGCAAAGGTCGGAATATGGGTGCGGCCGATCTGTTTTAAATTTGGTTTAAAAATTCTATGGGCCAATTAAATAGGAAAATAGTTTTGTACTTAGCGCAAATGCGTCCTCAAGGTCGGATAATGGATGGCGGGGATGGGTTGGGGGATGGGATGGGCCATCGTTATTAGCGAACCGCTCTGAATGAAATTCGGTTTTTATGCTCTATGGTCCGAATAGATGGCAAAATAGTGTTATCAATTCGGGAAATTCACTCCAAAATGGATGTGGGAGTGGGTTTATGGCTTAACGTTTCTTTTGAGCCAATCTGTGTGAAATTTTGGTTTCTAAGCTCAATGGGCAAATTAAACAGGAAAATAACTCCAAACTAAGCACAAACCCAATCACAAGTTCGGAAAATAAGTGGCTGGATTGGATTAAAAGCCAATTTTTATTTGTGAACTTAACTAAATGAATATCAGTTTGTAAGCTCTATGGACCGAATAGAAACAAATTTTTAAATTTTGTAAAATCCAGCCAAGTTTGGAAAACGGGATATTCAATGTCAAAGCTTATTTTTCCACTTTGGGAAGCGTTTTAAAATTATATCGTTGTATTTGAGTTAAATATTAGAATAATAATAATCAAAATATTTGCCAGTTCGGCTCTACTGATTGAGGCGAAGCGAAGGAAGGATAGATTTTTTCAATATATTTTAATAATATAGTTTACAAGTTTAATGAATTTCCTCTTCATAATAATAGAACAGTCTTCAACGCAATCTTTTTCTTTATCAGAATTAGCTGCCATGTTCGAATCGTTAGTATTAGGATTTGATACACATAACGAAGAACTTATTAAAATATGTGTCTTGCTGATCTGTTTTAAAAACTGTATAATCGAACCGAGGACGATTTCCCAAATAT